>CM028379.1:84166862-84201271 GCA_013146195.2 Codonopsis lanceolata
GAAAAGCAACCACGAACTTCACCCGCATTCATCTCAAATATCACCATCGAGCTCTTATACTCATAACGCTTCAAAAGAACTAGAAGCCATCTCAAGCTTTTATATTACATTTCCATCACCTAGGCTTATCTTGTCTTAACATGTTTAAGCGGATGGCACATGCACATTCAAAAGTTTTTTAAAGGGTCATCCATGCTTGCATCTTTTGTTTACATCTTTCTATTGCATCTTCTCGGTCTTACAGCATCGGCCTATAAATGTTACATCGGCATCTAGCGACTTGGACCACCTCCAAAGATCCTCGGCGGCGTCATCAAAAGCTACATAAGCAAATCGCCATCGACAACGATACGCCTTGTGACGCGACTTCATTAATCAGCACGCTTTTCTATCTTTGGGATAAGCACATTTTTGAAAAAACCCGGCATCGCTTTTCCTATTACGGAATAAGCGTATTTTTGAAAAAACATCTACATAAACTTCTCCTATCTTTGGGATGAGGCCATTTTAAAATTTGCATTGCTTCTCCATCTTTGGGATGAGCCCATTTTAAAAAATGCCATCGGCTACTCCTATCTTGGAATGAGCCCATTTAAAATCTACATCGCTTCTCCTATCTTTGGGATGAGCCCATTTTAAAAATGCGCATAAACGCCATTCTCCTATCTTTGGGATAAACACATTTATATATAAAAAAAAATTGCATCGTTTTCCTATCTTTGGGCACGCACATTTTTGAAAAGCGGTAAAGTCCATATCCCAGTAGGTCGGCGGACAAATGGGCGAAAAGCCCGGAAAAACCCAGGCCCGAAAAGGTAAGCATGCAAATTAAAATAATAAAAATGGAAAGCATTCAATAAAGAAAAAATGCAAAGCATGCAATAAAAACAAAAAATGGAAAGCATACAATAAAGAAAAATGCAAAGCATGCAAAAGAAAAAAAATGCAAAGTATGCAAAAGAAAAAAAATACAAGGTATAAAAAGAAGAAAATGCAGCAACAAAAGAAAAATACGACCGCGAAAATAAGAATTGCAGATTTGGAAGCCGAAAAATCTGACAAAAAAGAAAATTTCCAGCTGAAGCCGGAAAATATAGTTGTAAAAGAAAAAAATTGCCCGATTAAGCGGAAATAGCGACAAAGAAGAAATTTCCATAGGTAGAAGCGGAAAATATAAGCGACAAAATAAAAATTTCCGACGAATAAAAGCAGGGAAATAAACGACAAAAAGAATTTTCGGTAATTTGGCCAGGAAAATGTAGCGACAAGGAAGAAAAATTTCGACTAAAGTAGGAAATTGCATTGGCGACAAAGGAGAAGATTTTCCGGCCAAAAGCAATCTTTAAAGGAAGCTTTTGCCAAAAGTAAAAAAATCTCCGGCATAAAGCGGCTTGGCGAGGGAAGTCGCAAAAGCGACAACAGGCATAGAAGTCGCTTGCGTATAAGGAGGCAAGTCATGAAAGTAGCAAGAGCGGCCAAGTCATAAAGCCAATCGCGACTGCGGCAAAAAGACAACGGCCGAGGGAGTCATGGCCAAAGAAGCGGCGAAATCATAGCGGCAGAAGCGGCGAAGTCTGCATGACATAAGTCATGGCGGAAAAGCGGAAATAAGCGGCAATAGCGGACAATAGCAGCAAATGCAACAATAGCGATAAATCACACGACAAATGTAGTGCTTGGGGAACATGTCGGTATGCATCGATAAATGCGACAAAAGCGACATCGCTTTCCTATCTTTGAGGCGTTTTTTAAAAGCGGGCTTGTTTTAAAAACATCGCCTTCTATCTTTGAGGAAGCTTGTTTTAGCCCGCTTTCCATTTGGGAAAGCCCATTAAAAAGCGACATCGTTTTTCCTTATCTTTGAGGAAAGCTTGTTTTAAAAGCGGCATCGCTTTCCTATCTTTGAAGCTTGGATTAAAAAGCATCGTTTTCCTATGCTTGGGAAAACTTGTTTCGCGACATCGCTTTCCTATCTTTGGGGAAGCCGTTTTTAAAAGCGACATTGGTTTTATGCTTGGAAAACTTGCGGCATCGCTTTCTTTCCTATCTTTGAGGGAAAGCTTGTTTTAAATCTGACATCGTTTTCCCTATGTTGGGGAAGCCGGTTTTTAAAGAAGCATTGCTTTCCTATATGCTGAGGAAAGCTTGTTCAAAAGACATCGCTTTCCTATCTTTGGGGAAAGCCCGTTTTTAAAAGCAGCATCGTTTTCCCTATGCTAGGGAAAACTTGTTTTAAAAGCAGCATCGCTTTCCCTATGTTGGTGAAAGCGCATTTTTAAAAGCAGCATCGCATTCCCTATGCTGGGGAAAGCTTGTTTTAAAAGAAGCATCGCTTTCCCTATGACGGGGAAAGCCCGTTTTTAAAAGCAGCATCGCTTTCCCTATGCTGGGGAAAGCTTGTTTTAAAAGCAGCATCACTTGCATCCATCTTTTGGTAATGCAATGGATATTGCATTTAGCGTTGCGATGCAATGGATATTGCATCTGTTTTCTGCGTTAATGCAATGGATATTGCATTAAGTTTTGTGGCGACGCAATGGATATTGCGTTTAGCGTTGCTTGATGCAATGGATATTGCATCTTTTTCGCGTTATGCAATGGATATTGCATTAAGTTTTTATGGCGTTACGCAATGGATATTGCATTAAGTTTAATGCGTTGCGCAATGGATATTGCGTTTAGCGTTCGAATGGATATTGCATCGTTTTTCTGCGTTAATGCAATGGATATTGCATTAAGTTTTTGGATATTGCGTTTAGCGTGCAATGGATATTGCGATGCAATGGATATTGCATTAATGCAATGGATATTGCGTTTTTTCGCTAATTAATGCAATGGATATTGCATTAAGTTTTGTGGATATTGCGACGCAATGGATATTGCGTTTAGCGTTGCGATGCAATGGATATTGCATCATTTTTCGCGTTAATGCAATGGATATTGCATTAAGTTTTGTGGCGGCCTTGATGGATATTGCGTTTAGCGTTGCGATGCAATGGATATTGCATCTGTTTTCTGCGTTAATGCAATGGATATTGCATTAAGTTTTGTGGCGACGCAATGGATATTGCGTTTAGCGTTGCGATGCAATGGATATTGCATCTGTTTTCTGCGTTAATGCAATGGATATTGCATTAAGTTTTGTGGCGACGCAATGGATATTGCGTTTAGCGTTGCGATGCAATGGATATTGCATCTGTTTTCGTTAATGCAATGGATATTGCATTAAGTTTTTAGTGGCAATGGATATTGCGTTTAGTGTTGCGAAGCAATGGATATTTTATCTGTTTTTTGCGTTAATGCAATGGATATTGCATTAAGTTTTGTGGCGATGCAATGGATATTGTGTTTAGTGTTGCGATGCAATGGATATTGCATTTGTTTTCTGCGTTAATGCAATGGATATTGCATTAAGTTTTAATGGCGACGCAATGGATATTGCGTTTAGCGTTGCGATGCAATGGATATTGCATCGTTTTCACGTTAATGCAATGGATATTGCATTAAGTTTGTGGCGACGCAATGGATATTGCGTTTAGTGTTGCGATGCAATGGATATTGCATCATTTTTAGCGTTAATGCAATGGATATTGCATTAAGTTTTGTGGCGGCGTAATGGATATTGCGTTTAGTGTTGCGATGCAATGGATATTGCATCGTTTTCGCGTTAATGCAATGGATATTGCATTAAGTTTTGTGACGCAATGGATATTGCGTTTAGTGTTGCGATGCAATGGATATTGCATCGTTTTCGTGTTAATGCAATGGATATTGCATTAAGTTTTGTGGCGACGCAATGGATATTGTGTTTAGTGTTGCGATGCAATGGATATTGCATTTGTTTTCTGCGTTAATGGAATGAATATTGCATTAAGTTTTGTGGCGATGCAATGGATATTGCGTTTAGTGTTGCGATGTAATGGATATTGCATCTATTTTCTGCAATAACGCAATGGATATTGCGTTTAGTGTTGCGATGCAATGGATATTACATCGTTTTACGTGATAATGCAATGGATATTGCATTAGGTTTTGGCGACGCAATGGATATTGCGTGCGGTGTCGATGCAATGGATATTGCATAATGCAATGGATATTGCATTTTGATGTGCATTATTTTCACTAGGTTGTAATGGATATTATAACTATCTTTTCGCACAGCACTTGATCCCCAGTAGAGGTGGACTACGTTTGGTCTGATTCCTTAGATAAGGATCGTGGCGACCTATTTCGGTGAACACGACCATCGCAGCACTTGTTTGTTAGCGTCGCAGCATGCTTGTTCTGGCTAGGCCCGAACTACGTTTGGTCTGATTTCTTTTATTAAGGGATACGTAGGCAACCTACAATAGTAGGTCCGACCATTAGAACATTTAATTTGCATATCTGCTTAAAACTCCGATAACCTGCTATAACCGACTAAATATTTCTAGGATATGGAGGTTTGATTAGCATTGTAAACTGTTGAATTATAACTACTACGTGTTGTATTACTCCCCATTTATAATTGCACGAAATTGGAGAGTCTATTTCTTATCAACGATGTTCGTCTACTCAGTAAGCTGCGGGTTACCCGTAGACTCCATCGTTGAGGGGCTCTGTAGACACCCCAATTTCGTACCCCTGGTATGTAACTATGGCATATGATATCAAGAACTGTTTAAACTTAACAAATGTCAAGTTACAGGGTTGAAAATGCAAAAGGAAAAGTAGGTTGCATGAATAGTGAACTGCAGGGGGGTGAAATGTCAAAAATTGAAGGAAAATCAACAGTTGGCGCCGTGCCCACCATGCCTGGCGCCGCGCCCAGAGTGCTGTTAGGCCGAACCTAGGGTCCCAAACAGTGCATTCTGTTTAGCGCATTGTGTAAATTATCAAGCGTGCGGTACAAGCTGATGAAGCACACTCTCAACTATAAATACAGGTGCCCCGCCTCACTTTCAGGGACACAATTTACAAAGGCTTGAAGCCCGAAGAAACTCTGCGCTATTTTTACGCAGCGAGCAATCAGTGAGTGAGAGTGAGTTCCCCCTCCTATAAAGCCTCGAAACTCTGCCAAACCTCCTCCAAACACAAAACCAACCGGTCAAAGTGATCCCTAGCCCCCCAGTTAGGTATCCACCCTATTTCCCAGGTCCAAAACCTCGGAAAGAGCCATTGCTCTGCCCGAGTAAAAAGGCCAAATTAGCCAGAAATAAGCTCTTGTTCTGCTCGATTTCCACCAGCAGCAAGCAAGCAAGTGTCAAAAAGCAAGCAGTTGCTCCACCTGTTTTACGGGTCCCAAAAGCAACTCTTGCAAGCCGTTACTCTGCCCGCACCGCAACAACCGCAGCAGCAGCAAAAAGACTTCCTCTCCCTGAAGGACAGAGCGAGCACACCAACGCTCTTAAAGGTAAGTCTTTAAGAGTTTATTTACTAAAAAGCTATTTTCCATCCGGTCCAATGTAAAAAAAATAAGCCGTTGTGCTGCCCGAATTATTTTAGAAAATAGCATTGAAAAGAGCCATTATTATGACCAAATATTTTTAAATGTATTTGTAATTATTGGAAGGAGACAGCTGCAAGTCTGTAAATAATGTAAATATGTATGTATTTGTAGGTAGTTAATGCTTTATTTATTTGCTAAATAAATATAACAAAAAGCATACTTTAGCCAAAAACCGCTTTTGAGACCGAAAGGGCGAGTTGGGTGCTTAGCACCTTCCCAACTAGTAACTTAGCCTCCGAACCCGTTTTTGCAATCTCTGGTTTTGCTTTTTTAGTTTTTCTTTATTTCTTCCTTAAAATAAAGATGGCGACTCTATAAAACATTTTGGATCCAGTGGGGCGTCACAATATTCCTTTCTTGCACTTTTCCGTTTTCCCATAAAAAATGGAGAATGGGAATGAAAGGGTGATGTATTCCTATATCCTGGTATCCCCTAAACAAGGGTTAACTTGATGTAGAAAACCCAAAGCACTCATAGTGATCCGAAATAGACCATAAGGCTATTTTCATAAAATCCATAGTAGGGCCTCGCAACATCCTTTCTTGCACTTTTCTGTTTTCCCCTAAAAAAGGGAGAATTTGAATAAAAGGGTGATGTATTCCTATATCCTGGTATCCCCTAAAAAAGGGATAACTTGATGTAGAAAACCCAAAGCTCCCATATTGGACCAAAAATTCACTGAAGTTACCGAGGTGTATTCAAACGCGCTATCTTAGACAACACTCTTCTCACACTTTTAATTTCGTCTTCCCCTAAATAAGGGAGGATCGAATAAGAGCAGTGGTGTCCTTCATCGCGTCTGCGCGCGCCCACATCAAGGCGCGGGCGCTGGTGTATCTGAGCGACCCACAAAGGGTCATGGAAAAAAGGGTTCCTCGGGTCCTGATAGACAATGGCTCGTCTCTAAATGTATGTCCCACAAGCACATTAGCAAAACTGGGGACAAAAGATCTCAGAATTGACTGCTTCGTCGCAGACAGTAAGGGCATATGACAACACGAGTCGATGTGTCCTAGGGGTGATAACTCTGATGATGACAATTGGGCTGCTGACTATGCTAGTTGAATTCCAAGTCCTGGACATTCCTACCACTTTCAGTTTGTTGCTGTGACGTCCTTGGATTCATGGGGTAAAATGGGTAGCTTCCTCGCTGCATCAAAGTGTCAAGTTCATCCACGATGACCATATAGTGATTATACTTGCCGATCAGATCGTGGAAAACAAAGAAAGTAGGGATATCACAATCCTCAAAATCGAGCACGATGACACGGGTATCTTCCTCAGTGGTTTTGAAGTCATCCCTCAAGCCAAAGTCAACGCCATTGAATATAGGCGAGAGACTGACATCACTGGAAAGAAAACCACAATCTTCAGAGATATGGTCCCATTAAATATGCTTTGAAAAATGAATTATATGTCTGGTCTGGGTCTTGGCAGAAATCAGTAGGGGCTTATCAATTTGGTCCAGGATGAACTTAAGGAACGTACTCCTCTATTTGGTTTAGGATACAAACCTACACCAGCTGAGTTAGCTGCGGTCATGAGGCAGAAATGTGAAAAGAGTAAGGCAGAACGTGAAAAGCGACCTTACAAAGATCTTCCTCTACAGCCATATGGAAAAACTCTAAATGGATACTTTATAAGGAAAGGAGAAACAGATGCATATCTCATGTTCCCAGAACCCTGGATAGACCGAAATGGGAAAGACGCCCTGGTTGGGAAATTTTTGAAGACGTCAGTCTTGCCACCAACGAAAAGGAAAAGGTTACCCTGGAGTCCTGCAGCACTGCATATAAAACCATAACGGTCGAAAACACATGGACCATAGACCAAGATGACCATTCCTTGGCCCTCTTTGGTGATGACTTTATGGAGGAGATAGTTTCCTGAGTATGATTGATGGAGGGACTAGCTATAAAGAGCTCCTGGCAGAATTTGAGTCCATTACTGGTAACCCCCTGCAGAATTGGTACACAACGGCTGGACCGCTCCTTACAACAACAGATTTGGTGGACCGTTTCGGATATACCCTTCCCCTTGTTTCCTTTTGCCCTACGGATTGGTCATCTACCAGCCCGCTCCCTGAAATTGAGGACCTCAAACCCCAGGACCTCAATAATGTAATCAGCCCTGTAAAGCCTGAAATTAATAATGAAAGTCTCGATGTCTTCGCGTATTCCTTGGTTGCACATACGTTAAAAGACAAATTAACTAACATAAATAATGAGTCGTTTAATGAAATGGACCTAAAAAATAAAGAATACCTAATCGAGCTCACTAAGTCAGTCAAGCACCGAGAAAAGCACTGATCAGCAGCGTCAGAAGAAGACTTGTCTATTATCAATCTGGGGCTGAATAGTGAGATCAAAGAGGGCAGAATTGGCAGTTATCTGTAAGGGTTAGAAAGAGCAGCATTGATCAGTCTACTCAGAGAGTTTGTAGATGTCTTCGCATGGTCTTATGAAGACATGCCTGGGTTGGATCCAGCGATTGTAGAGCACCGAATATCGACATACTCAGATGCTAGGCCAGTTAAGCAGAAACTCCATAGAATCAAGCCAGAGTGGTCACTGAAAGCGAAAGAAGAGATCATGAAACAACTACATGTCAAGTTTATCCAGGTAGTTGAGTACCTAATTTGGCTGTCGAACATAGTGACCGTACCGAAAAGGTTTGGATCTGCGTAGACTTCCGCGACCTCAACAAGGCATTGCCCAAAGACGACTTCCCTCTACCGAACATTGACATTATGATAGATGATGTGGCTTCTTACAAAATAAGATCCTTTGTAAACGGTATGTTGGGCTACAACCAAATCAAAATGGCAGCAGAAGACGAGGAAAAAACATCATTCATCACCCCCTGGGGAACCTATTGCTACACTGTCATGCCATTTGGATTGAAAAATGCTGGGGCTACATGCCAAAGAGCTGCCATTACCTTCTTCCACGACATGATACATAAAGAAGTCGAAGTATATATGGATGATATGATTGTGTATTCTGAAGACACAAATGGTGCCCACGTCAAAGACCTTCAAAAATTCTTCGAAAGGTTAAGAGGACACTAGATGAAGCTCAATCCAACCAAATGCAAATTCAGAGTTACCAAGGGTAAAGTCTTAGGATTCATGGTAACCGAGCAAGGCATTGAAATAGAACCTGCTAAAGTGAAAGCCATCATAGACATGCCACAACCAAAGACCCCAACAGAAGTTAAGGATTTCCTGGGTCGTCTGCAGTATATCAGTCGCTTCATCAAGCAGTTGACATCCATGTGTGAGCCGCTATTCAAGCTCCTAAAAAAGGACACTGACCTAATCTGGGACGAAAAATGTCAGCTAGCCTTTGAAAAAAAGTCAAAAACTACCTTGTTAGCCCGCCAATGCTAGCTCCTCCTCATGCTCATAAACCTCTCCACCTATACCTGACTGTCATAGACACTGCAGTAGGGGCTATACTCGCACAGGAAAAAAAAATTTCCTACGTCGAAAATGCCATTTACTTCATAAGTAGGAAGCTACAAGGAAGCGAGCTAAACTACTCAGCCTTAGAGAAAAGTTGTAATGGTCTAGTCTGGGAAACACCGATGCTCAAGGCCTACTTGCAAGCCTTGTCCATCAAAGTCATCTCCAGAATGGACCCAATGAAATACATCTTCGGAAAGCCATCACTCTTCAACCGATTAGCTAAATGTCATTCTTTCTCAACGAATTTGACATCACCTACATCACACTCAAATCTATCAAAGGAAGTATGATCGCATACCATTTAGCTGATTTACCTTTAGAATCAGAATATGCATAAAAGCCAAGTTTCCCAAACGAGGGTGTCCTAGAAATTACAGATCATGACACCAAGTGGCAAATGTTCTGGGCCTCCCAACAAAAGAGGTTTCGGCATAGGAATCCTACTAATTAATCCAGCATATTCTCATACTCCTTTAGCTATAAGACTAGAGTTTGAATGTTCAAATAATACTGCCAAGTACGAAACTTGCATTGTTGGTCTAGAAGAGGCTCTCCAAAGAGGAGCAAAAGATTTGGTAAGTCTTTGGTGACTCCTCTTTGATCATAAATTAGATCAAAGGGAAATGGAAAACCCAAGATCGCCCGACTACAATTATATCACCCTCGATTGACAGCTTTAGCAAAAGAGTTTGATGACATCTCATTTCATTATCTGCCACGAGATAGAACTCAATTTGCCGATGCTGGTCAATGTTCCCACATAGATCAACATTCAACCATTTGTAGTTTGGAAGAAAATAACTCCTACCTACTGCTTCGCAATTATGCAACTCCTAAAAAGTACAATGCAACTCCTGGTCACCATTAGATTTAGAACGCCTAAATACATCGAGACTCTCTAGAGCTGGGAAAAACAGTGGCCGGAAACCACCGTGTGCACCACCACTCACCATTTCAAGAGTGGGCGTCGCCATTTGAGCCACATAGGCAATGACTCAGCTGACTGAACACTAACATGGGTGATGATAATATGGATAATGACAAAATTATTGGGACCCACTTTTGTAGACATGGCTGCCATGTCATCCGCTTTGACCGGGTCAAAAAACATTGTTCATCGTCTTCCTCGTTCGATTCACGAACATATTTCACGAACCAATTTCCCAAAGTCTTAGAACGTTCAATTTAAGTCCAAATAAGACATATAATATGTCATTTGAAAGCCCTCAGAGTAGAATTATAGATCTTAAATTCACAAATTTACAAATCATAACTAGGTTGAAATTCACATGAAAATTTTGGAAAATTAACAAAACTTGGGTTTGCAAAATCTCGAGATTTACCAAATGAAATTCAACGAAATTTTAATATATTTTTCCCCTCATCATAGGAAACATATACATATAAAATAATCACAAAACAAAACACATTTTGTACATAAAATCAACAACCCCAATTGGTCAGTTTTCGGACAAATAATTGAACAAACCCAAAATAATTAGCATGCAAATCATGACATTACAAAACGAGCAACAAGCATAAAGGCTTTTATACCAATGAAGGAAGCGGAAACGGAATTCACTATATAAAAGGGTTCACGAATTACCTCGTGTGAATTCGAACCCTAGAATGAAGCGGAAGACTTTTGGCTTGTGCTATGAACTCGCGCACACCACGAACAATGTAATCTACAACTCTTTCTAGTTAGATTGATATCATGTATATAATACGAATATCAATCACTATTCCACACCACAAATCTAAGTCTCTTGATGGTTATTAGACTTAGAGGGAGCATTCAACGAGATATTATCTCTCATGGTTTTACCCATTTACTTGCTCTATTTATATTGTTACCAAGAAACCATATTTCTAGTAGGTTAAGTTAGTTCTATCATTAATCATGTTGGATTAAGACACTAACTACCAATAATAATATAATATGGACTCATCGAGCCCATGTAAACGGATACATTGAACCGGGCCACGTGCCCGATTGCTAATTAAAAAATAGTAGACATTTTGCCTAGAAAGAAGGGAGTATATTTTAAATTTTGTAACAATAAATCTTCACGAATTAATTTGATTCGACTCAATGGGGGGTATTTTTGTAATATTAAAAAATAAAGAAATGTTTACGTTGAGTACCCTATCATATAAATCCAAAAAATCTTGTTGAGAGGTTTCAAAAAAGAAAAAAAGGTGCTGCAGAAAGATTGGGGTCAACCCAATCCAATCTGCGATGAATGGAATATGTGAAGATAGTGATTACTCTGGGAAAAAGAGTTCTTCTCTTCTCATTCATAAAACTAGAATATATATACATCAAAAGACTAGAGAAACTTTGGCCACAAGAAAAGACTTAAATTAATTCTAAACTACTATAATTAAGGACGGCCTAATATATGACTAAAATATATACCAAATATAGATACACAATTGCGCACATTGAAGATATACACACGCTAACACCCCTTTCAAGTTGGAGCATGGAGATTCGTAGTGCCCAACTTGCCCAACAAATAATCAAACTGGTTCTTGCCAAAAGCCTTAGTAAGGATATCGGCTAGTTGATGAGAAGTTGGCACATATTCTGTCGAAATGGTTTTGCGACGAATCTCATCATGAATGAAATGCCAATCCACCTCGATGTGTTTGGTGCGTTCGTGAAATACCAGATTCCGAGCCAAGTGAAGCGCAGATTTGCTATCACACAATACATGCATCGGTGCATCATGAGTCACGTGAGCCATTTTAGTTCATATGT
The DNA here is from genome assembly GCA_013146195.2 of Codonopsis lanceolata. Taxonomy (NCBI): domain Eukaryota; kingdom Viridiplantae; phylum Streptophyta; class Magnoliopsida; order Asterales; family Campanulaceae; genus Codonopsis; species Codonopsis lanceolata. Next base: position 84,178,588 of record CM028379.1, read on the forward strand.
GGTCGCAGCTAAGGAGCGATATTCAGCTTCAGCCGAAGAACGAGAAAATGTTTGTTGCTTCTTGGTCTTCCACGAAATTGGAGAGCCCCCGAGAAACACAAAATAAGATTTGGATCTGAGCAAAATTCCCTGTCCAGGATTGGATTTCAAATATCGAACCACACGTAACCCTGCTTCCCAATGTTCAGCACGCGGCTGTTGCATGAATTGTGCAAGGATGTGAACAGAATAGGAAAGTTCTGGATGTGTGATAGTTAAATAAATGAAATGGCCAATCAGACGGCAATATCATTCCGGAGATCCCAGTACCTCACCATTAGCGAGGGCTAAATGATGATTTTGTTCAATAGGTGTGCTGGTAGGCTTGGCACCCAACAGACCTGTCTCAGAGAGAATGTCAAGCATATATTTGCATTGACATAAGAAAATACCAGTGAAATTCCTCACTACTTCGAGCCCCAAGAAAAACTTCAAATGCCCAAGATCTTTCATGTGAAAACATGTTTGTAAGTAGGACTTAAATCGACATATATCAGCACCATTATTATCACCAATTACAAAGTCATCAACATAAATCAAAAAGGCAAGATGGTCACCACCCTGTACGAGAGTGAATAAATAATAATCAGAAGTGGATTGTTGAAACCCATAGATAGTGAGAGCCGCGACCAATTTTGCAAACCAACTTCTGGAGGCTTGACGTAAGCCGAAAAGAGACTTACGAAGGCGACAAGTTGTACCAGGTTGATGACCCCCAAAACCCGAAAGGAACTTTATGTAAACCTCCTCTTCAAGATCACCATGGAGGAACGCATTGTGAACATCCATTTGATGCAATTCCCATCCCTTCACTGCTGCTATGGTGAGGAAAGCACGAATACATACAAGCTTAGCGGTAGGGGCGAAGGTTTCATTGAAGTCCAAACCTTTCTGAGTGCCCCATTTTTTGACCTTATTCCCCCGCTAGCGGGGCAATTAGGTCAAAAAACGGGGCACTCACAACCTTCAATCTAATGATTTCCAAAAATCACCAAACGCGTTTTATAGCGCTCAACGGAACCATCAACATTATACTTGATTTTATAGACCCATTTGCTGCCAAGGGCCTTTCCCGGAGGCAATTTCTCAACAGTCCAAGGCCCATTGTCCTCTAATGTCTGTATTTCCTTGGCCATTGCATCACGCCAATGAGAATGTCTCATTGCTTCAGCGAAATGTGATGGTTCTGTACCTGTGGAAATAGCAGCCAAAAACCTCCGATGCAATGTGGAAAACTTATCACAAGACACGTAATGTGCTATAGGATAGAGCGTACTGAGGATACCGAAGGAGATGGGTGATTAGACGATGAACCGAGGTGAACTATATGTATAATGTGATCCTTCAACCGAACTAAATGGAATTTTTGCCACTGACCGCGACCAAGAACTTCAGTTGTCGTGGTCGATTCTTCATCAGTGTTGGAATCCGGAGGGACATCCATAATAGGTTCAACAACAGGTTTGGAAACATGAGCTGATGTTGGGACAGAGACATGAGGGTTGGCATCCACATCCTGAATATAAGAAGCCCAATATACATCGTCCTCAATGTGACTAACATCAAGAGAGCAAGGTAAATCGTCTTGATGTGGAGCCATACTATCAAAAGGGAATTAGGTTTCAACAAAAATCACATCACGTGATTGAAAAAAAATTCTTGTTTCCAAATCATATAAGCTCCAACCTTTCTTGCCATATGGGTAGCCTATAAAAATACATTTCCTACTCCTACTGGCGAATTTGTCCCTCTCTCAGTTGAGACTTTTAGCGTAGCAAAGACATCTAAGAACCCATAGATGAGTAATGGATGGATGTTTTCCAAACAACAATTCATAGGGTGTTTTTCAGTCTAACACCGCGGTAGGAGTGCAGTTGATTAAATATCATGCGGATAAAATACATTCGCCCCAAAATTGTATGGGTAAGTTTGCTTGAAAGCGAAGTGCTCTTCCTACATTTAAAATATGCGGATGTTTTCGTTCCACTCTCCCATTCTGTTGAGGTGTGCCAACCATGGATGTTTCGTGGACAATACCTCGCTCTTGAAAATAAGTAGTCAAACAAGTGAATTCTGTACCATTGTCACTATGAATGGTTTTGACTTGTTTATTGAATTGACGTTCAGTTAAAGCCATAATTTTTTTAAATATTTGAGGCACCTCGTCTTTTCCTTTCAACAAATAAACCCACACACCACGAGAGTAATCATCCACAATAGTCAAGAAGGACCTGAGCTCCACGGAAAGTTGTCTCTCTATATGCACCCCACAAGTCACAATGTATCAAATCAAAAATTGCATTTACTTTGTTCGTACTAGAAGTAAAAGGAACCCGAGTTTGTTTTGCCCGAAAGCACACATCACAATGCTCAAGTTCTTTGTTACTAATTTCACTACCAGGATTTAATTTTTCTATAACACACATAAAAGGATGCCCTAACCTTCTGTGCCATAACTCTGTATTATGCAAACCTTTTAACTTGTGCACGCGAACCGATATATCATCTTTGACAACATACAGACCCTCGTGTTCTTCACCCATTCCAATCAGCATCCTCGAAGTGCGGTCCTATATAACACATAAACGATCAGTGAATTTCATAATATATTATTTGCCTCGTGCCAACTGTGAAACGGAAATCAAATTGCAATTTATATTAGGCACAAGTAAAACTGCTTTGAGAAGTAATTTCCCCAACACCACAGTCCCTTCCCTGTAACCCGTTCTCCATTCGGCATCCAAACTGGACATGGAGGTATATCTTTCAAATTAGAAAAACACTCAATAGCACCAGTCATATGATGCGTTGCCTCTATATCGAATATCCATTGCAATTTCGTCTTACCAGAGAGCCTTGCATTTGCGCTGGATTTGTAAGGGTTCCAAAGTGTCTTTAGCATTGTCGAGTCTTCCACGCTCAAGTGTCTTTAGCTTGCTTTGTCTGCGTCTCCAAGTCCTGCGACCTCTGTGGCGTTACCTATTACTTGAGTCGTATTGATACGTATTGCTCATCCCTTTCCGCGACCTTCTTTGTCGGTCGCCCCCGCGACGATTGACACTCCCACCCATTCTGGATAACCATGCAATTTATAGCATGTGTCAATGCTATGTCCCTGTTTGTGGCAATGAGAACACGCAGCCAACTCTTATTTATGGTGCCCTCCTGGAAACTTCATCCCGCCAGTTTTTATTGCAAAACTCATCAAGTCAGATCATTCCGGCACTCCCTTCGTCATTGTTTTCACCTGCTCCTGTTCTGTTACCTGTGAGTAAACCCGGTACATGTTTGGGAGTGGATCCATGGCAATGATATTAGAACAAGCTGTGCTATAGGGTTATTCATCAAGTCCCATTAAAAATTGATGAGCACACTCCTCCTCACTTCGTTTCTCCAGCTTAGTATTTAAATTGCACTTCCACCCACTGCACGTACACATGGGCATTGATCATAATTAGTCAAATCACCCCAAATCTTCTTGATTTTTCCATAATAGCCCATTACAGTATCACCATTCTGTTTACAATTCGTAGCCTCCATTCTCAATTGATGCACACGCGCACCATTACGAACGGAGAATCGTTGTTGAATGTCGTCCAATAATTCTTTTGCTCTATCCCTGTATGAAATTGTAGATCGTAGAGTCGGTTCAATAGTATTAAATATCCATAAAATTATCATGGAGTTTACCGTGCCCCAATCTTCGATTTCATCAGAATCTTCTGCAGGTTCCTTGATGGTGCCATCGATGAAGCCTTTCTTATTCTTTGCCCTCAACGACGTCCGTATCGCCTTCGCCCATTCTTCATAGTTCGATCCCTTCAACTAAGTATGAGTAATCAGAATCCCAGGATGGTCATTGGCTGAGAGTGCAAACATAGAGATGGGTTTCTTTCCATCTTTAACACCACTGCCCTATGTAGCATTCGTCGTCATGTATCGTTAGGTAACAATGGCTCCGATACCATGTGAAGATAGTGGTTACTCTAGGAAAAAGAGTTCTTCTCTTTTCATTCATAAAACTAGAATATATATACAACAAAAGACTAGAGAAACTTTGGCCATAAGAAAAGGCCTAAATTAATGCTAAACTACTACAATTAAGGACAACCTAATATATGACTAAAATATATACCAAATATAGAAACATAATTGCGCACGTCGAAGATATACACACGCTAACATAATAAACCCTAGGTTCATTCCGAATGCCTTGAATTCGGGTCGATTTTCGCTGACAAGAGTGTAGATCAATAAATGAGAATTAATTCACTTGTTCAATGGGAGAATACATCACCAAAGAACACACAAAGTGTTATACTCCAACAATTAGAGTCCCCGTTTGAAAACCAATGTTTTTTTTTAAAAAAATAACACTTTTAATAGCTTAATAGTAATAAAATGACACTTTTATTACTTAATTTTTGAAAATGAACTCTTTAAGTGAAACATCTAAAATTGGAATAGTTGACCCTTTGTCCGGAACGGAGGAGTAATACAATATCAATAATTCAAGACTATATACTTAACATTCGAGTCCATATTTGAAAAGTCTAATTATTAACGGATATACATTTAACATTAGAGTTTCTCATAATTACAAAAATGTTTGATCATAATTAATACTCCATCCGTTTTCAAAATATTGTCTACTTTTGACCCGACACACTGTTTAAGAAAAAATAATTGAATGTATTATAAATATTGGTAAAATGTGTGGTTTCCTTTAATGTCCTTGAGTATGTGACCATAATTAAAGTATGTACAAAAAAGTAAGGGTAAAGTAGGTAAAAATGTTTTTTTAAAGGAAAAGTTTTGAAAGAGGACAATTATTTAAAAACGGATGAAAAAATAAAGGTGGATGATAATTTGAAAACTGAGTAAGTATTATATTTCGTGCTCGTGCCTATGACACGGTATCAATATGAAGATGATCAATGTATGAAAGAGTATGATGCGAATAAATTAATACTCCCTCCGTCCCTAAATTATTGTCCTAGTTGACCCGGCGTACAGATTAAGAAAAAACAATTGACTTGATTATTTATATTGGTTTAATGTGTAGTTTCCTTTAAAGCCCATGTGTATGTGACCCATAATTAAAGTAGAGTGAAAAAGTAAGGGTAAAGTGGTAAAAGTGATGTTCAAAAAAGTTTCAAAGTGGACAATTATTTTAGGACTAATTTAGTATATGTTTGAGATTTTGTAGGGGTCAGATTAATGTACATTACACTAAGTAAAGACGACATCCCAAAACTAAAGAAAAACACATTTTATTGGTTGTAAAATTTTGTAACTCATCCAAAAAGAGTATAATTAAACATCCAAAAAACATTCTCTCTCACACACACCAACCCAACATCTGTTAATTGAAATAAGCTTAAAAATGAAAAATCTCAGACAAAAACCATAAAATAAATTAAATGAGATAGAGTGAACTAATAAAAGATTATTCGAAATCGAAATCACAAAGATTTCTAACCAACAAGAAAAAGTTAGCACAAATTTTTTTAAAAGAAAGAAGTTACAAATATAAATATTTAAAATTACAAAACTTACAAACAATTTTTTTCAAAAAAAAAATCTAGGTCGGACAAAAATTAAATTGATATTTCAGTTGATTACAATGACAATCAATTAAGAAATTACAAATTAAATATTTGTAAAACAGTAAATCTAGGTTGTACAAAAAAAATTAGAGATAATCATGGAGAATAAACTGGATAATTAAGGCGATAAGATCTCAGTAAAACAATAAATGTCTAGAAAAACAGTAAAGCCGTAAAATCTCAATAAAACAATAACGGTCATTTACATTCTTAGATAATTACGGCTGTAAAATCTCAATAATCAAAAAGACTGCAAAACTATAATATAGACTAGATTTCGTGCATGTGCATATGGTACGGTATCAGTATGAAAATAATCAGTGTATGATATGAATAAATTAATAATTTATATATGTTTGAGATTTTGTAGAGGTCGGATTAATGTATACTACATCAAAGCAAAGACGACATTCCTAAAAACTAAAGAAAAACATATTTTATTGGCTGTAAAATTTTGTTATTCATTCAAGAAGAGTATAATTAAACATTCAAAAACATTCTTTCTCACACACACCAACCCAATACATGTTAATTAAAATAAACTTAAAATGAAAATCTCAGACAAATACTATAAAATAAATTGAATGAGACGGAGTGAACTAACAAAAGATTATTCAAAATCGAAATCATAAAGATTTCAGACCAATAATGGAAAGTTAGAACAAATTTTTTTAAAAGAAAGAAATTAAAAATACAATATTTAAAATTACAAAAAATAATTACAAAACTTATGAACAATTTTTTTTAAATTAAAAAAAAAAACTAAAGGCGATAAGATCTCAGTAAAATAATAAATGTCCAGTAAAATCGTAAAATAGTAAATCTTAGTTGGAGCACATGTTTTAATTATTGTTACTAGAATTAACTGTAAAATAGTATACACGCATATGGAAATTGAGATTTAATCCTAACAGTTAATTAACTTTTCAGAAAAATTGAGCTAAATTATAATATAAATGTTAATATCATATGTAGAGGGTAAAATTGAAATGTTATAAATATTATAAACATAACTTTTAAAAATAGATTTTTAATATGAAATTTTTAAAATAAGATGATGGACTCTTTAACTATAAGAAATGGAGTAAATATTAGGATCAAATTGGCAACTATATTGCAGAATATACTGCTTCGGTCTCAAGATAATCTGTGGCATGATATTTGGGCAGCGCTTGGATTTGTCCCTGCAACTGTTAATGAATTCAATCAAACCATCATTCTTTTCATATACTGTGCGACGTGTGCGTAATGAATAAGAGCCTTGAACTTCTTTAATCACTCTAAGTCTCTGACCAATTTTTATCTCCCACATAATTAATTCTTCTATTAATTTGTTATTATAAGTATTTTCTTTTTTAAATGGTACAAAAATTCAAAATTAATACTAAGAATTCAATTTCTAAAACAGTCACTATTTACATATAGTCGACTGCACTATTTAAATAGTATCACCATTTTAAGGTACCACTTTAGTACTAAAATAATAATTTAATTTTTAATTTTTTTAAATATATATAAAACAAAAGAAAATTTTTAGTTTTGTTTTCTTATATATGTTTACAAAAATGTTTTTTCAAAAAAAGTTAAATTTTTTACCAATTTGTTGTATAAAGTAATTTTTTTCTTCATAGAATTGGCACATATTAAGATTAATTAATGGTCCACCGGTTCCAGGCAAAGAGTGCATTACACTATTTTGAGATGTTTTATTTTAAAAGTTTACTTTCTAAAATTATATGTATACAATTTATAGCATTTCATCCTTAGCTCTTACTTGTGTTGTAAGCCCTTTAATAATTAGATTTTTCAAATGAAGATTTTTTTAGTGGAACGGATGGAGTATCTCAATTTGGAGCCAAAATATCTAAAAAGCAAATAAGTCTTTTTTAATTAATTTAGTGCTTGTTTGGTGGAGTGTTTTGGTCAAAACACTGGTAAAAAATATAGCGTTTTTTCTTTAAAAGTGTCTCAATCCAGCGTTTTAAAAATGTGAAGCGTTTTAAAACGCTTCAATTTGTAGCGTTTTAAAAATATGCTACGTTTACAACTACTTTATTTATGAAAAATAACGTTTTGAAATAGTTTTCCAGACGTGTTTACAAAAATAAAAATGTGTTTTAGAAATATTACGTTTTAAAAACGTTATGTTTTAAAAAAGTTACGTTTTCAAAACGCTGCACCAAATAAAGTCATAGTAAAAATTAAATACTTTTGAACTGGATCAATTTGCGTGGTTTAGCACGGTTTGTGCTTTGATGTACACGAAGGGATGGATAAGATTTTGTTTTTCCGTCTATAATCTATTAAGTGTGGGGCTTCCTCTTTTACATTTCCATTACCAAACGAAATTACGAAAGTATTCTCTACTCCACTATACCACTGCACTGACTTCAGTGACTTGTTAGTTATATTGTTCATAATATTGACCAAATTGGCAGGAACGTTACAAAAATCTGAACAATCATATATTAACACAAAGAAAAATGTTACAATAATTTATATAGACATATGACGTCGTTTTATGGGAAAACTACTGATAATTTTGTTTTAGGTAAAGAGTCAGCTATATTATTTTGAAATGTTTTATATAAATAGTTAATTTTAAAAAACTATATTTATAATTTTTATAGCATTTTATCTTTACCTTTTACTTGTGCTTTAAACATATTGATTGTATTTAAATATTTTTATAACTATAACCAATTTTAATTATTAATATCTCTCTTAGTAATGATGAGTTTTGTTAAATATTGACTATTTAAATAGAACGAATATACCGTAATGGTATGTGCATTCAAAATGTACACTAAAGGTGCACAAAGAAGGGCAATTGATGATTGATTTATGGGTCCTATTACTTAAATATTGTCATGACCCGTGACCAACCAAAATATAACAATAATAACATTTGGTGCACATTTAATACACACCACCTCACCTTGTCATTTTGTCTATCTTGTACGAATTAGTAGTTGTTAATGATAGTAGTTTAGTAATTTGTTTTTTGTGACTTTTATTAATTCGGGGGAGAATCTTGGAGGACCACCTTCAAAAATAAATAGTGCCTAAAGTTGAATTCCTCTTAAATTAAAAGTGTGGACAGAAACTTTTTAAAATTTAAATTAATTAAATATAATAAAAGTGCCACCAGCATTTGATGCTTCTTTTTCTCTGCGAAGAATTGCCTCAGTATAGAATTTTTGAAAAATAATTACATTTTAAAATTCATATCCAGAAATATGCCATCCATCAATAAAATTGTATATTACCCATGAACAATGTTAGAAACATAAATAATATATATATATATATATATATATACTTTGGTCACAAAAAGGTTGAGAAAATAAAAATATTTAATCTATCATAAAAAAAAATATTGGCCAAATCATGAATACTTTTGATGTATCCACCCAATCCCAAAGTTCTCCCAACATATGAATTATGTCTATGTGGTACATGATGTTACCATTTGTCGTACGTTATCCCTTCTCGTTAATGATCGTTATGAAATCCTCGTTAAATGTCACGTGAGCGTATCGTGCGGGATATTTTTGTCATTTGATTCCGATCTCCAACTCCATCCCTATTTCCAGTCAAAGCCGCATCCGTCTCCACTAATAATTAAAATAAGCCAAAGTATATTTGCACCAAATCCCACCTAGAATCAAATAACAAATATGCCCCGTAAGTGTAAGTTGGTGTGTCACGTGGTAACTAACAGGAAGGGACAACATGGGATAAATGGTAACATCAGGTACCACATAGGCACACTTCGTATGTTAGAGAGACTTTGGAATTGGGTGGATACATCAGGGGAGTTTTCATAATTTGGCCAAAAATATATTTTAATCATTATTAATCATTTCAAGTTACTATTTTATTATGTTATCCAAATATTTTACTACAAAATTTCTTATCTAATTTTGTGAGATGACAACTATGAAAGAACTTTTTCCGTCCCAAATGGAGTGTCATTTTCAAAAATTAGTTATCCGAAAATATATTACCACAATCCACATTGGTTAATTAGATGTGGGGGTTTGTGTAGAGGTTACCCAAACTTTTAGGCGGGCTTGTGTTAGCCATAGTTGACCCCAACTAGATAGAGTGGACACTGCATAGCCGACCCGGCTATTGAGTTCGAGGCGTTATGAATGGTGTTCCCGGTCGAAAATGTGTTGAACACGTAGTTTGGGGTGCTCATTATTGCAGTTGATGATGACGACAATGTATGAAAGATTATAATACTAGCAACAGACATTAGTTAGATGTAGGGTTTGTGCGTACCTTATTGGCCCCTATCAATCTATCACCATTCACAAAGTTAGCTTTACTATTTACCATACGTCAATGTGCTCACCATGCACTAGACATGCTCAAAGGTTCAAGGTTCGAATCGTGAACCGAACCGTTCTAGAATCGAACTAAACCGTTAAGTAAATCAGAACCAGAAGTTCATCGGTTCAACTTAAAGTTCAGTATTTGTTTTTTGGTGAACTGACGGTTCTTAACCGTCCAAGTGAACCGTGAACCGTCGGTTTTTACGGTTCCAACGGTAATTTTTATTTTTATTTTTTTGAAAAACAATCAGAATACAAATAGACGGTCCAGATTAATCGTGAAGGTGCATAACGGTTTTAATTTAGATAGTTTTAAAAAAACCAAAAAATTAAAATATATGTTTTGGAAACCTTGGAATCGTATATCGGATTTAAGGTTTACGGTTCGCAAGGTTCACGATTCGAATCCGGTGCACCATACCCAAAGTCAAAAACCGACGGTTTCAGAATCAGAACTGGAACCGTAAACCACCGTACAGACATGTCTAGCATGCACCAAGTTATTAGCTTTACTATTTATCATACATCAGTGTACGGCTAGCAATATAAATGAACACTTGTCTCAAAACAACGGAAGTATAATATTTGAATTATTCTATTGGTAGGATGGGTTTTAATAGTTTACATGGATTACAAAATTACAAAAAGAACAGGCAGAAATGATAAATGGATGGTCCTTTATCATAACATTTGAACAATTCTGACGATTAAAGTTACAAACAAGCCATGAGACTGACTGAGAAAGAGTGACCAAAGTGACTCCTCCACGAAATTTCATTTTGTCCCTTGGCATTTATATATTCATTCTAAGCCCACACTAGAGGTCATAAAATCTCCAACCCAAGTGAATGGTTAGGATTCTCCCATCCATCAATTTGCTCTTTGAAAACATTCTTGATTTCTTGGTGTCCTACTGGAAGATTATTCTCATACATATTTTGTGGGGGGGGGGGGGCATTTTTCAAATACTAATAATAACTTGGTAAAAGCAGCATTTGGTCATTTGTCTTTTCAAATATTGCGAATTAGGCTGAGGCGTCAAATTTTTTTGTGCGACATGCAGGTATCTTGCATGTTAACTCTATTTTTGGATGGACGTTAAGTATAGCCGTTAAGTTATGTTAAATACCTATTTTGCCCTCGTTTTCTTCATCATCACCCTCTGCGATCAATTAAGAAAAAAAATCCCAGATTTGGTACGGCTTCTTCATCATCTCCAGCCCTCTCCACTCATAATTGATATGCTTCTCCTTCTCCCGTCCACATCCATTGCGAAACGCCCCTGCTGCTCCTCGTCTTCTCCCGATTCATCAATCGTCATCAAACGACTCAATCATCCAAGGGCTTCGAAATCTCACCACGACTACAAAATGACTTGATCGAGCGATCTGAAACCCTCCACTTAGGCTCCGTAATCCTCGAAGCTGTCAAACGATCTGTACGCAAAAGTTCCTCCGTACACAACACCGCGAAAACCCAAATCTGAAACCGAAATCTCCCTCTTTTTGTGTAAGGGTAAATAGGCATGACCTATTTTAATTTTGTTTCTCCTTTCTTGGTCCCTAAGGTTAAGTATGTTTGGAAATAAAATCTTTAATTAGATTTTGGTTTTTCTTATTCCTAAAGTTTAGGAGTCATTTTTAGAAACAAAATATTTCTAAAGATTTTTTGTTGCATTTTTGGAAATAAAATATTCCTAAAGATTTTTGGTTTTCTTGATCATAAAGTTTAGGAGTTATTTTGGAAACAAAATCTATGTAACAATCCTTCTTAATGTCGTGCTCTTGGACTCCTTGTCTTTTTGGTAAGTGAATCTAGTATATTAGGAAGTTGATTTGATTTCTAGTTCTAATCCTTTTACATATTGGAGTTTGTTTCCTTCTTTATGTGTAGGTCTCCTTCACATGTAAATAGAGGACTTGGGGCAAAGGCAAAATTCACGAACATAGAGAGAATTCAGAAAGCTGAGAGCAGAAAAATAAGTTCATGAAGTTGTTTCGTTTCCAGACATTGTGCAGAATTTTGATTGTAGCTTCGGATGTTACAACATTGGAAGCTACATTGGTTTGCTGGAACTGTTTTGTCTTCCTAGCTGATTTTAGGAAGCTGTTTGTTTCTTCCCACGTTTTCTTTATCTGTTTTTCTGTAGGATTTTGCTCTCCAAGACTTGTTGTCTTGTGAGAGTATTTTGTTTGGTGATTTCACATTCTTTTTGTAAAACAAATTATATTTTTTAGTGAAATCTTTTTGGCTATGAGGCTAGATCTACAAGTATAGGTTGTAGATTGTTTGGTAAACGTTTGTGTTTATTTCGTGCTTTATTGTTAAAGTCTTCCGCTGTTTTAATTTTTCTGATCATTGTGACTTCCATTGTAGCTTCTTCACAAGCTACATTGGAAACTGCATTGACTGTTTGGAGAATCCTGGCTACTATTGTTCCAGCAATTGGTATCAGAGTCTTCTCTTGACGACACTAAGAGTTGATTCTGGTTGTAGCCGTGATGGATTCTCAATATGAGAATGTTGTTTGTCCTCCAACTTTGACTAATGAGAATTATTCTATTTAGAAAGTTAAGATGCGTATCTTCATCAAATCAATTGATGAGAGAGCGTGGCTTGCTGTTCTGAATAAGTGGACTCCTCCTAAGACTACTGATAATGATGGAGATGTTAAAATCACTAGTGAGGAAAATTGGACCACTCAAGATAGAACCATTGCTTCATTTAATTATAAGGCTCTTTCAGCCATATATAAAGCCTTAGATGCCAACACCTTCAGAGTCATTGCAAATTATGACTCTGCCAAGGATGTTTGGGATGCCCTTCAAACCTTATGTGAAGGTCCTGTTAGTGTTCGTGCTTCAAAACTTAGAATGCTTACTACTTAATTTGAGAACACTAGAATGAATGAAGATGAAGATATTATGTCTTACTATGCTAGATTACTTGATATGTCTAATACTGCTCTTGCCTTGGGTGGTCCTATCACCAATGATCGTCTTGTTAGCAAGATGATGCGAATTTTTCCTGAAAGGTTTAATGTGAAAATTTGTGCTATTGAGGAAGCTCATGACATTGATAAAAATGGTTTTGAAAAACTAGCTGGCATTCTACAAAATTTTGAGTTAAACCTCAATGAGCAAATTAAGAACAAAGGCAAAGGTGCATCATATTCTACTCCTTCTGTGGAAAGTATTGCTTTTCCTTCTGTTGTTGATATCTCTTCTGAATTTCTTGAATTGCATAAGGAGATTGAGGAATCTGATTTTGGTGAAGAGTCAATGGATTTTTTAACAACAAAGTTTAAAAATATTTTGAAAGCAAAGGGGCAAAACAAAATCTCCATCTTCTATCACCAAAACAGTTTTCAAAACTGAGCCTAGCAAATTTCCTCCCAAAGAAAGTTCTTTTCAAACCCCTGAAAAATCTTTTACCAATCCTTTTGCTAAACAGCCTACATCTAGAAGTAAAAATATTGATTCTATTCAATGTAGGGCTTGTCAAGTGTTTGGACATTATGCTAATCAATGTGCTAATACTTTGAGAAAGAAGGGTTTGAATTTTTCTGCTACCTTGAGTGATAGTGATGATGAAGATCCAGGTGATCTCATCACTCTCACTGCTATCCATCTGATTTTGCAGGATTTTCAGCCAATGTACCTCCGAAAGTAGCTTCTTCAGAAACTACATCTAAAGCTACATTGGACAGAAGCTGGGATTTTCGCTGTTTTAACTCCTCTGTCATAGAAGATGGTGGAGAATCTGAATCAGACCTGCTGGAAGCTTACAAAGAGTTGTACAAGGATTGGGAAAAAAAGGGCTTATCAAGTTTCATTGCTTGGAAAGACAAATGATTTGCTAAAAAAGGTAAATGAAGATCAGAAGGAGTGTATCACAAGGCTAGAATGTATGTTGACCAAGAAGGATGTGGAGATTGAAGATCTGAAAGAAAAACTCATCAAAGCCAATGAAACCTTGGAAAAATGGAATTCAAGCCAACACAAAATGGATAATATGTTGAATTCCGGTAAGTCTGGTATTGGATTCAGGCCCAAGACGTTTGTGAAAGAAGGTGAAGGTATGTCTACTGAACCAAAACATCCCATACAAAATTTTCAAAATCCAAACTTCTTTGAAAAACCCAAAACAAGAAAGAGAAATTTTGTGTGTCACTATTGTCACAAGCAAGGTCATATTCAAACATTTTACTTCCTTAAAAAGGTTGTCTATAAGGAAGAGGTTAGGCAAGCTTACCTAGTTCGTAACCAAGTGCAACATCAGAAGCAACATCAGCCAAAAACCTTTTAAAAAATGTGGGTTCTCAAAAGTAGTTACAGGAATGCAAGATCCAAGTACTGTGAGCCCTTTGATATATGTCCTGGTGCTAAGTGGTCCGATGATGAATCTTCTCCCACTATAACTGATCTTGGCCACAAAACCATTGAGGATGATGCTTCAGGTCTACCTGACTTTGGAGATCATGAATCTCCTGCACAATCTTCAGAACCTACATCTGCAATCAGTGAACCTGCACCAGAACAAACAAAATCTGCAAGTCCTGGAAGTTCAGAGAATGTGACTCAGAATGTAGCTCCGAATGTAGCTCCGGATGCAGCTACATCAGAAGCTTCATGGTCGAAAATCTGCCGATTGAAGCAGTCTGAACATTCGAAATTCGATCCAATTTGATGATCGCACCATGACATTCAATGAGAATTCGAAAGTGCATCTCATTTCACAAGTCATAGGTAATATTCATGATGGCATATACACAAGGGAGGTAAGGTTGATTCTCACAAATTAGCATGCTTATCAAAATATTTTTGAGAGAAGCCTTACAACTATTATGGATGCTCCAAATGATCAAAGATTATAGGCTACACATTGATGTGTTAGCCTTGTATTTTGATAACATCTATGCAATTTGTTTAGCACAAAAATCCAGTTCATCATTGTCGAACAAAACACATTGATATAAGACACCACTTTATTAGAGACTTGGTTGAATATGAAAATTGTTTGCATTGAACATGTTGGGACTGAAAATCATCTTGCTGATATATTTTCCATGTGTCTTGATTTTGAAAGATTTTTCAATCTTTGGAAATCTCTTGTGTTTTGTGTGTCATATGATTTTACACTTAGTTTAAAATAAAAATAAAAACTTAGGCATGATTGCATTTTGTCTTTAGAGGGCACTCTAGATCATTTTTCACATGTATGTGCCTCATGTAGTTGCTTGGGAATTGCATTCAATATCAATTGTAATTTTTTTTAATTCTCACTCTCTCATAAAATTTTTGCTGTTGAAAAATATTAAGTCCACAAAGGAAAGAGCTACCTTTTGAAATTTAGGGATGATCACGCAATATTTGTGGTGATCTTGTCTTGTTGTGTCCGGGGTGCCGAAGGTGGCGTCGTGTTCGACGGTGGTTGTCGCGGTAGGATATCTGGCATGTTTTTACCTGTAAAATAAAGCACCGTGAGTGGGTGGGGTTGGCCCCCATAACCCTCAGGTGTAAGAATCAGTATCTTTGTATATAATCAGAGAAATAGAAATTGTAATGAAATCTGTAATGAAAGTTACCTGTCTTTTTTCATAGTGAGGTTGCCTGCTATTTATAGAAATAATGTTGGGCCTCCTGGGCTTCAGTATGAATTGGGCTTGGGCCCTTCTTTCGGCCCAAGCTTCCAAGTAAACTTCGGAGTACACTTTTACTTGTTCGGGCCTGATATTTCGGTGCACTTCAGTAGCCCCCTACTCCTTAGCCCTCGAGGCTAACATCGAGGGTAAGGAGTATAATCTGCTCGTAGTTGCTTTTTGTGATGCTGAGGGTTTTGAGATTTTGCTTTGAATTTCCAGAAGAGTTTATGTAGCTGACTTTTGAGCCACGGCAAGTGAACTTTCGGCCAGGCAAATATAGGCATAATAAGATTTATCCTCGGCGTGGCGAGGACCTTCCAGAAATCGAGTAGTAAGGCTATAATAAGATTTATCCTCGGCGTGGCGAGGACCTTCCGAAGAATTGGACCACAAGAAAACATAATAAGATTTATCCTCGTGGCGAGGACATTCGAAGAGTTGAGCCATAATGCCATAATAAGATTTATCCTCGGCGTGGCGAGGACCTTTAAGGGAATCGGCGTAAGGCCATAATAAGATTCATCCTCGGCGTGGCGAGGACCTTTAATCGGCCGTAAGGCCATAATAAGATTTATCCTCGGCGTGGCGAGGACCTTTCAGATAATCGAGTCATAAGAACATAATAAGATTCATCCTCGGCGTGGCGAGGACCTTTGAGAGAGAGGAAATAGGAGCATGTTTTTTTATGTTTGTGCAATGATGAATGGATGATGCACGTGTATGAAATGCTCATGTGGATGCAATGGGTATTTAGTTATCTTTGGCCTCTCAAGGAGGATATGCATGAGCGCTAGGCGCTTGGCTTCTCCTCGGCGTCAGGAGGTTTTTGAATGCGAGACAATGCGATCTCGTTAGGCGAGACAATACGATCTCGTTTTGATGAGGCAATGCGACCTCGTTTGTAGCGAGATAATTCGATCTCGTTTAGTGAGACAATGCGATCTCATTTTGGCGAGGCAATGCGACCTCGTTTTGGCGAGACAATTCGATCTCGAAATGGCAAGACAAAGCGGTCTTGAAAAGGCGCGCCGAGTGGGCGTAACGTGCCAAACACTCGTAGAAGCTCGTCGAAATGCTTGTGATGCCAAAATTTGGCACAGCACAATATGAAGCTCATCTTGGCGTAGCGCAAATCTTGATGAAAGCATGATGAGCGTACTAAACACTCGTAGAAGCTCGATCGTGCGAGTAACTCGATGCTAAGGCTGGGCACAATATGAAGCTCATTTTAGCCGCAAATCTTGATGAAAGCATGATGAGCGTTACTAAACACTCGTAGAAGCTCGATCGTCTAACTCGAGCGAGGGAGCTAAGCGCAGGTAATGTCAACTTCGGCCATGAGTAAAGCTTCGGCGGGAGGACAAGGTAGAGCTTCGGCCACGAGTAAGCGATCACGGGGAGCATAAGCAGTAGGCGCGGTGTACAACTCAGCCGCGAGTAGACTCGGCGGGAGGACAAGGTAGAGCTCGGCCACGAGTAAACTTCGAGTGGGGAGCATAAGCGAGGTAGGCGCGGTGTCAACTCGGCCTTGAGTAGACTCGGCGGGAGGACAAAGGTAGAGCTTCGGCCAAGTAAGCTTCGAGGGAGCATAATGTAAAGCTCGGCGTGCACATGTATGAAATATGATCCGCGGCTTCGAGGCGTAAGCGCGAGTGAAGTGTGCTCGGGCGCAAGAAATAATAATCGAGGCTCGAGCTGCAGCCTTGGCCTTGCGTGGCGTCTGAGCACGTGAATAATAATGATAAGCTTCGGCAATGCGAGCATAATCGATACGAGCTCGCAGGCGTGTCGAGGCGTGAGCTCAGCACGGGTGTGGCGTGCGGCGCACGTGAATAATAATAATATGGGCTCTCGGCGAGCGAGCGTATCCCAGTGCGAGCTGCGGAAGCGGCGTGGCGAACACGTGAATAATAATAATATGGGCTCGGCGGCGTATCCGAGTGCGAGCTGCGGAAGCGGCGTGGCGTGGGACACGTGAATAATAATAGTAGGGAGCTCGGCGGCCTTAACATGTCGATGTGCGAGCTCGGCGCGAGTGTGGCGTGCACGCACGTAAATAATAATAATATGAAGCTCGACAGCGCGAGCATAATCTGAGACTCGAGCTTGTGGGTCCCCCAGTATCAGCCCCCTAGTTAATGATTGTTATTAACTCGGCGAGGTTCGATAGGCACGTGACCTTGTAACCAATTACATAATAGTTTGTAGAGGAAGCGACTCGCGTTTATTAAGTCGTGGTTCTTGCAGAGGCTATGCGTTTGTATTTTGTACCTGAAAGTTTTTTAGGAGCATCTTTGTATAGGCAGAAATCACGTTTTCGTCATTCATATTTTCAGCATTCAATGTTTGTCATAATCCAGATATATTGATCATATAAGATAAAATTATTTAAATATGGGCCTATTGTGCGAGAATATAGTAAAATAATCATTGTGGCGACACGTCGCGCTATTAGAAGACACGATGAATTTATAAGATGCAAGTTTTTGAGTGTGAAGCATGAGAGAATACATGTGTCGTGTTAATATATGATATGTAGATTGAGCATGTTATCGTATTATACCGTCAAATAGTTGCGTTCATAATTTTAGCTTTGCTCATAATTTTATCTCGGCACATAATTTCAGTTCAGCAAATAAATTCAGTTCGGCAAGTAAATTCAGCTCGGTATATAAATTCAGTTCGGCAAATAAATTCCGGCTCGTCAATTATTTTAATTCGACAGATAATTTTCAGCTCGACAGTTAATTTCAATTTGACATATAAATTTCAGCTCGGCAATTGATTTCAATTTGACATATAAATTTCAGCTCGGCAATTATTTTAATTCGACAGATAAATTTCAGCTCGGCAATTATTTTAATTCGACAGATAAATTTCAGCTCGGCAATTGTTTTAATTCGACAGATAAATTTCAGCTCGGCAATTGTTTTAATTCGACAATTCATCAAATAATTTTGGCTCGGCATATAAATTCGACAAATAATTTCAATTCGATAAATAATTCCTTTTCGGTAATTAATTTCAATTTGATAAATAAATTTTAGCTTGACAATTAAATTCCTCCGCTAGTTAATTTCTACTCCATTATTTAATCATGTCAATCAATGAGTTAATACAAGTTGTCAATACCCCCTTTATATATTATTTTGATTTTCCAAGCGTTTCCTCTAAACTATGACAACTATTTTAATTCTCTTATTTGTTGAATTGACGTGTTCTGCAAAGTCAGAGAGAGGCTACTTAATTTGACCAAGTAGGACGCAGGCTACTTGTTTTTATTCATCATTTCACGGAGAGCAGTTGAGTTTATTGGAAAGGAATTGAATACACGACAATGGCAGTTCGCTTTGTAGACACGCCAAGTTCGATTGATCGGAAGGAAGCCAGGGAGGGACGACGGCGAAGCTTTAGCCGTCTTTGGCGGTGCGCATAAAACTTCACTTGCTTGATATCGGTGATACTCAAACTCCACAACAAAAATTAAACACTTTAAATCTTTACGGTTTGCGAAAAATGGAATCATCATCAATGGCGCATCCTCATGGCGTAATTATGACGAGGGCACCCATAATCTTGGTTTGCATGCCGTGATCGAAGGGGAAGATGAAGACCATCACGAGAAGAAATTGAAATTGACGATCAATGTATGAAGACGACTGAATGTGAAGAACGGAACGGAGACACGAGATCGTGGGGCACCAATGTATGAATCGACGGCTTCTCGGGGCCTTGTCTCTGGTGGCGGGTTTGGGGCAATGTTCTCGAGGCTTGTCTAGGGCGGGTTTGGGGCAAAGGAAGGCCGTTTGTGAAGGAGGAGAACCGTCATGATGATTCTCATATCTTTGATCCACCGTTAGGCCTTTCGCCGTTGGCGAGCAAAGAATTCGAGTGCGGATAAACCGACGGCGTGTTGCGTGACGGATAAGCGCGTGTCATTCAACCCGGTGGAGCTTTTGATTCGGAGATGGGGCGGCAGTGATCTGAATTGGTTTGACATGAAGATGGGGCCGAGGAGATCGAATTGGTAAGAAGAAAATTTGAGGAGATCCGAGTAGGATTTTATATTCCCGGTGTTTTCTAAGTGGTATTCCGGTGGTTTTTCTTCGGTGGCCGTGTTTTCGGTGGTATTCCGGCACCCTTTGAGCGTAGTGTTTTTCGTTTCCGACAACGGAACCAAAGCGATCACGCAATATTTGTGGTGATCTTGTCTTGTTGTGTCCGAGGAGTCTGAAGGTGGCGTCGTGTTCGACGGTGGTTGTCGCGGTAGGATATCGGCATGTTTTTACGTAAAATAAAGCACCGTGAGTGGGTGGGGTTGGCCCCATAACCCTCAAGGTGTAAGAATCGGTATCTTTGTATATAATCGAGAAATAGAAATTGTAATGAAATGTAATGAAAGTTACATGTCTTTTTCATAGTGAGGTTGCACGCTCGCTATTTATAGAAATAATGTTGGGCCTCACCGGCTTCATGATATGAATTGGGCTTGGGCCCTTCTTTCGGCCCAAGCTTCCAAGTAAACTTCGGAGTACACTTTACTTGTTCGGACACGGCCTCGATATTTCGGGTGCACCAAGAGCCCCTCACTCCTTAGCCCTCGAGGCTAACATCGAGGGTAAGGAGTATAATCTCGCCTAAAGAAGTTGCTTTTTGTGATGCCGAGGGTTTTGAGATTTTGCTTTGAATTTCCGTAAGAAGTTTATGTAGCTGACTTTTGAGCCCCGCAAGTGAACTTTCGGCCACCCGGCAAATATAGGCATAATAAGATTTATCCTCGGCGTGGCGAGGACCTTCAGGAGAATCGAGCCGTAGTAAGGCTATAATAAGATTTATCCTCGGCGTGGCGAGGACCTTCCAGAGAATTGGACCACAAGAAAACATAATAAGATTTATCTCTGGCGGGCGGCGAGGACATTCCAGCAGAGTTGAGCCATAATGCCATAATAAGATTTATCCTCGGCGTGGCGAGGACCTTTAAGGAATCGAGCCGTAAGGCCATAATAAGATTCATCCTCTGGCGTGGCGAGGACCTTTCGAGATAATCGAGCCGTAAGGCCATAATAAGATTTATCCTCGCTGGGTGGCGAGGACCTTTCGATAATCGAGTCATAAGAACATAATAAGATTCATCTCGGCGTGGTGGCGAGGACCTTTGAGAGAGGAAATAGAGCATGTTTTTTTATGTTTGTGCAATGATGAATGGATGATGCACGGTATGAAATGCTCATGTGGATGCAATGGGTATTTAGTTATGTCTTTGCCTCTCAAGGAGGATATGCATGAGGCGCTAGTTAAGCCTCTGGCCCCGGCGTCAGGAGGTTTTTTGAATGCGAGACAATGCGATCTCGTTAGGCGAGACAATACGATCTCGCTTTTGATGAGGCAATGCGACCTCGTTTGTAGCGAGATAATTCGATCTCGTTTAGTGAGACAATGCGATCTCATTTTGGCGGGCAATGCGACCTCGTTTTAGGCGAGACAATTCGATCTCGAAATGGCAAAGACAAAGCGGTCTTGGGCGCCGGTGGAGGCGTAACGTGCCAAACACTCGTAGAAGCTCGTCTTGAGGAAGCTGTGATGCCAAGGCGGAGCACAATATGAAGCTCATGGCTGGCCGTAGCAAATCTTCGATGAAAGCATGATGAGCGTCTTAAACACTCGTAGAAGCTGATCGATGCTTGAGAGTAACTCGATGCTAAGGCTGGAGCACAATATGAAGCTCATGCAGAGTTTAGCGCAAATCTTTGATGAAAGCATGATGAGCGTACTTAAACACCACAAGTCGATCGCTGCCGAGAGTAACTCAAGCAGTGGAGCCTAAGCGCAGTAGCGCGCTAACTCGACCGCGAGTAAACTCGAAAGGGAGGACAAGGTAGAGCTCGCCCCAGTAAACTGATCACGGAGCATAAACGCAGTAGCGCGGTGTACAACTCAACCGCGAGTAGACTCGAAAGGGAGGACAAGGTAGCTCTACCGAGTAAACTCGAAGGGAGCATAAACGCAGCAGTGCGCGGCAACAACTCAATCCGCGAGTAGACTCGAGGGAGGACAAGGTAGAGCTCAAAGATCGAGTAAAACTCGAGGGGGAGCATAATGTAAAGCTCGACGCACATGTATGAAATATGATCCAAATGCATAGGCTGAGGAAGTGGGTGCTCTGACGCAAGAAATAATAATTGAGGCTCGAGCTCGGGCGTGAGCTGCGCGCGCGCAAGGCACGCGGAATAATACGATAAGAAGCTCGGTAACGCGAGCAAGGGCAATTCGGCGCACGAAGTTCTCGGCGCGAAGGCACGGCACGTGAATAATCATTATGGAGCTCTGCAGCGAAGCGTAATTGCCGCGCGAAAGCAGCGCGAGTGTGGCGTGCACGGCACGTGAATAATAATAATATGAAGCTCTAACGGTAGCGTAATCTCGAGGTGCGAGCTCGAGCGAAGATGCGGGCGCGTACCGCACGTAATAATTACCGGGAGTTTCAGCCGGGAAGCTTAATCCGAAGCGCGAAGCCCCTCGCGCGATGCGCACGCGCACGTAAATCACAATAGGGAGCTCGGCAAATGCAGCTTAATCCGAGGCGCCGAGCTGGGTCCCTTTAGTATCGCCCCCGCTAATAGGCACGTAACTAATCACATAATAGTTTGTAGAGGAACGACCTCGCTGCTCATTGGTCGTGGTTGCCGAGGTTATGACGCTTGTATTTGGTACCGAAACTTTTAGGAGCATCTTTGTGTGGCAGAAATCAATGCTGCCATTCATATTTTCAAAGATACAATGTTTGTCATAATTCGTATATATTGATCATATGAGATAAAATTATTTAAATATGTGCCTATTGTGCGAGAATTTAGTAAATTAATCATTGCATGACGCCGCGCCATTAGAAGATAATGATGAATTTATAAGATGCAAGTTTTCGAGTGTGAAACTTGAGAGAATACATGTGTCGTGTTAATATATGATATGTAGATTGAGCATGTTATCGTATTATACCGCCAAATAGTTGGTGCTCATAATTTTAGCTCGCTTATAATTTTATCTGCACA
>CM028379.1:84201371-84306131 GCA_013146195.2 Codonopsis lanceolata
GAAATAAAGCTAGGCCCAGTTGCTCAAGGCTACCGATAGTAAGAAGGAATTGACTTTGATGAAACATTTGCTCTGTTGCTAGATTAGAAACAATGACTCTTTTCAAACATGCCTCGTTCTCATGGACTTCAAAGTGTATCGATGGATGTAAAGAGTGCCTTCTAAATTGTGATCTTCAAGAAACGTATATGTGGAACAGCCACCTCAGATTTGTCATTCAAGACAAAGGCGGATTATGTCTACCGACTCAAGAAAGCTCTCTACCGGCACAAAGCAAGCTCAGGCTTGGTATGAAACTATATCAAGTTCTTAATAGAACAAGGATTCGTGAGAGGAAGGATAGACACTACCTTATTCATCCTCAAACAAAGGTCATTCTCTTAAGTACAAAATCTATGTGGGCTATATCATCTTTGGATCAACTAACCCAAAGCCTGTAAAAAAGATCGAGAAGTGATGCAAAGCAAGTTCGAGATGAGCATGATGGGCGAACTTACCTACTTAGGGCTAGATTCAAACGGACTTAGGCGAAATCTTCATCGGCCAAACCAATATGCGAAGGAACTAATCAAAGTTCGGTCTTGATTCGCCTAAAGGATTTCAGACTCCAATGTCTACCCACGCCATCTTGACAAAGATGAAAGGAAAGCAAGATAACATGACCAAGTACCGTAGGAATCATAGGTTCACTTCTTTACCTTACTCCCAAGATACCGACATTATGTTTCTTTGTTTGTGTTTGTGCAAGATTTCTGCGGATCCAAAGGAATCATATTTGCTAACGCCAAGCGTATCATCATATATGTTTCAAGAACAACAAATCTAGGCATCCTGGTATTCCAAACACAACAATTTAGTTGGATACTCAGATACTGATTATGCGACTAGCAAGGTGAGCGGAAGAAGCACCAGTGGGACTTGTCAATTTATTGGAAATAGACTTGTCTCGTGGTCTTGCAAGAAAACAAGGATCGGTTGCAAACCCAACCATAGAAGTTGAATACATTCTTTAAGCTTGTTCTCAACTCTATGGATGGAAGCAACAACTAGTGGACTACAACATCAAGATCGCAAATTGTCCAATTATGTGTGACAACACATCAGCAATTTTAGTCTCCAAAAATCCAGTGATGCACTCCAAGACAAAGCACATTGATATTCGTTATCACTTCCTCAAAGATCATGTGGAGAAAGGTAACATCGATGCGGAATATGTTCCAACCGAGCATCAATTAGCCGACATTCTCACAAAGCCGGATGCCACCAGGTTTGCTTATTTAAGGAGAAATCTTGGTATGATTGATCCTACTGCTTAATTTCAAAGTTTTATTACTTTTCTTTCATACCGGTAGACTTAGTTTTAGGCGGCCGGAAGGCGTGGATTTCCCTTTACCTAGGAAGACTTAAAGGTTAGTATTCTTACTTAGTCTATTTTAGTTAAAGAGGTTTCTAAAGCAATAAAGGGGTCAAGGACAAAATTTGGTACTTAGAAAATATCTTAAGTTCCGCTTTTGCGTTAAAATTTTCTAAGCCTTTTAAATAGACCTTGAGCCGCCTTTTGCAAAACTTTACGGAACCCCTTTGATAAAATATTTCTCTCTCTATTCAAACTCTCTCCATTTGTAACTGCTTTCTGTATTCCCAAATCTTCTTGTTTCTTCTTCTCATCTAACATCAATGGTATGTTCTTCTCTACTCTACTACTTGAAACTTATTGTTTCTTGTTTTGCATTTCATTTCATAACCTAGATTGTTTTGGAATTCAAGCGGTCACTTTCGAGGTTTCTAGCGGTTTCGCCATTGTGTTCTTAAAACCTAGAAACTAACAGTCGTTTATATACTTTCAATGTTGACTCTCTTGAAAAACTTCTGTTATACATTTCTCTGGTTTGGATACTCTAAACATTCTAGGGTTTCAAGTTTTCATTTCAAAAATTTCCAATAATCTCAGAAAACCTTGAAATTTACGCTTGTTTAGTTCTTGAGGTAAAAAGCCCTAATTTTTTTTGCATTTCTTTCGGAAAAACTTCAAAATCAAGCGTGGCAATGAGGAAAGTGTTAGACCAGAAAGACATTCCACCAAGCTTGGATGTCAACCTTCCTGATATCCCACTTTTCCGCCTCTCATGCGTCATCGTGGCCTTGGACCTAAAACTCTACATACGGGATGTGCATTCGACCTTGATCGGCCTCGCACAATAGCCGGGAGTCAAGGCTGCGAGGATATGAACGCCTGCAGGAATACTTCCCTCTTACGCCTCAACGACGAGATTACAACATCTTTCTCGCGAAGAATTCTATCAAGGATGGAACCGATGAACAAGAACGCTACGAGGATGGATTAGAGGTCGTCCCATTTCTATCACCGCGAGACCATATCCACCATCATCGGGCAGGATTGGAGCACTTGAGGCAACCATTCTTTGAGGCTATTCATGCAGGGAAGCAATGAGGAGTTGATACCCTAGGGAAGCACAAGGGAAGATGCTGAGGAATCTCTTCCCTCTGGACGTCTACTGCACAAGCCACCTATTGGACAAGGGGCTTCTATTCAAGAGTGGAGCACATGACATGTTTACGGCACAACAGCTCAACCTAACCTGTGTCGTATTCCTTCAGAACCGTCTTAACTCCGGTGCCATCATCTTCAACGAACTAAAGCAGTGGGTGGAGAAAGTGAAGAACAATCCCACTTGCAAGCGCCCTTTCGTGAGGCGATCAGCGCTCTGCTTCGAGACAACGAGGAAGTCAACTCTTCCATCAAGGAAGATGAACTGATAGTGGTGGCAAAGGAGAAAGCGACTAACCGCATCATTCTTCAGGTAAATACACTGAATATGAGAACAAGCGAAGGCTGCAAAAGGGTCTTCCGCCAGTCACCCTTGACAAGGTTGCTAAGCCGCTACCGATCATAGTAACTCGCTTCAACATGGAAGCTTATGAAGCGGCTAGCAAGACCTTCAAAAAGGCATCTTCAAAGTTTGACGAACAAGTTGCCACGTCCCTCCATCAAAAAGCCAAAGATCACATGATGGCGGAACAAGCTTCTGACGAGCGAGAAAGCCAAGGCAAGAAGAAGACCAGCGAAGATGAAGTGCCTCTTGAAGAGGAGTAGGCTGGTGGATTCGAAAGGAGATGAAGGAAGGCCAAAAGACAAAGTCCACCAACCCAATTCCCCCCACCCCCACCATCTTCTCAAACTCACCAATCCTCTTCTTCCCAGCCATCTACTCAAACCAAACAACCACCCTCACCCTCTCCTGCACCCACTCCCAAACCCAAACGTAGGAGACTACGTAAAACCTTCTAGGACCAGCCACCAGCCAAAATTCCTGCCTCTACCGATGAAGCAACTGAGTCTCCTATTCAGCCGCTAAGAAGAAAGAGGTCCGGTACCAAGCCGACTACCGCCAGCCAAGCCTCTTCCGACGCCCAACCAACTACCGACGCCCAACCATCAACCAACAGCTAACCATCTACCGCCACACCTAGCCAACCTATTCCCCCGAGTCATCTACTCGAGAGAATTCACCACCTCCAGTCTATCCTCAGAGGAGCCTCATACAGGGAGGAGCCTACCCGAACCCCCAGCTCCTCCTCCTTCACCATTCAACTACTCACCTGACCCATCTACCCCTACCTCACCTCACCATTCCCAACCAACTTCATCACCCATACCTCAACCAACTCCAAACCCTCCCACAAAACCAATAGACTCTGCTGCTGCCAAGTTCCTTTTTGAACTTTCTTCAGTAGCGCAGCTCTTCTCTCCTGACCAACAACCGCCTCAACCTACCCGTAAACCCAAATCCATTTTTCTACCCCCGCCCCCATCTTTACGGTTCTCCACCGACCCTTACCCGAATCATCCCTTGTCGCTGAAAATTCGACACCGACATTGAGATCGATTCCCCACCCACACCTCCTCCCCCTCCACCTCAAACCATATCTTCCTCTACCAACACCATACCAACCCAGGACTCTTCCTCTTCCGACTCCTTCACTCCTCCACTCCAACCTGGCCCCCTCACGCCAATCTCTCTGACGCACTGGCCTCTGGGGTACTCATTCACATTGGCCGAGCAACCTCTTCTTTTCATCCGTCCAATGCTGAAATTTTGTCAAGGCTGGACGCCATATATGAACGACTAGGCACTCTCACTAGCATCACTACCGCTATCACGAGATAGCCCGCCGCTGGCCCAAAGCCAACGACGAATCTGCGGCTCTTTTCACTGCGGTTTCAAGACGATGTCCGGACTCGTTTTGGACAGATACGACAAGATTTCACAGACGTCAAGATCAACGTTGAAGCTCAACGAGACGAGTGTGTACGTATCTGCTCCTCCCTCTTCTACGAGCTTTTCCATGCCATCACTCTCCATCTCGGCAATGGCCTCCCTCCTGTTCTAGAGCTCAACAACCTTGCTTTCCCTGACTGCGCTCACAATGTTATGAATGCCCATTGTGATCGTGATCCGCCATCACCGGAGAAGCAAATGAGATCAATAACCGAATGCCTTGATAGAAGAGAACGCCTGATCTTCGTGAAGAACTTCGACTACCGCCTGCTCCACCGCACCTCCTACCGATGCCGATGACGAAGTACGCACGTAGAATGGAAGAGCTAGAGAGAGAACGAAGGGAAAAGGAAAGCCAGCAGACAAAGGCAAAGGGAAAAGACCTTGGTAGATTTCAGTATCTTTTCCTCCCTTTACCTTTGTATCTATCTTGTTTTTGAAAACTCTGTGAACTGTAAACATCTTGTTTATAATGTTATCTTCTTTTCAAAAATTATCTCTTGTTTAAATTCTTGTTACTTCATTTTCTATACCTGCTTAGAATTTAAACACTCAGTTTAAATTCTCATTTGAACTGTTTTTGTTACTGATCTGTGTACTATTCTATGATTTCCTTATCCATGTATGCACTTAGATTAGTCTTTACATTTGAGGTGCTCTTCTGTTTGATAGAGGCATGTCTTCCGCTACTATATATATAAATCTCTTAGACATGCTATTATCTATCACATAGTCGGTTATAGCTCATTTGTAGTAATGATGACAGATATAAATAGAGGAGATTGTTGATTCTCATGTTAGATTTATATCTGCTCTCAGCTTCATTACCCTAGTTTTATACTTCGGCTAATCGGGCTGCGTATCGATTAGCGTGGCAACTATGTATAGAACTTTGCCAAGTATAGTTTTTAATAGGACTTTTACAGGTTCACGGAAGACCTCTTCACAAGCTTCACCTGAAGACTCAAAGCTTATAAACACATATGTGTCCACCGTCATTCATGACGTGTCCTATCCAAAGAATGATTAAATGGATCAATTTAAATTTATCTCATCTCTG
Source organism: Codonopsis lanceolata (assembly GCA_013146195.2). Lineage (NCBI taxonomy): Eukaryota > Viridiplantae > Streptophyta > Magnoliopsida > Asterales > Campanulaceae > Codonopsis > Codonopsis lanceolata. Next base: position 84,206,733 of record CM028379.1, read on the forward strand.
TTTAAATTTAAACTGAGACATTCCCTGACACATCAAGCCCGCCGAAAGCAGCTTTCCGAAAAGCAGGAAGACTTTTCGCAAACTGAACAGTGAAAGCAGGAAAGCAGACTGTCACCGACTGTCTGTAACAACTCTCAGATCTGACATCCAGATTACCCCACTTTTCGAAGATCTCAAAAATCATTCCCTGCTCTAGATATCTGTGAAGACGAAATTCCTGACTGACAGCCCCATGCATTTAATGCATTTTACCTTACAGAGCTGTTACAGTCTTCATCTTCTCCAACGGATCTTTTTGAGTGCACCTGCTATAAATGCTGCCATTGAAGATTGGAGGAATTAATCAATCGAACACTTAAAAGATTGCTCTGAAACTCCATAACTCCAAGTCTTACAACTTAGTGCATTCAAGAGAACCTCAACAGATCTAGAAGTCCTAGTCAACAACAAGAAGCCGTGCATCAACATTTATTTCTCTACTTCTTGTTGTTATGTGTTCATTAACTATACTTCTGCACGAATTAAATATCTTGTTTATACAGATATTTAATTCCCTAGACCCCAAACACAAGTCAATATTTTGTACACGATCATCCATTAGGAATATTCTTTGTAATAGATCTAGTGGAAAACATAGTGCACTATTTAAATCCAAGGTTGACTGCCTTGGTGGTGGACGTAGCACTCTTTATAGTGTGAACCATCCCAAAACTACATGTGTTATTTCATTACTGTTTGTCTCTGTTTAAACTGTTTATTACTTTAGTTATCTTTAACCTTTATACAGCAGAACTTAAGTAAATTGTCAAAGGTCTACCGGTAGTCCTTATCGGCAGACTTGAAACAACTACTTTGAAAGTCTTCCGCTACTTCAATCTTTTCCATAGATTGTAAGTATCTTTCAAAGAACTTAAACAAAAGTTTTTAAGTGTACAATAAGCTATTCAACCCCCCCTTCTAGCTTATTATTGTGCCCGTTGGGACCCACACTACCGGTAGAGGCTATCGGTAGACTTTCCCAAGGCAGAAGTAACAACTCTGCCGATAAACTGTTTATTCAAATCAAAAGCCTAGTAAAAGATTTGTGCAGCGGAAAGTAAAGAGACTATGATTTGGAGAAGTTATAAGTGGTTGTACACGAATATATGTTCAGAACAACAGCACACTTATTTCTTCTTTCAAATGCAGGTTTAGGAGATCAAGTAGAGAGTGGTTTTTCTAAAGATAAATCATTTATAAAAACCTCATAGATATTTAAGGACTGAGAGATAAAGCATTAGTAAGAACATATGAATTTATTCAAAGATAAATTACATATTACATCAGTCTAAATAATCTATGTACAGTTTCTGGTTTTGTCTTCCTAAGTCACAATCCTTACTTAATTATTTATTCAAGGATTATTAACTTGCAAAGGACATTAGGAGACGAAGCCAAGAAACAGTTATGAGAAGATGATTTTTAAGGTCGTTCAGATATAAAAATATCTGAACGATTTGAGTGCAAAGCACTCATCCTCCCATGATGATTGATAATTGCATAATCAACAGCATTTGTATAAGAATACAAATCTGAAGATATGAATGCAATATCTACAGACAGCTCTTCATTTTCTTCAGACATCGTCTAGCATCAATCTTCAGATCTTGATCTCTACCTATTGAAGTTTCTGATCACTCTCATCTCTTTTCCAAGCTTGTCTTCCTAACAATCCACTGAAAGTGTCTTGCCAGGAGCTTGGATGAGTTCACTGCAATCTGTTGTAGAAATCAGAGATACGTTGGCGAAGATGATCTCTTTGAAGATTTCTTTTCTATGAAGTTCTTGAGCAGATTGAGTTACTCGTTGCTCATAGTGTATCGATTGATGATTTTTGATGTAGCTCACATTGTTATTTTGTTGCCACGGTGTTGCACTCACTGTGTTTGAGCACGATAGAGGGTTTATATAGGCGAGAATCAATATGATCGTTGAGAGATGAGAACTCGAAGATTTCTATCCGTTGGAGATGAAGGGATTGAAGAATATCAGATATAGATCTTTGTCCATAAGATCTTTGACTTGTTTGGAACTGAGATTTAGTCCTGTAGATCTTGGAACTCGTTGTCTGTCAGACTAGGTTGAAAAAGAACGCTGAAGAGTAGGTCTGATGTTTGTTGCACTGTCAGGTGGTTTGTTCAATAAAGTAATTACTTTTTGACTTTAACAGACTACTTGAGTGAGAGAAAGTCTTGTAGCTTTAAGTATGTCAGACTTTATGAGGCACATACATATTTATCTTGATTTGAGTGGCTAGTTGACTTTTCCCTGTAGCACGTGCAGATTATAAAGTCTACTGTTAGAGAGCTTCAAACCAGTGGAAACAGGTCTTCCGATTTAGGAGAGTTGATGTCTGCCGGTACGAGCTTTTGAACTTGTGGCATGTCTGCTGCTGAAGGCTTTTGACATAGTTGCAAGTCTTACGGTGCTACGTGCAATCTGAAGCACTGTCTGTTTTTGATCATCATATAGGAGGTAGGACTAGATCAGGTCACACCTAATCTAAGACCTATGTGAAATCATACAAGTTGCCACACCAACCTGCACCTTTTAGCCACTTGTGATGATTCACTTGTAATGGGGGCAAGCAAATCAATATATATGGAATATGCAAGGTGATAATTAAATTATCAAGAAGCCTATTCCAATAATCAACAGAAATAATATTATATATAGGTTTGAAAGTCAACTTTTTCAAATTGCAAAAATAAGAAATCTGGGATAAATTTCGTGGCAGGTGGGTGATGAATTTGTTTTTACATATTCATCCCCCAACTTCAAAGATTTGTTTAATAAGCACTTATACTTTCAGAAACTTACCCTCGAGCTACAACAGTTAGAAATAGACCTTATGTAATTTTAATGACGTTATATTTAAGGATTGATAATTATGTATTGAATTTTAAAAGTTACTGGAAGGTCCCTAAATTTAGAATTTTATTTTGTATTATTATGATTTAGATTCGACTAAGCGCATGTAGCGATACGTTGTGCTTGAGATAATGTTCACAGCATCGCTAAGGTAAGGGATTATGCATCGTTTAGTTTATTTGAATTCCTTATTCTTAATTGTTAGGTTTCTGTTATTTCTTTGGCATTTACCTTTCTTTGAAAACGTGTGCCAACCTTTGGTTGGTATTTGAATTTGAAATCCCGTCGTATCCGTTCTTTCGTTATTTTTAATTGTGAATTACTTTATGAATCTGACAAAATTGTTTAAACTCGATATGTGATGTTTTATTCGGTTATTATTTGTATTTGATTTTGTTGAAAATGTTAATTATTTTTGAAAAAATCTGTTATGATCACTAAGACAACTAGAATGACTATTTGGCTTGTTAAGGCGACTCTACACCATAGGAACTCTGGTGGGGTAATCCGGATATACCATTTTGCTTTTGACCCCTTTGGGGTACTTTGATATTTGAGGTTCCTTGGAACCACCTTTTGTTTAGTTTAAAATGACTGCTTATGTGATCATAATACCCTCAGTAGTATTTGATATTGATTTGATTTATTCTGGTGAACCTAGTAATTGTTTCTCGATAAATGTGTATTTACTCTTGTGGATTTCAGAAAAAATAATTCATTTTGACATCTCCATTTTTGTCACTATATATTGTTGACTTACTTCCTCATCAACTCCTCCTTAGAAACCGGAGGGGTTGTATATGAACTTACTGGACTTTGTTCGCTCACCCTTTTCCTATTCTTTTTTTTTTCAGGGCATAAGTAAGGAAAGGAAATTTGGTTCTGTTCGAGTGGGTTCAATTGAAGAGAATAAAATTTCGATATGAACTACTATTTTGTAATCGTTAACTAGAATTTGGGAGTTTTATTTTAGACATATATTTTGAAATTTGTAAGCAAATTATTAAGGATTTATGTTTGGATATTTGATGCTTACGTGGAAGATATATTAATTACGTTTTGGGTTTGGTATGCTTTTGAGGTTATTGGTGACGTGGCCATTATGTGGGCCTCTATAGTTGGGCTTAAACTTTGGGGCGTTACAAGGTGACTGAGACGTTTGTGCCAAAGCCAGTTGTTGTCACGAAGGTTGTTGGTAACTAGGCAAAGGATGAAGGATCTTCCAAGTAAGTTTAAGTCCACGATATAGACATTTCCTTGTCTATTTCCAGGTCAACAGTGTTGAGCAAGATTCACTATCTTTGATGAGACATTGGTTGGAGGAGAATTGACAAATAAGACCCTTTTCGCATAATTGGGATATGCTCAAAAGATTATGCTTCAAGCCATTCACTAGAGAATCTTTACTAATGGTGAGATTTCCTCTAGTGATAGAACCATACCCAATTGTTTTCCTTCTTGCATTGTCGCTGAATATCACCGTATGACCTTTAGCTTCAGCTATATCTGAAAGTAGACTTATGTTCCTTGTCATGTGCCTTGAACAACCACTATCGAGGTACCAGATGTCCTTGTCTTCTGAATCTATAGGCATGAAGCAGACCTGGAAATATCAAGGAAAAAGGTCCCCTTTATTTTCTTTCGGGTCTTGATGATTGGCAACCTTTTGGAACCCATACGTGCCTATCCTTTCGAGAACTAGGTCTCTCAGATTTTGGTGTGAACCTTAGCAGGCATTTTGGAGCCAGATGGCCTAAACAGTTGCTAGAGTGGCAAAGGTGAAAGTTACATGGAGAATTGTGATTTGCTTTTAGTGTAGAATGCTTATGATTTTCTTTCTTTCCAATAGCACTCTTGGGTTCAACAGACTTGTTGACATTAGACTTGAGAGGTTTCTTGTGAATGCTCCTAGGTCTATTAACTGCAGACCTAGCCTTGGCTGATCTGTTGTTAAGAGACTTAGGAGCATCCACCAGAATTCCCTTAAGCTTAATATCAGCAGGTTTGGGAGCCTTGTCCTTTTCTTTGACAAACTTGACAGGTGCCAACAGAGATTTCATTTGTCTAGAACCAGTGGAATTTTCCTTAGCAGAGCTACTGTCGATAGACTTAGATTTCTCTGTTATTCCTTTAACAAGCTTCTCATCAGAAGAGCTACTTTGGCTTTCCCTTTGTGAGCCTTAGGGTAAACGAATGGAACACTAGTATAGCCAAGTCCACGTTTATCTTTGTTACCAAAGGTCTGTTGAGAGAAGGAAAGATCATCAGCAGTCTTGGAGGATTCGTCTTCCTCTATGACAGAAGAGTTTGCTAAGTTGTGCTCATCATTATAGCCTAAGCCTGATTTATTTCCACTTGACTTTTGGCTTGAGAGGATTCCTTCAAAGGTTTTCCTTAGAGCTGCTCTAGGAGTCAATGGCCTTTTATAAGGCCTCTTTATCTTGATTTATCCCCTTGATGTGCTCAACTAGGCAATCAACTTTGTCATGTAGGAATTTGTTTTCCTCTTTTAGCTTGATACTTTCCTGCTGATAGCCATTGAGAGTTTGCACCTTTGTTGCCAGCACAGATTTCTCAATAGCAAGCTTATCATAGTTCTTCGCAAGCTTTACATAGGCTTTCCTGAAGGCATTGAACTCCTCAAGCATATATTGATTATCCTTGAGCAATTCTTCCTTACTAAAGTTCTCACAGTTGTTGTTGGTCCCGATATAGGCTTAATCTAGGCTACAAGGGGGGTTGAATAGCCAAGTTGTGTTTTTAAAAACTTTTTAAAACACTTTTCAAAGAGTTCTTCTTTCCTCTTAAAAACAATTGTACAAGAAGAGTTAATGCAGCGAAAATTAAAGAGTGCATAACTGATAAAGGCTGCTGTTGATATTACGCAGACCCAGCAGCAGACTTAAGCAGCAATGATAGATGCAGTTAAGATAAGCAGAAGTAATTCAGGAAATACACAAAATTTAGAAGTGGTTTGTACTGTGAATAGTACTATGTCGACTACCAAAGTGGTTAGCTTTGGATTTTAAAAGGTGCACTTGTTTATCTACTAGGTGAGAAGATAAGATCACTAATGGATCGTGTAAAAAAATAGTTTTCAACCAAGTGTATAATGATGAGAGAAACAATCAATGAATAATTTTTCTCTCAAGTGCTAAAGTGAAGAACAATTTAAAACAAACTAGAAGAAGCTGAAACAGAGTAAAGACTGGCAGATCTGCAGCTTCAGTAAGTTTGGTGAAGTGTTAGTTCTTGTCCTTTATCTCTTGAATTCTTGAGTTATGAAGATGAAGCTTGAGTATTGAATGTGCAAGAGATTGTTTTTATTTTCAGATCTTCATAACTTGAATTTATACAGAGGGAGATCATTTGGACCGTTGGACTGAAAGTGGAGAGATGTGTGCAACAATAGGCATCAGAGATGCAGTGATTGCAGAGGCAGACATTCCTAAACAAAGTAAGGTTTCAGCTCTCAGGCGTTATAGCTTTGAAAGTCTTCTTAGTCCAAATGAGGTAATGTCTTCATTCTTCATGATTCAGGTGACAGTCTGGACAGTTTGTCTGTGCAGAAAGTCTGAAGCCAGATTAATGACACAGTTGACTCTTTGGAGGGAAATATGATAAAGATAAATTAAATATTATTTGACTAGATAATAAAAATATCTAGATCAAATAACATGTGACCTTATTCCACGTGTTTGGCTGAATCTGATTTTGAGTTTGAGCAGACTTCCAAGTTTGCTGTTGAAGCATGCTTTCAAGGCTGTTGTTGAAGCCTGTTAGTCCGCGCCATAGAGAAACTAACACTAAACTAGTTCTAATACACCCCTGATTCTAAGACAATTGCCACACTAACTGGTACGCAGACCTATTAGCCAATGTGCAGTAGAATCAGAAGATAACTCAACCAAATCTAGAACCTATGAGGGTCTCCTCCTATTTGGTTGATGTCATCATCTCGACTACTAGCAGACTTTGAATCATGCACTGAGATAACAACATGTCTTAAAGAGAATTTTATTTAGAAAAGTAGACATGCCTCTCAGAGCAGAAGTCTTAGTAGAAAGATAACCAAACTAGGTACTTACAAAGTAAAGAGTAAGAAGATCAAGTACAAAGTTAAGTAGGGTTTAAATCTAAGCAGGATATAAGAAATTTAAAGATTTAAAATCGATGTTTAAATGGACAAGATCATTAGATAGAGCATGAAATCTTAATCCAAAATATATTACATCTATAAGTCAAATAGGCTGTTTAACATCAGAGTTTTACAAAGCAGAGTTTGAATCATAAAAGTTAGAACAAAAGAGTTATACCATGTCAGAATAGGTTAGGTTGAGATCGACGGCGTTCTAAGTAGTCACCAACCCAAATTCTGATACGGTCATTAAGGCGCTCACACAGTAGTCTGTTATGTTCTTCAATCAGTGCTTGATTCAAATGATGAGTAGCTCGCTCCTCCCTGATGGCAGCAACCCTTTTTTGTTCAGCGTCAGCAGCCCTTTGGTTGACGCGTTCAACGTGCCAAACAGTAGTGAACTCGGGAATGACGCGCTCAGTAATAATTGCGCGGGCCAGAGAAGTCTGGAGTTCATCAAAAAGTTGACGTATGTTGATCTACTGAGAGTGGAGCATACCCATCAGTGACTCTTGCTGGTCTTGAACGAGGAAGCGGTGGGAAGTGAAGGCTTTGAGCAGTATCATTCACAAGCTGCTCAACGATCTTCCCAAGATAAAAAATGGTGGTGTGGGTAGCGTTCAAACCATAGTTTAGCACATCTATTTGTTGTGCCATGGAAGAGACCGTGCCATTGAGACACTCAAGTTGGGCTTGATTGGCTCGAAGGAGGTCAAGAAGAGCAGGGTCAGTAGAGTTGGAAGGAAGGGATTGAGGGATAAGGTTGACGGGGATAAAAGTGTCATCAGGGTTACGAGGAGGAGGATTAGAAGAGGTGAAAGTGGAAGAAGAAGCAGTGTTGTGGTCAGCAGGGTTAGAATGTTGAAGAGGAATAGAAGATTTGGGGTCCAGTTCCATGTCAGTGTCTGAATCACTGACAGAGGGAAAGGAAGGGGAGGAAGTGGTTTCAAGGAAGGATGAAGGATAAGGAGATTCAGGTAGAAGAATAAAATTTGGAGGAGAAGGAGTAAGGAGGTCAGAAATGGAGGAGAGTTCAAAGAGGAGTTTATAGGTGGCAGAAGAGATTGAAGGGAGAAGAATTTGATAGAGATCAACAGAGATGGAGATGGGTTTGAGGTATTGAGTGATAGGGGGAAAGAGTTCTAGAAGGAAGGAGGTTTGATAAAGGAGAGAATAGATATGAGGGTCGAGGAGAAGAGAAGGCTTTTGATATATAGAGGGATGAGGAAGAGGTAGAGGGAGTAGACGCAGGGATGATGGTAAGGGAAGATTTAGGGAAAATGGAAGAGATGGGTTTAGGAGAAGAGGGTGGAGAAGGAATGGCTTCTTGAGTAGCTTGAAGAGGTGAAGAAGGTTGTGGAGCCACAAACTTCTTGCGAAGTCTGCGTTTCTTCTTCTTATGAGGGGAAGAAATAGGATCCTCCTTACCAACAGCAGGGGTTGTTGAGGGAGTGGGAGAAGAATGTGCAGATGGCTCCTCCCCAACAGCAGTAGGGTCTGTTGGAAATGAAAGAGGGGGAGAGGTAAAAAAGATAGGAGAGGAGTAGGGAGGTTCAAAAGAGATGAATGGTTCTAAGGGTTCGGAGCGTTTGAGGCTTTCGTACTCGAGGACGAAGAGGTGCTGGTTTTGGCTCGGCTTGAGGTTCATCCGGCACAGATGCTGAAACAGAAGCAGTAGGTGTTGTACGCTTCTTTCTTTTGGGGGCAGCAGTAGTATCAGTAGCAGCAGCCGCTTGAAGAAGACTTCTTTTTCTTCTTCACAGTCGGCTCCTCCTCACCAGTAGAGTGCTTGCGTTTGGATCTTTTGGAGAGAGCAGGATTTCCTGGGGCATCTGTTGTAGAAGGCTCAACAACAGACTAGTTTGAGCAGCCTTCTGAAGCTTCCTATCCAACTGTTTTGCCATAAAGGCATCCACTGTCATTTCAGGATTGATCTTGAGGATCAATTAGTGGTGGAGGATTGAGAGCATGGACCAAAAGTAGAGGGGAAGCCTTTGTTGTTCTCGCTTTTCGTTCCATAGCTTGTGATGGTTGAGGATAAAGGTGCTAGTGAACCGAAACTTCCTTTAAGATTTTCTTCTTCTCAAAGTTCACCAGGTGGTTGACAAACAACATGTTGGAGCAAAGAAGAGAGTTGATGAGACGGACAAAGGGCATCTTCTGCTTGATAGATGCTTAGATAGCATCGATAGCATCACAAAGAAACTCGAAGAGTATTTGTGCCCAGTTAAGACGGATGTTGATGATAACTACAACTGTGTACTCGAGTTGGTCAGCAGTCATTATATCGTGTGTCCCATTCTTGAATATCATGCTCTTATCGAAGAAATGGCTGATGTAGTAGACATCATCTTCAAATAGTGTCCGCTTCATCTTCGCCTGAGGTTCCTTTGGAGTGTGCTCTCCACGCATGTAAGACCAGGCAAGGTCCTTCTCAGCAGCAGAGAGAGAAGTAGGACCATCAAACTCAACGCCAATGATTTTGGCGATCCTGGAGGCAGTGAGAGTGATAGAGATAGTCCGGATAACACCAGAGATGGAGGTTTTGGACTCATTAATCTTTGCATTTTGGAAGAATTCTTCTGCCATAAAGATGTTGTAGTCCTTGTCCCCCTAGCATGAAACGGGGCAAAATCCCAGACTGGTTGAGGTCGTCAACAATTTTGACTCCCGAGGCGTAGGCACGCACAGACGGTTCATCAATGCACATCCCAAGATCGTACATAGATGAAGGCAGTTTGGGAATAGTAGTGTCAGAGCTCGGAGCTTGTTCAGGAACAACAACAGAAGAAGATATTTCAGCCTGAAAAATTTCAAGTCCTTTTCAGACGGCTGCCACCTGAAAGGACTTGATGACTGGCGGCTTAAGGTAGTCAAAAAGTGACCTTTTAAAGAATATCTCAACTAATTTTTAAAATAAGTCCCTTACAATTTTCATAAATAACCCTCTTAAACTAGGAATTATAAGACTTACCTCTGTTTTCGAGTAATTAGCGGAATTACTGTGTTTCTTTTTCAAAGAAACAAGTCTACTTAGTCACAATGCCAAGTTTACTTAAATGTATTGTCAAGTCTGCTCAATATATTAAAATGAAGGAAATTAAATTTTAGTTAAAATCAAGCAGTTGGGTCAAGCATACCAAGCTATCCCCTTAGATAAGCAAACATGTCTGCTTCCAGTGCTTTTGTGAAGATGTCTGCTAGTTGGTGTTCAGTTGAAACGTACTTCATACTTATGTTTATCTTTTCTACATTGTCCCTTAGGAAGTGATATCAAACATCGATATGCTTTGTCTTGGAGTGCATCACGGATTGTAGGTGATAAAGATTGCTGAGGTTTTGCCACACATGATTGGGCAATCTGCTACTTTGATGTCATAGTCTACCAACTTTTGTTTGATCCAGAACAGTTGACAACAACAGCTCCCAGCGGCTATGTATTCTGCTTCAGTGGTAGAGTTGGAAATGATGCTTGTTTCTTGCTAGCCCAAGAGACAAGTCTGTCTTTAGAAATTGACAAGTTCCACTTATGCTTTTCCTGTCTACTTGACAACCAGCATAGTCTGCATCTGAGTAGCCAACTAAGTTGAAGGAGGATTCTCTTGGATACCAGATACCTAAGTTTGGTGGTATCTGATACATACTTGATGATTCTCTTGGCTGCAAGAAGATGTGACTCACGAGGGTCTGCTTGAAATCTAGTACATACCCCAACAGCATACACTATGTCATGTCTGCTGGCGGTAAGGTAGAGCAGAGATCCAATAATTCCTCTATATAAGGTGATATCAACTTTTTTTCCTTGTAAGTCTTTTGATAGTTTGCATTTACCAGCCATTGGAGTGTCGAAAGTATTAGCCATTTCCAATCCGAATTTTTTGACTAGTTCTTTAGCATACTTGTATTGACTTATGAAGATTCCTTTGTTGGATTATTGAATTTGAAGACCTAAGAAGAAGGTGAGTTATTCCATCATGCTCATCTGAAACTTTCTAGTCAGGAGTGTCTCAAATCGTTTGCACAGCTTCTCATTTGTAGAACCAAAGATGATATCATCGACGTATATTTGCACTAGCAGCAAATGACCTTCGTGCTTGAGAATGATGAGAGTAGTGTCGATCTTTCCTCGCACAAATCCTTGTTCTATGAGGAACTTGGATAGTGTCTCATACCAGGCACGAGGAGCTTGCTTAAGACCATAGAGAGCCTTTTTAAGCTTGTAGACATAGTCTCTTTCCCTTTTTCCACGAAGCCTGGAGGTTGAGTGACATAAACAGTTTCTTGAAGATCACCATTGAGGAAAACACTCTTGACATCCATTTGATATAGCACAAAGTCCTTGTATGTAACATAGGCTAAAAAGACTCTGATAGCCTCTAACCTTGCTATTGGAGCAAAAGTTTCATCGTAGTTGATTCCTTCTTCTTGTCGATATCCTTGTGCAACGAGTCTAGCTTTGTTTCTTATGATGCTCCCATCTTCATCCTTCTTGTTCCTGAATACCCATTTTGTGCCAATGATGGTGTGATCGACTAGTCTTGGGACTAGCTTCCATACTTGACATCTTTCGAACGGCTAAAGTTCCTCTTACATAGCTTCTACCCAACTTGGATCTTGTAAGGCTTCATCAATCTTTTTCGGTTCTTCTTTAGAAACAAATGCAGCACAGAACATACATTCATTTCTGGAAGATCTTCTAGTCCGCACTCCTACATGAATGTCACCAATGATTTGAGTAATTGGGTGGTCTTTACATGTTCTTGTAACATCAGAAATGTGATTCACTGTTGGTTCTTCATGAAGAGGTTCAGGAGGAGGACTAGGGGGATAATCGGTTGTTTCTTGATGGATGTGTGGTTCAGGATTGGATTCATAGGTGAGTTGAAGTATGGGATTTTGAGGTTTAGAGGCGATGGGCTCTGGATTGGTGTTATCATGAGCAGGGTTGAGGTCTTCTGGTGAATCATTTGAGAAATGATGGTCAGGAATATTTGAGTGAGTTACTGGAGGTGGATTTGGTATATGAGAGCTTGAAGATTGGGATGTACCAATCTCAACATTAACAAAGTCATCAGCAACATTTGGAGCCACGTGTGGCTCTAATAAATCAAATTCATCAAATGAAACATGAATGGATTCAAAAAATTTAAAGATCTTTTGTTGAAAACCCTATAAGCTTTGGAGTGTAAGGCATAGCCTAGAAAGACGCCTTCACCGGCCTTGTTATCAAATTTGCTTATGTAATCATTACCATTATAGACCACAAAGCATTTGCAACCAAAGATTTTGAAAAATCCAATATTTGGGGCTTTACCTCTCCAAAGTTCATATGTTGTTTTACCGTGAAATTTTTTGATCAGGGATCGGTTCTTAGTGAAGCATGATGTATTGACGGCTTTTTCCCAGAAGTGTTTAGGCAGCTTTGCTTCAGCGAGCAAAGTTTTAGCAGCTTCGATAAGTGTTCCATTTTTCCTCTCTGCTACACCGTTTTTCTGTGGAGTTCTAACAGCAGAGAAGTTGTGACCGATGCCATGATCATCACAATACTTTGTTATTCCATTATTGGTGAATTCAGTTCCATTGTCTGATCGAACATCATTGATTTCATCGAGCTTTTGAGTCTGTAGTCTTCTGAACAATGCTATGAGGATGTCATAAGTGTGATCTTTAGAAGACATCATCTCTGTCCAAGTATATCTTGTATAATCATTTACTACGACTAGAGTGTATCTATGACCACCATAGCTGATAGTAGTCACAGGCCGAAGAGATCCATGTGAAGAAGTTGCAAAGGTCTAGTAGTCTCAAGATCTGGTTTGCTTTTGAAGGAGGCTTTTGAAAGCTTTCCTAGTTGACAAGCTTTGCATATATGATCATGATCAGCAGAAACTTTTGGCATTCCTCTCACCAACCCTTCTTTGGATAGCTTTGATAAGTACTTGAAGTTCAGATGGCTTAGACGCTTGTGCCACAACCAACTTTTGTCTTGGGCAGAGTTTGCCACAAGACATAGATTAGCAGCCTTTACATAGGCGTTCAAATCTATCACATAGACATTCCCTTGTCTATGTCCAGTTACTAAGGTTGAACATGAGTCTGGATCCTTTGTGTCGCATTTGTTTGAGGAGAATTGGCATATGAGTCCTTTTGTCACAGAATTGAGAGATGCTCAATAAATTGTGCTTCAAGCCTTCTACTAGAGAGACTTTTCCTATAGAGAGATTTTCGCGAATGATGGATCCGTATCCAATGGTTCTTCCTTTAGCATTGTCTCCAAAGATGACTGGAGGGCCTTCTGCTTCAGTAATATTTGAAAGAAGACATGATTCTCCGGTCATATGTCTTGAGCAGCCACTGTCTAGATACCATACGTCTTTCCTTTCTGAATTTGTAGCAGCCATGAAGCATATCTGAGATATAGAAATAAGAAAATCATGGTCCCCTTTATTTATCTTTTCGGGTCCATAGGGTTAGCATTTTTAGGAACCCATACTTGCCTGACTTTTGGAATTGGGGATCCAATAGGCTTCATGATGGATTTCAGCAGACATTCATGGACTAAATGGCCTAAACATTTACAAAAGGTACAGCGATGGAAATTACAAATGTTATGTTGAGAGAACTGGTTTTCAGTAGACATTTGAGCATTCTTTCTTTTAGCAGCAGCCTTAGACTCAACAGACTTGTTGAAAGTAGGTTTAGAAGGTTCTGTATGAGTTTTCTTAGATCTGTTTTCCGCAGATCTTGCTTTAGCGGATCTGTTGATAGTAGACTTAGACATCTTATACATTTTTCCTTTGAGCTTAGTGTCAGCAGTCTTGGAAGCAGCAACACCATCAGTAGTGCTTTTGATGAATCTGATAGGCTTGGGCAGATTTTTTGTGTTCCTAGAAACAACATCCTTTGCTTTAGCAGAGGTGCTGGTGGAAGGGCCATGAGAATCTGCACAACCTTTAGCAGATTTTTCGCCAGCTGATGATTGCTTTGCTTTAGACGCATTATTGGTCTTAATAGCTTGAGTCTTAGGATATTTATACTGAACAGCAATATAGCCAACTCCTTGTCTACCCTTGTTGTTAAACTGCTGATGATATATAGGATCATCACTAGTTCTTATAGACAAGTCTTCTAGGTTCTTGTTCTGAGGTAGTGCCAGAGGTGTTCTCAGAGAAGCCTAGCCCAGTTTTGTCTGCAATGGGCTTCTGGTCTCCAAGTATTTGGTCAAAAACAACCTTAGAGTTATTCCATGAGTCGATAGTTTTTTGTAACTCATCTTTCTCAGCAAATAGCTCTTTGGCATGACCAATGAGGCAAGCAACCTTCTCCTTAAGAAACTTGTTCTCTTCTTTTAACTTGATACTTTCCTGCTGGACTCCATTAAGAGTTTTTAACTTGGCTTCCAGCAATGATTTCTCAGTTCCCAGCTTCTCATGGCTTTTAACTAACTTTACATAAGCCTTTCTAAATTCATTGAATTCCTCTAGCATATCCTGAGCATCCTTGAGGATTTTTTCTTTAGAAGGCTCTTCAGTAGGTTGTTCTATGTTAGCTTGAAAAGGAGTATATTTGATTTCACTATCTGAGTCATAGGTGGGAGGTGACTCTAAAGCAAAAGGCAGATGTGTGCCTGCTCAGGTGAGTCATCACTATCATCCTCATCAGAATCAGTTTCGAACCAAGTAGACACTTGGTTTTCTTCTAACTCCTCATCCAGTAGACCCTATGTTTTGAAAAAAGATTTAGAGGGTCGCCTTTTGTAAGCTTCATATTTGGGCTTAGGACATTTAGAAACAAAGTGACCAGGTTTCTTGCAATTGTAGCAAACTAGCTCATTATTTTGTGAGTTTTTAGCAGTCTTTCTGAAAGTCTGCTGGTTTGCTTCCTTCTTCTTATTAAATTTTGAGAACTTTTGAAACTTCTTAACGAACATAGAAAATTGTTCGTCATAGAGAATTTCATTGTCATTTGAAGAAAAAAAAGTAGATGGTTTATTTTCTATGGCAGGAGTTTCTTGAGAGATAGCAGAAAAAGAAGGAAGTTTAAAGTGTTTGTCTTGTTCTTGAGCTTAAAGCAATTCTTGCTCATAGACAGTTAAACTTGCATACAAACTTCGTAGATGCATGGAGTTTAAGTCTTTGAACTCTTTAATAGCTGTGGTCTTAACATGCCACAAACTTCCAAAGGAAGCTAAAAATCTCATATTAACTTCCTTAACACTATATTCTTTTCTAAGGAATAACAACTATTTACTACCTCACAGAATCTGTCGTAGGCTTGACGTAGTGTCTCCTTTGGGTCTTTTCTGAAGGAATCAAACTGTTGAATATAGTTGTACTTTCTGTTGTCTCTGGTGGGCAGGTCTCCTTCTAGATATTCCACTAGTGCTTCCCACATTTCTTTGGCTGTTTTGCACCTGATTATCTGCTGATATGTGCTTGTATCGACAGAGCTAGATATGATATGTATAGCTTTGCTTATGAGTTCAACAAGCTTCCTTTCTTCATCAGTCCATTCATTTATTGACTTGGGTACCTCGGGAGGTCCGCCTGCTACTTCGACAAGAAGGTTTGGCTTCATTGGAATGTGAGGACTTGTTTGAACACATTGCCATAAATGATTGTCAATAGAATTCATATATCTCATAACTTTGTCTTTCCATACTTTGAAGTGACCTTCGTCCATACTGGAACGTGGCTTGTATTCGAGGTAGGCAGCATATAGTGAGCCATAGGATCTATTCTCAAGAATTTAGTCTTGGAAAAACAAAATTTCAAAGAATTAGGCTCCGATACCAATTTTTGGTCCCGAAATAGGCTCAATCTAGGCTAGAAGGGGGGGGTTTGAATAGCCTAGTTGTGTTTTTAAAAACTTTTTAAAACACTTCTCAAAGAGTTCTTATTTCCTCTTAAAAACAATTGTACAAGAAGAGTTAATGCAGCAGAAATTAAATAGTGTATAACTGATTAAAGGCTGATGTTGATATTACGCAGACCCAGTAGCAGACTTAAGCAACAATGATAGAAGAAGTTAAGATAAGCAGAAGTAATTCAGGAAATACACAGAATTTAGAAGTGGTTCATACTGTGAATAGTACTACGTCCACTATCAAAGTGGTTAGCTTTGGATTTTAAAAGGTGCACTTGTTTATCCATTAGATGAGAAGATAAGATCACTAATGGATCGTGTACAAAAATAGTTTTCAACCAAGTGTATAATGATGAGAGAACAATTAATGAATAATTGTTCTCTCAAGTGCTAAAGTAAAAAACAATTTAAAACAAACTAGAAGAGGCTGAAACAGAGTAAAGACTGGCAGATCTGCAGCTTCAATAAGTTTGGTGAAGTGTTAGTTCTTGTCCTTTTGCTCTCTTGAATGCTTGAGTTATGAAGATGAAGCTTGAGTATTGAATGTGCAAGAGATTGTTTTTATCTTCAAATCTTCATAACTTGAATTTATACCAAAGGACATCTTTTGGACCGTTAGACTGAAAGTGGAGAGATGTGTCCAACGATAAAATGCATTGAATGCATTTCGACGCTTTGTAGGATGAGTGCAGCAACAGTCATCAGAGATGCAGTGATTGCAGAGGCAGACATTCCTAAACAAAGTAAGGTTTCAGCTCTCAGGCGTTACAGCTTTGAAAGTCTTCTTAGCCAAATGAGGTAATGTCTTCAATCTTCATGATTCAGGTTACAGTCTGGACAGTCTGTATGTGCAGATAGTCTAAAGCCAGATTAATGACATAGTTGACTTCTTTGGAGGGAAATCTGATGAAGATAAATTAAATATTATTTGACTAGATATTAAAAATATCTAGATCAAATAACATGTGACCTTATTCCACGTGTTTAGCTGAATCTGATTTTGAGCTTGAGCAGACTTCCAAGTCTGCTATTGAACCGTGCTTTCAAGGCTGCTGTTGAAGCTGTTGGTCCGCGTCTTAGAGAAACTAACACTAAACTAGTTATATTACACCCTTGATTCTAAGACAGTTGCCATACTAACTGGTACGCATGCCTATTAGCCAAGATGAAGATCAGAAGATGACTCAACCAAATCTAAAACCTGTGAGGGTCAACAGTTGTTCTCAACCTCTTTAAAAGAAGAAGGTGAGATCTCGACTTTATTTTCAAAGTCATAGGTGGGACTTGATTCGTCCATATGTTGAGCTGTTAACCATATGTTGGCTTGCTCAAAATCGTCCTCATCCTCTTCTGAATCAGTCTCAAACCATATAGCAACCTGCTTTTCCTCAATCTCCTCAGCCAACATACCTCTTTGTTTTTGAAATTTCCTACAAGGAGGATTTCGGTATGCTTCAAATTTTGGCTTTCGAAATTTAGAAGCAAAGTGACCAGGTTTTTTGTAGTTATAACACATGCACAAGCTCATTATTAGATGAGGCTTCAGCTGTTTTCCTGGAAGGCTGCTGGTGTGTGTCCTTCCTACCAGATTTTGCAAATTTCTTAAAACATTTTACAATCATAGCAAATTGTTCATCATAAAGAAAATCATTTTTCACTTGAGGAAGTTAAAGGTTTGTCATCAACTGGAGTAGCTTCTTATACCATGGCTAGCAAGGACATAGTTTTGAATTGCTTGTCCTACTCTAGAAATTGACTAACTTCGAGCTCATAAACCTTTAAACTTGCATAAAGACTATGAAGAGTCATTTCATTCAAGTTCTTATATTCTTTCATGGTGGTAGTCTTTACATGCCAGAGACTACATAGGAAGCCTAGAAATATCATGTTCATTTCATTTATGCCATAAGTTTTACCTAGAGAAAAGCAGCTATTAATTACCTCGCTAAAGCGATCGTAGGTTTGTCTTAGGGTTTCTTTAGGATCTTTCTTGAAGGAGTCAAACTGTTGTATGAAGGTATACTTCATGTTGTCTCTTGTGTCTTGGTCTCCTTCTAAGTATTCTACAAGAGCTTCACACATTTCTTTGGCAGAGGTACACCGGATTACTTGTTGGTAGGTGCTAGTGTCCATAGAGCTTGTGATAATGTTTATTGCTTTGCTATCTAGCTCCACTAGCTTTCTTTCGTCCTCGGTCCATTCAGATTTTTCTTTTACAACTTCTGGAGGATTACCACGAATATTTGTAAGGAGATTTGGCTTCATTGGTACGTAACGTCCTTCTAGCACTCATTTCCATAACCTATTATCAATGGAGTTCATATGACGCATTATCTTATCCTTCCAAACGTCGAAATGACCTTCATCCAATATTGAGACGTGGTTCGCATTTGACGTAGGTAGCATATAATGTGTTTGTGCCATTGGATCTTTATCTCTCAAGAGGTTAATCTTGGAAAAACTTGTTTTCGAAAAGTTAAGCTCTGATACCAATTGTTAGTCCATAAGGCACAATACTAGGCTAGAAGGGGGGGGGGTTGAATAGGCTAGTTACACTTTAAAACTTTTCGAGAAAGGTTCCTTTTGCAAGTACTAACAGACTATAGAAAAGGTTGTAGTAGCGGAAGAGTTGCAAGGAAGACAGACTAAGTCTGCTGGTAAGCACTACTAGTAGACTTGACTGTTCTCTTAAGTTCAATGCTCACAGAAGATAAGTTACAGAACATATAAGAATATAAAACAGTAAATGCGATAGAAGAAAGAACACTGGTATTTTGAGATGCTTTGTACTATAAAGAGTACTACATTCACCACCAAAACAATCAACCTTTGATTTGAAAGTGCACTATATTTTCCACTAGTTCTATTACATAAATCTCTAATGGATCGTGTACAAAATATTTGACTTGTGTTTGGTGATTGGTAGTGGATATCTGGGAAACAGAATATTCATTGTGCTAAAGAACAGTTAATGAAAACAACAAGAGGAATGAAATAAGTAGCAATGAATATGCAATGTTCTTGTTGTTGTTGAGGACTTCGTTAATCAGTTTGTGATCTCTTGAATGCACTGAGTAAGATAACTTGAGTTGTTGAATCATTTCAGAACATTGAATTCTTTTGGTCTTCAATGGAGGTATATATATATATATGAGGGCATCTTAAGACCATTTGGAGAAGATGAAGTGAGTAACATCTCTATTAGGTTGACTTCTTCTTCACTGATATCTGATCAAAGTAGGAAAGAAGCATGTACTGAATTCAAGCAAGTGGAAGACAACAGGGGTTGCACTCTTGTAGGAGTTGGTACATACAGTATGCATGTGTCAAACTGTGTATCTGCTCTGTCCCGTTCAATAATCATAGCAAACGAAAGTTTTCAAACTTTTGGAAAAGCTGGAGTGGCATATCCTTGAATTCAGGAGTCAACTTTAGACGGATATAATTCAAATTGATATTTTAGAATATCTTAATTAATAATCATTTTTAAATGAGCAGAGTTGGACATCCTGATGGTCTTCATACATGTCATTTTGCAGTTTATAGGCAAACATTGTCTACTGGTGTAACCTTTGCTACCGAAAGCTGTGAAGTCTAAATAATTATTTTAAAGCAAAGTTCTATACACAGTTGTCACGCTAACTGATACGCAGCTTATTTAGCCACTAAGTATAGAATCTAATGTAATGTATGAGCAAATATAAATCTAAAATAGAATGAGAAATAACAGTTTTTCTTTATATTCGCGTGTCAGATCAAACAGAACAATAATTTTGGTACGGTTGGAGTATATTATATTTATAATTTAACAAAGTTTACGAGTCGGGCATCTAAATTGAGGTAAAGTAAAGTAAAATTGTAATTAGGAAACATGAATGTTTGAAATTTAGACAAGGTGGTGGAATAATATACTAGTGGGGAGTGGGGACCTATTGTCAACTTGAATGGAGCGGAAGAGTCTGTTGCGGGATGAGAACATTACAATCACTGGCGGGAAATCCGTTGCATAGTTACGGTGGTCAAATATATATATATATTTTTTTCAGTAGTATATGATTGATTGAGCTGACTTTCATAATCAAATTGAATCAATATAAATTAACACCTTTGACCAATAATTTACATTCAATTGGAATGCATGTGCATGCAAGATTGTTTTATCAAGATGTCAGTATGTGATATGTTAAAGGATGAAAAATGTGTACAAAAAATTCATATCCTTATATATAGTTACCCTTCTTATACATAGCAAGGAATTCATGCTCTCCAAGCCTAAACAAAATTCATCCAAGCTTCAGAAATAGTTTTATTGGGAAAGGATCTACCGACGCTAAACCTTTAGTTTGTGGAGAACGTTGTAACATGTAGATACCTCAATCACGTACTCCACATCACATATCATTTTACTCCATCACATATCATTTTACTCCAGTTTCGAAACAGGGTTCTCAAACATGTCCTAAATGATGATTGGATTTCATTTTTTTATCCATATATATTCTCTCCATGCTGATGGAAAAAAGTGAAATTGAAGTTTATTTAGTTGATTGTTAAAGTAAGGAGAAAATACAGTTTTACAGGTCTTCCAACTTTATTTGCAGAATTTCAAGGGTGGATATTAAAATTAAATCATCTAGGAATTGGACTAATTTTTAAGTACAAAAGCAGAATTTAAGAATTAGTTAAACTACAATCACAAAGTAAATTAATTTTCTGTGTAATGTCTGATAAAATGCTTCTTTAGTGAATTTGTACGAATGGAACTAACACGAGTCATCTTTGATATTCAACGACGCAAATGACTCGAGTTGTTGTGGATTCGTTTGTGATATACCCGGCCCAAATCCCAGTCACAAGCAGAGCACGAGCTGTCCTCACGTGTCGGTCACGAGCATAATCTTTATGAGGCCTACAGGCCTAGCGAGCAAGATAAGGGAGCCATCGAGCAGCGAACATAGAAGCTTCCGTCTAAACTTAGCCGGGCATAGGCCTTGCCTGTCCGACCAGGGACCATGCTCGGGATCTATGTCCGCTTTTATCCACCATCTATTACATAGGCGGGCAGGGCCCTGCCCGCTCAGGCCGATATCGAGCAGAAAACACCAGTATCTTGTCTGCCAAGACACTGTCAAGGGCTACCATATGTGGGCAGGACACTTGCCTTATCTGTTCCTTATATCTCGTGGCCAACCACGTATCACGCCTAAAATCTAGGGATTCTCTCCTTGATGAACAAGATAACTAAGGAAACCGAATCCTACCCGGATTCAACCACAAATGGGCCAATAAATACTCCTCCGCAAGCCATAACAAGGTACACACAGACGCATATACTTACCCTCTTTCTTGAGCTTTGGTATTATGTCTTATATTCGATACTTACTCTCACGCCGGAGGGGTTTCGCGAGACCATGTCTTGCACTTTCACTCAGGTTTTCTCTGTTCTCAACCAGGTTCAAGAAAACAGATTCAAGCCCAGATATCCTATCAAAAGCACAGACGGCCCAAGCTGAGGATTTTGCCGCATCAGTTTGTTTGTTTGTTTGTTTGTTTTTTTTTTTTTTTTTTGGAGTTCAATTCGAAAAATATGTTATTCGCTAAACATTTGACATTTCATAATCAAGAAATTAAGAAACCAGACATCATATTATTTTGAGTGAGTGATCCGTAGTGCATCTCAAACTCATCAAGAGTATTATAGTTTTTTCACTTTCAAAAGTAATATTTTTCGGTTGAAGAAAAGATGAAGATAATGGACTAAAGCGATTGAAAACTTTCGAAAGTGAACCTGCCCGATTTTACCTCTTGTACTTAACCCTCTGTCACACTTTTTGTCTCATTGAATCTTAACACATTTCCTTGTTATTTTACTCGAGCCTCGTTTTTAACAAAGTTACTTGTAAGAGTAAGATTTAATAGGACATGGACTCTGACATGGAATTGGATAGAAGATGTGAATCCCTCGTGATGTAGCACATAAGATATTAAATAAGATGATACATAAAATACGCATCATGTAAAATTAAGCTTCATTATTTTTCCAATTTTTCTTTAAAATTTCTGATAGCGAAATCGGATATGCTTGTGCGTGGCTATTATTTTATGTTAAACTTTTCTTTTGGTGCACTTGAGCATTACAAACTTTTATCAATTTACATTTCAGCACTATGCTAAACGTTTCAACATATCGAATGAGGAAATGACCAGTGTATTTTCATTTTGTTTCTTTACTTGCTTTAAAAAAATCATATTTAATATTTCTCATAAATAATTAAAAATAAAATTGCATAGTCTATGAGAATTTAAAAAAAATATATATTATCTAAGCTTGTAATTTATTAAAAGTAAGATTAAATATATGCCAATATCATAATTAAAATTTTTATTCTTGTTGCATATTATTTCCGTGATATCACACAATGAAATATATGGAAGTTTTAATTATGTATTTTTGTTTTAAGTAATTTTAACTCAAAATTGATGTAATAAAAAAGTAAGAGTGGTTTCCTGTAAGACAATCTTACGGACCTTAATTTGTAAAACATAGTTTCACTCTCTCACAGCTCAACCTACAATACATGATGGGTCGGGTAAGAGGATCCATCTAACAAAAAATATGTCTAAGACCGTTTTACCAAAATTTTTACCAAAAAGTCATTGTTATAATAAAAATAGGGCCAAAATACAAATTTCCACCAAAAGTTGCCACCAAATCTCAGTGTGTTACTCATACTAATTTTTGTGTCACTTTAATATTCAAGGTTGTCATTTGTGTCATTTAACCACTTACCACCCCCGTCTATTGCCGTTTGAAGATCGAAGTTAAAGGTTATTTTCATCTTTTTCCTTCTAGGCTTAACCGGAGGAAACCCAGGTCTTTGACTCCCCCGTACTTTCCCCCTTCTCTTCCATTTCGTTTCAACTTTCAACACTACGTTCAGATCCATAGAGATTGAAGCTTAAAGAGAGAAAACTATTACAGTATAATGGTTGTCGCCGTTCCAACAAACAATCGTTGAAACTACTCTACATTTTATATTCCTTTGGAATTGTGATGTAGAATAGATGATGGAGACTTATTTGAGCAAAGCTCTAGGGAAGAGTTCGAAGTTCAAAGAGAGGGGGGGGGATCCAACGGCAATTTCTGAAAGTTGGTTCGGTGGGTAGTTTTCACAGTTTTCCGTTAGTTTCTGTTACGCACTATTAGAAATCATTTAACGGTTGGTAGAACTTTAACGGAGCATAATTTTTGCGTCCTGATGAATTACGGGGTTCGCAGCATATCAAATCGAAGCTCTCAACGAGATATACAAGATGTACTGGGTGTAACCTGTGACATGTTCATTTTAAGCCAAAAAACCGTTGTTTACGCATTGTTACGGACCTTGGAGGTTTTTAATTTTTTCCTTTGAGGGTTTAGTTTGTTTAGGGTATATAAATACCCTCTTAGTTTATTTCAACAGTTTTGATAAAAATTGAGTATTCTTATTTTCTTGCTTTGTGCTTGAAAACCTTAAGCCGTCATTTGGCTTGTTTGCTAGGAATTTCCGTGATAAGACTTCCTTGGATTGTTTCGATATGTCAAATTGAAACTCTAGCTTCTATAGTTGTTTCCATCTTGCCCATCACAAATTAAAGCTCTCTCCACTCCATTGTCGTCAAAGATATTGGGCGCTTGTTATTTCGTCTTCAACTAGTGGTCGTGCAAGCTTAGGCATTTGGATTATGACTTCAAATTTCACAAAATCGAGAGAGATGAGTGTTGAGGGAACTGCTACAATTGGGCAATTTTTTTTGATTTTGGGTTTGGTCACAGAAATGGGTGTGAGGTGCAAGGATTTCCTTTTTCTCTAGTTGCAAAGTTTCATAAGATCCAGGGGGTAGGCTTTATCCCTCATCACCATCTTCTTCTTCTTTTGATACATGTTTTTCAACGACATAGATTTGTTCCACTGGGGAAACAGAGCAGTTGCATAGCTCCAACAACTCATCAACAGTGACAAGGTTCTTTCCCATTGTTTGAGTATCATAGAACTCAAATGAGACGAGCTACTTGAATTAACAGTTTTCTTGCAGCTCGTCTCATCTTACTGTCAATGTGTGTTTCATGGAAGGTATTGGGTTTCGAGATTTATTTGTTCTCGAAGAAATTATAAAAACAAGCGCCCTGGGCTTTCTAAAAATTCATCTTCCAAAAACAATAAAAACATAATGGAATCTCAACCAACGACGGTGAAAGAATCGCATGAAAGTACTGGTGCCGCCTTTCCATCCTCTCATGCCATTGTTACCATTCCACATTTGCCTCCATCGGTGTCTTTGTCTCGATATCGCAAATGAGATGAGCTACTTGAATTAGCAATTTTCTTGCAGCATTGAAAGATTCAGCAGAAATCAACTGCGAATCTCGTCCATCTACTTCAAACAATGGGAAATCGAAATCTGGTTTCTATTATTTGAATGTGTAGGAAATGGTGGTGAGTTTGAGGGGAGAGAGACTATGGGGAGGAGAGAGAAAGCGAGATTGCTGGGTGGGGATGAACTAGGATGGGTTGGAAAAGATCAAAATAACCCGCACGTGGAAGACCACGTGCAAGTTAACGTCAATTTATAAACGACAATGGACAGTAGGTGGTTAAATATATGTATATATATGTATATATATATATATATATATATATATATATATATATATATATATATATATATATATATAATGACAAACGTGATTTTCCCACCTAAAACTGGTTTCCATAAATGGGAACATTGGAAGCTAAAACATTTTGTTTTCTTTTTCTTTTACTTTTATACTAAACATTTAATATTCTTACATAAGTTGACATAAATATATTTATACATTTCTAGAAACTTTGAATACACCCAAATTATTGGTATTCTCAGCACAACTCTGATTATTTTACTTTATATCAAATGGCTGAGATTGATTATTTTACTTTATATCAAACTGCTGAGATTACATATTTATACTTATATCAAACGGCTGTAATTTATTCTGTCTGACACATGTATCCCCCTGAATCAGGACTGTCAAGAAGATTCCTAATCTAATCTAAACTGTTTTTATCTCACATATAAATCTTATCAAAACTATTTTTATCTCATATAACTAATTTTAAATAGGTTTCTATTTAAAATTTTGATAAGAGAAATTACGTAACGAGAGAATTTGAAGATAAATAAATAAAATAAAAGACAAAAATTTAGATAAGACAGTTTTGTAGATATCTATTATACAATACAGCTCAGTGTTTACTGTTTTACGGTGATCCAACGACACTTATTTCCCTCAGCTCTTACATGTGCGAATGACTACATTATTATTTTACATTTACTCTTTTACTGAGATTTTACGGTTTTACAGTTAATATTTTACGTTTTTATAGTTTTACAGTTTTATGATTGCAAAAGTTTGTATTTGTATTTTTTTTTCTTTTAAATTGTTATCGTAATTAACTTAATCAATTAAATTTTTTTCCGACCCGTAATTTCATATACAAATTAAAAAAAAATTAAAAAAACGTAAGTTTTGTAATTTGAATTTTTTTAACTGTAATCGTAATTAATTTGAGCAATTTAAGTTTTGTCCGGCCACAATTTCGTATACAAACTTTTAATTAATCCATTTGTTCTGGACAAAGAGGACCCGTTTGAAAGTCAATTTTTTTAAGAAAATAATATTTTTAGTAGTTCATTTCCACATGCCCGTTTTGTCCGGCCGTAATTTTGTATACAAATTTTTAATTAATCCCTCTGTTCCAGGCAAAGAGGCCCCGTTTGAAAGTCAATTTTTTTAAGAAAATAATATTTTTAGTAGTTCAGTTACACAGTGTCTGCTTCATTTATTGATAAATTTTAAATTGGCGCCGTGCCATCGTAAGAGTATATATATATATATATATATATATATATATATATATATATATATATAATGACAAACGTGATTTTCCCACCTAAAACTGATTTCCATAAATGGGAACATTGGAAGCTAAAACACTTTGTTTTCTTTTTCTTTTACTTTTATACTAAACATTTAATATTCTTACATAAGTTGACATAAATATATTTATACATTTCTAGAAACTTTGAATACAACCCAAATTATTGGTATTCTCAGCACAATTCACAATATCATGTTTGACCTTTTATTTTCCATCACATTTATATAAAGTCTATGAATGTTCTTTTCGGATGTTCAACCAATCTTCTGCAAAGTCTTTAAAAAAATCCGCCACGAAATAAACTTTAGACATTTTGAACCCAAAATTTTTACTGCAACTATTATGGCTTCCATATCATCCGTCATAAGAGACGTCCACAAACAAAGATTCAAATGAATTCTCAAAGTCAAAGTTGCAAGGAAATATTTAGTCCCACCTGAAATAAACAATGAAGTTGTTGACATAGTCTAACTATAAAGTTATATTTTTTTTTATAAGCATGAAGAATGGTTAAATAAAAAAATATTAAGAAATGTAACAGATAAATTCATCAGTTATAAATTCAAATCTCAAAATTTGAGCTATGTATTCTTTTCAAAATAACCTTAAGAAGTATATTTAAAAATTTAGAATATAATAAATCTCGGACAGTAAAATAAAATATTTATTATTAAATAATATTTTTACTAAATACTTAACTTTATTTTAAATATTGAAGTCTCAGATTATTATATTTGTATTTTTAAAAAAAAACTTTAAAAGTTGTACAAGGAAATAGAATGTAAAACAAAATGATATAGGCTCAATTTTCAGCTCAATGAAAAATTAAAAGGATTTGAATAATTTGGGGAGAGATCGCTACGATTTCTTACCGAATGTTTAGGTGAATGAAATTTTGAAATGAAAGAATATACGTCAAATTAGGGATTCTAAATAAAAGGTTCTAACTGAATGGTTGTATTTGTTAGACGGCAAATGTTGAATTTGGTTAGGTGTTGAGGTCGTGTATTACTTTATTAAGATTAGTTCTCCGGTAAGACCGTCTTACGAGTTTTAATTCGTAAGAGGGATCTCCACTATCTCACAACGCAACTCACCGACACACGGTGGGTCGGGTTAAGGAGATACGTTTTATATAAAATACATGTAATATTATATTTTTCTAAGTTTTTATTTTATATTAATAGGTTAAAAGAGACAACTTACATGACATGAGGCTTAAGGGTGGATGTGAGATTTTAATGGGCTAGGTTTTATATATAGTAGGCCTTTTAGTGTTTTTCAATGAGATGTGTTTTTTTTAATTTCTCATTTTGGTAAGGAATAATTACGGGCTGGTCCCTTTTTTCTAAAATATTAACCGTTGAAATACTCTATTTTTTTAAACCGCAAAAATACTTTTTTTTCCTTCCTTAACCACTGAGTCTTTTATGACGTGTCATATTTGCAAGGAAGAGTTATACTTGCCCCGACTCTTGATGTTTTTGACACCATAAATGAGTACATGGTATCTAACAATCACTTAGAAGAAAGAACTTATTTGTGTTCAAATTATATATGCATGGCAGAGAACAACACAAGTTTGTTTGAAGACAATCATTCTACAAAGTTTTTGAATAGTATAAAGTGTTCAGTATTGTCTAACCATGAATTAACACTTAAGGTTAGTGTTTCGGTGATGTTGTTGAAAAACATTAACCCTGCTGCAAGGTTGTGCAATGGAATAAGACTAATTATTACCATGCTTGAGAATCTCACTGTTGAAGTAAATTTTTTGAATGGAAAAAATGTTGGAGACAAAATGTTTATACCAAGAATGTCATTATCTCCATTAGATGTGGGGTTGTCTTCTAAGTTTCTAGAAAAGATAATTTTCATTGGTAGTATCGTATGTCATGACAATTAACAAAAGTTAAGGCCAATCACTTTCGCATGTATGACTCTTTTTGAAGAAGTCAATATTCAGTCATGGTCAATTGTATGTTACAAGTTCTAGGGTAACAAACCGTTTTGGCTTGACGATATTAATACTGATGAAGGTGAAAAGCCAACAAATGTTGTGTATAAGGAAATTTTTAAAAATATATAATATTACCAATAAAATGATGTATTTATATTTAAGTAATTGCCTCAAACATTACTTTTCTTAATTTATTCTTTTGATTTTGATTTTCTTATTTGTTTTGCTTGGATATTATATAATTAAAAAAATATTTTTGTTTGTGCGTTTAACGCACGGGTGTAAAACTAATTAGACAAATGAGAACCTTGAATTCTAAAGTAGCACAAATAGTATGGGTGGCAAACTGAGATTTGGTGGCAACTTTGGGGTTAAAATTGTATTTTGGTCTAAAAATAGAGTAATGAAGAAGTGAGTAATCAATTAATCATGGGAATGAAGAACTGTGTACCCACATAAAGCATTAATAAGTTAACTAAATGCATATTCCAAGCAGCATGTGACAGGGGCAACTCAAGTAATTTACACCCCTAACGCTACAACAACACCACCATTCACGCGGTGTGAATCACTGGATCAGTATCTACCTCACCTCACCATTCTTTTCTCTCTTCTCCTCACTGACAACTCACAAGCCTCCCTTTTATATACTTCTCTCTCTCCCTCCCTCCCTCCTCATACTTACAGAAATATACAGAGGAGAGAGAGAGAGGTTGTTCAATAACTCTTCAGAGCCAAGAAAAGATCAGAGTTAGAACAAAATGAGGAGTCTTTTTTCTGCCATTGTTCTACTTATATTACTTGTTAATAGTGTCAATGGTGAAGACCCATATAGATTTTTCACTTGGAAAGTCACTTCTGGAGACATTTATCCACTGGGTGTAAAGCAACAGGTACTTCAATTTTTCTCTTCCAACTTTAGAGATTGCAGTATGAATTAATGTGCTCTCTCTGTTTCTTGAAAATAGCGATTTAATGTGGAGATGGGAATTGCAGGGAATATTGATAAATGGGCAGTTTCCAGGGCCGCAGATCAACTGTGTTACCAATGATAACTTGATTGTTAGTGTCTATAATTACTTGAGTGAGCCACTTCTCATCTCTTGGTAAGCTCTTCAATTCATTAACCCTGTTTTTGGTTGTCATTTACTACTATGATATACTTGCTCCGTTTCAGGCAAAGAGTTTCACTATTCCATTGTCAGATGTTTTAATTAAAATGTTCATTTTAAAAATTGAAGGCATGAAAGTGTCTTTTTATTATTAATGGACCACTAAAAGTGTCACTTTCTTAAAAAAATTGACTTTCAAACGAAAATTGTTTATCGAAACGGAGGGAGTAAGTAGTAAGTAGTTCTATTTAATATCGCAATGTTCAACACTTTAATGCATTGAGGTGTTATATCGTACAATACCATTCCTCTTATGAATAGATTGGTAATTCCTAGTTCTTAATGAACCAGATCTACTTTGGCTTCTTAATATTTATTTTTGTAATATGATATTTATGGTCATGTGCATTGAACTACCTAACCAAAGGGAACCAATCTGGTCTCGTGAGGCAGAATCAAGTTTTGACATAGCTGCCTATTAATGGGTTGCACTACTACTAACTGACGTAAGTGCTTGATAATTATTTTGGGGCTTCTAGTGAAACACTTTGATAGTAAATTCGGAGAGGAATTTTGCTGAAAGCATATATATTACCATTTACCAATTATGTTGGTTCACTTAAGTTTTAGAATTTAGAACACAACAGTAAATCATAGAGGAAGGAAGGGGAAGTATTCGTGAATAAAATTTTGCATAATAAGGAGGTGTGAGTATCTAGGATGGGATGGTGAGAAAAGAAAACAACAAGGGCAGAAGGGTATTTCTAGGAATGTGCTGTTTTTAAATTTAAAAAAAAAAGAGTGGGCACAAAAGGCAAGTGTCTTTTTGTTGAGATCTTTTATCACCTCATTTGGAGAGTGAGAAAAAGACGTTTGAGAAACACCATATCCACGTGGTTTGCCCATCTCCAATAAGGGATGCTCTATGCCTCTATCTTGAAGGATTAGAGCATCTCCAATATTCAAAATCCTCTGTTCTTAACCAACTTTCTATTAAAAAGTTGTTAAAATTTCTTCATTGTATATATTCTTGGATGCTAAGTAGGAGAGAGAAGCAAAACCACTTCCCAAATATGAACCTACTATTCACACAGAGAAAGGTGAGAAAGTGAGGGAATAGCCGTCACTTTCTTGGGTGTGTGTGGGGGTGGGGGTGGTTTTATTTTTATTTGATGATGTTAAATTTAATATTTTTGTGTAAGAAGATTATATAATAGAAAAATATATTTTTAAGTAAGTAAAAAAATAAAAATATATAAATAACAATGAGACTCAGTTAAGAAGTTGTCTAAGAATTTATAACATTGGGATGCCCTTGGCATCCTCCCTTCAACTTCAAAACCGGCGCGGCCTCTTAATCTGTGGGAGATGGTCTTAGGATTAGGAATAGGGGGAGATGAGATGAGACATCTGCACGGTCTTTGTGATGATGGTGCTAGTGAGTCAGCGGGCCACCCCATTAATTTTGTTTTGATAGATAGACAACTGTCCATTAAGCTTTATTGCTTCTTTAATCTTTGGCATACCATATGCCCACACATGCAATGTAACCTATATCGATTATTCAAATATAGAATACCCAATTTTCTAAAGGAAACACATAATTACCATGACTTACTACTAAGCACTAACGCTCTACGGACATGTATTTGGGGATTAAGTAAACATATTCTCTCCATTGTAAATAAAGAGTTCCTTTTGAAAGTTAATTATTTTTAAGAAAATGATGTTTTTAATAACTCATTAATAATAAAATATCACTTTTATACCTTCATTTTTTAAAGTGATCGAATTATTTATCCGAAATGAAATGAGTAATATTTTAATTAAACTTACTCAAGAATTAGGCATCCACCGGTCAGGGACTGTTTGGGTTCATTGATTTATGATTCAATAAATATTCAAATTCTATTAAATGTAAATAATTTAGAATTTGTTTTCAAGATCATTACTATGAAATGTGTGGAACTCAATCCTAATGCTAGCTAATTTATACTTACAATTAAATTTTAACAAATATTCAAATAACTATTCTAGTCTAGTGGTAGCTATTATCGGTCCATTAATAATGACATTTCAAACCTTTCCAACAATAAAGTTATAAAATTATTTATAATTTTAAAAATAAATAGTATATAGTCGTGGCGGTGGCCACCGATGGTAGTCGGCAACGGCAACTGTCGATGGGGGTGGCCGAATTTGGCTGCGATGGTGCTCCAGATCAAGTTGTTATCGGTAGTAATGGTGGTGGAAGAAGGGTGGGTTTTTATAGTGAAAGTGTAGGAGAGAAAAAGTTGATACTCAAATCTAGAATTTTGAATTTAAATTTTTAGCTTCCGACCTAGAATTGGGTCTGTGGAATTGGGGCATCTTAATTACAATTCAATTCTAATTCAACTTTTTAGTTGGTTCCCAAACAATGGGACTAGTTCTGGTGGCCTTGATTCCAATTCCAAGTCATGGAATTGATGTTCCAAATCATACTCTAAATCAACTTGTTGTGGATATCTAACGGCTCAAAGAAGGTGATTATCTGGTTCGGCTTAGCATATGTGGAGGTGAGAAGATGGATTTTGGTCAAATGTATAGGTTGGCTTTTTTGAATTGATAGGATGTGGGGAAGGGATTCACGATAAAAACACTTTCATTGGGATATAGATCATGCAATTATATGCTACATTAATTGTTGCTCTAGAGCTAATTAAATGGTTCGGATAATATTCCATGAAAATGTAGCAAGACATATTTTAGTTACATCTACTTATGAGCTCTATGATTTTTCTTCAGGAACGGATTACAGCACAGGAGAAATTCATGGCAGGATGGAACTTACGGAACAAATTGCCCAATTCCCCCAGGGAAGAACTTCACTTATATGCTCCAAGCAAAAGACCAAATTGGTAGCTACTTTTACTTCCCAACATTTGGTTTCCAGAAAGCTGCTGGAGGCTATGGTGGAATCAAAATTTATAGCCGCCCTCGTATTCCTGTTCCTTTTCCTTCTCCTGCTGGCGATCACACCGTTCTTGCTGGTGACTGGTTCAAGAGAAGCCAGCGAGTATGTTCTTGACATTAACTTAGATACTTATTCCACTTTAATTTGTCATCTTCAAAAAATGTTTTCTATTTACCAATGCAATGTATGGATTTCACATCGGGTGTTACTGTTACAGCAATTGAAGTATCTGCTGGATGCTGGTCGCAATCTTCCTTTACCTGATGGGCTTATTATCAATGGTCGTGGATGGAATGGATACACATTTGCAGTTGACCAAGGTGATTAACG
Source organism: Codonopsis lanceolata (assembly GCA_013146195.2). Classification (NCBI taxonomy): domain Eukaryota; kingdom Viridiplantae; phylum Streptophyta; class Magnoliopsida; order Asterales; family Campanulaceae; genus Codonopsis; species Codonopsis lanceolata. The sequence continues at coordinate 84,238,963 of CM028379.1, forward strand.
ACGGAATTAAGTGTATGTAACTTAGTTTGTTATACAGTATTTGCTTGTGAACTCATTGTTGAAAGGATATTGTTTTGCAGGCAAGACGTACAGATTTAGGATATCCAATGTGGGAACTGCGACATCTATTAACTTCAGAATTCAGGGACACACGATGAAATTGGTAGAGGTAGAAGGATCACATACAGTCCAGACCACCTATGCTTCCTTGGACCTCCATCTAGGACAATCCATGTCTGTCTTGGTCACTGCTAATCAGCCTGCAAAGGACTATTATATCGTCGTCTCTTCACGATTCACCTCTCCCGTGCTCGCCACCACTGCTGTTCTTCATTACACAAATTCGTTTACCAAAGTTTCCGGGCCTATCCCTGGCGGCCCCACCACTGAGGTTGATTTCTCCCTCAATCAGGCCCGATCCATACGGTAACTCTTTATCTCTCTCGAATAAGAGTCTATTATTCCATTTTGAGATGTTTCATTTAAAGAGTCTACTTTAAAAATAAGGCATAAAAGTGTCATTTGATTACTAATAAATTACCAAAAGTATCATTTTTAAAAAAAGTTTACTTTAAAAGATTCTTTGTTCCGAATGGAGGAAGTATTTCATTACAAAGACAAGGCGTTTTTGTGATTTCTCTTACGGTTGGTAACTTCTGAAACCAGTTGGAACTTAACGGCTAGTGGACCAAGACCTAATCCTCAAGGGTCGTATCACTACGGAATGATCAAGACTTCACGTACAATCATACTTGCCAACTCTGCTCCTTTCATAAATGGCAAGAAAAGATATGCTGTCAACAGCGTCTCGTTTGTTCAAGCAGATACTCCGTTGAAACTAGCTGACTACTTCAACATTGGGGGAGTTTACAATCTTGGTAGCATCCCGTATCAACCCAGTTATGGAAATGGTTACCTAGCTACCTCTGTCATGCATGCTGATTTTCGATCTTTTGTCGAGATTGTGTTCCAAAACTGGGAGGATACTGTTCAATCATGGCACATCGATGGCTATGCTTTCTTCGTCGTTGGGTAAGCTCGTTTTTACTTAACTATATTTAGTGACACCTTTTAAACCCACGTTTTTGTGCTATTTCATCTAATCATTAACTTGTTGACAATTCTATCGGGATGAACAGGATGGATGGTGGGCAGTGGACAGCAGCAAGTAGAAGAGGGTACAATCTAAGAGACACTGTTGCTCGCAGCACTACACAGGTTTATCCCAAGTCATGGACTGCAATCTACGTAGCATTAGACAATGTGGGTATGTGGAACATAAGGTCTGAGAATTGGGCAAGGCAGTACTTGGGGCAGCAGTTCTATCTAAGGGTATACTCCCCTGCTCATTCATGGAGAGACGAGCTCCCAATCCCAAAGAATGCACTTCTTTGTGGCCGAGCAAGGGGTCGTCACACTAGACCATTTTGAATCTAGCAGGAAATAAATTGCCACGAAAGGGTGACAAAGGATTTAATTATATGGAGAGATTAAAAGAGGGATGTCGAGAAGATAACTACTGGAGCTCAACTTGAGCTTAGAGTTATATTCCTTCCACTGATTTTTTTTCCTTTTTCCTTTTCTCTTTAATTGATCTCAAGCTCTACATATTTCAGGATTATTAATGTTTCCATTCTTTTATGAGGCTAAGTGATGCTTCATGGTTTATATCATGAAACATCTGTAACGGAAGAAATGCAAAAATGTATGGAACTGCTTGTTCCAATTTACATGAAAATGAGAATCCCCTATTCTTACAGCTTATATGTTGTTTAAGACTTGGGAGCTCCCCGGCTTAAACCGGATGCTCGGTTTGTTGAAGATCAACACAAGCCCAAATCATATGTTTAAGCCCAAAGAAAATAAAAGTCCAACCCATTTCTATGGAAGGATGTAGAAGGAAGAAGTTTTTTGTGGAAGATTGTAGAAATGAGATATTTTAAGAGAAGTATGTAGAATGTTGTATTAATGTGTGGTTATGATTATTTCTCAATTTAATATTTGTGTGGTATAGGTTGTATGGGGAGAACTATAAATACCCCTTGCATTGTGTTATAAACTATCCACCAAAAAATAAGTTTTCCACTCCTAAGAAGTGTAGTGTCTTGAGTATAATTGAGTGTCCTTGTATTTCTCTTCAAAGTGTGAGTGATCTCTTGAAAGTGTTGTAGTTTCTTATATCGTGGGTATAATACAAGTAATTTATTTACTTGTTTGGGTCCAATATTAGTAAGTTTAGAGTTGCTTACTCTAAATTTTACTCAACATTTGGTATCAGAGCGGAACGATCGGGGATCGTTCTTGTTGGAGCTATCTTGAGTCGTGAGGAGTTTGACACTCTGCAAGTTTGTTAGTCCAGCTTGTTCGGTATAGTCGAAGTCTTGACCGGCATAATGGGTGACCTTCAAGTTGTTGGAGGAATCAAGAAGCTCAACAACAAAAACTACAACATGTGGGCGACATGCATGGAGTCTTACCTACAAGGTCAGGACCTCTGGGAGGTTGTCGGTGGTGGTGAAGCTACACAACCGGCGGCAGAAGATGCGAACGGCGTCTTGCGAAAGTGGAAAATTAAAGCAGGCAAAGCAATGTTTGCTTTAAAGACCACAGTTGAAGAAGAAAGGCTGGAGCACATCCGAGATGCCAAAACACCAAAGGAAGCATTGGACACTTTGGTTACGCTCTTTTCAAAGAAGAACGATGCAAGGCTACAACTTCTTGAGAACGAGCTGCTATCGATGGCGCAACGGGACATGACGATTGCCCAGTACTTCCATAAAGTAAAGTCAATATGCCGCGAAATTTCAGATTTAGATCCGACAGCTCCTATTGGGGAAACTAGGATAAAAAGAATAATTATCCATGGTTTGAGACCCGAGTATCGAGGGTTTGTTGCCGCTGTACAAGGATGGCCGACACAACCATCACTTGTAGAGTTTGAAAATTTGCTTGCAGGACAAGAAGCTATGGCCAAGCAAATGGGAGGAGTCTCGTTGAAAGGTGAAGAGGAAGCGCTATACACCAACAAAAGCAAAGACAGTTTCAAGCGGCATACTGGTGGTGGATCTAAAAAGGATGGTGACAAAGTAAAAGATCGTCAAGGAAATAGAGGCTTTCGTCCAGGGGGAGCTTCGAAGAATCGCGACAGCAATAGAAAGTTCGATGGAGAATGTTACAATTATGGGAAGATGGGCCACATGGCGAAAGATTGCTGGAGTAGGAAAAAGCATGTTCAAGGTAATGCTGCTACTTCCAGTTCTAAAGAGAAAAGTGAAGATGATTGGGACGCCGAAGCACTATTCGTCATGGAGGAAGAAGAATTAGCTCTCACGGTGACGTCACCAGAACATATTGACTACAAGAATGATTGGATCGTGGATTCGGGTTGCTCAAATCATATGACGGGTGACAAACAGAAATTGCAAAACTTGTCTGAGTACAAGGGAGGTCGTGTGGTGGTGACAGCCGACAACTCAAGGTTGCCGATAGCTCACATCGGTAAGACGATAGTTACTCCCCGATATAATTCTAACCAAGTGCCACTTGAAGATGTTTATCATGTCCCAGGAATGAAGAAAAAATTGTTATATGTGGCTCAATTGACATCATCAGGCCACTATGTCTTGTTCGGTCCCCGAGATGTTAAGGTTTATCGTAATCTTAAAATCTCAGAAACACCGACAATGGAGGTACGACGATTGGAGTCAGTCTACGTGATGTCAGCAGAGTCTGCATATGTAGACAAGACAAGGAAAAATGAGACAGCAGATCTATGGCACATGCGGTTAGGTCACGTTAGCTATTCCAAGCTAAATGTGATGGTGAAAAAGTCGATGCTTAAGGGACTTCCTCAACTTGAGGTGCGAACAGATACGGTATGTGCAGGATGCCAGTATGGTAAAGCACACCAACTACCATACGAGGAATCAAAGTTTAAAGCAAAAGAACCATTGGAGTTGGTACACTCAGACGTATTCGGGCCTGTTAAGCAGCCATCAATCAGCGGTATGCGGTACATGGTGACATTTATTGATGACTTCTCCAGGTATGTGTGGATTTTCTTTATGAAAGAAAAATCTGACACATTCTCAAAGTTTAAAGAGTTTAGAGAGTCAGTTGAAGGAGACGTAGGAAAGAAGATAATTTGCTTACGCACAGACAATGGGGGAGAATATAGCTCAATGGAGTTCTCTCAATACCTGAGGGAGTGCCGAATACGTCATCAATACACTTGTGCCAATACACCACAACAAAATGGTGTAGCTGAGAGGAAGAACCGGCATCTTGCAGAAATTTGTCGAAGTATGCTACATGCAAAGAATGTGCCTGGAAGGTTTTGGGCTGAAGCAATGAGGACTGCAGCCTTCGTGATCAACAGACTTCCCCAACCAAGGTTAGGATTTATTTCACCCTTTGAAAAATTGTGGAACATGAAACCCACAGTTAGCTATTTTCGAGTATTTGGCTGTGTGTGTTATGTATTTGTTCCTGATCATTTACGGAGCAAGTTTGACAAGAAGGCTATTAGATGCATCTTTGTGGGATACGACAGCCAAAGAAAGGGGTGGAAATGTTGCGATCCAACAAGTGGAAGATGTTACACTTCACGAAATGTGGTGTTTGATGAAGCATCTTCTTGGTGGTCGTCAGAGAAGGAGGTGCTACCAGATTCTAGAGAATTTGAAGAAAAGCCGCAATGTAAGATAGGGGAGCATACTATCCAACTCAAACCAAGTTCGGTGAACTGAAGATCCGCACGGCGATGATGACGAAACAAGGGTGACTCGTAATCCTTGGCAAACAGGTGTATATCAACAGCCAGATGAAGAAGATGGGCTTAATGAAACAGAAGAATCAACTCCACTTCGAAGGTCAACAAGAACAAGAAGGTCAAATCCTAACTACGCCAATGCTGCCATAATTGAAGAAGCAACAGAGCCAGAGACGTTCGAAGAAGCATCACATAGTTCTGAGTGGATGACGGCTATGAAAGAAGAGATCAATGCACTTGTACAAAATCAGACGTGGGATCTCGTGCCAAAGCCAAAAGATGTAAAACCCATATCCTGTAAGTGGGTTTACAAGATAAAGCGTCGTCCAAATGGGTCAATCGAGAGGTACAAGGCACGATTGGTAGCTCGAGGTTTCTCTCAACAAGCATGCACTCGACTATGATGAAACGTTTAGTCCTGTGGCAAAGCTTACAACTGTTTGAGTCCTACTTGCACTTGCAGCCAACAAAGACTGGAATTTGTGGCAGATGGATGTGAAGAATGCTTTTCTTCATGGAGAGATGGATTGAGAGATGTATATGAACCAACCAATGGGTTTTCAAAGTCAAGTTCATCCTGAATATGTGTGTAAGCTACGAAAGGCACTCTACGGATTAAAACAAGCGCCCAGGGCATGGTATGGTAAGATTGCTGAATTTCTAACACAAAGTGGTTATTCAGTAACACCTGCAGATTCCAGCTTGTTTGTTAAATCAAATGAAGGAAAGCTAGCTATTGTGCTAGTATATGTGGATGACTTGATCATAACAGGTGACGATGAGGCAGAAATTTTTCGGACGAAGGAGAATTTATCAGTTCGTTTCCAGATGAAGGAACTTGGTCAGCTCAAGCACTTCCTTGGTTTAGAGGTCGATCACACACAAGAAGGAATATTTATTTGTAAGCAAAAATATTCCAAAGATTTACTAAAGAGGTTCGGAATGCTTGAATGCAAGCCAATTTCGACACCGGTGGAACCAAACACCAAAATGTGTGCACATGAAGGAAAAGATTTGAAAGATGCAACGATGTATCGACAATTGGTAGGTAGTCTGATCTACTTAACCTTGACTCGACTCGATATTTCCTATGCAGTTAGTGTGATGAGTCGATACATGCAAAATCAAAGAAGCCTCACTTGGAAGCAGTTCGGCGAATATTGAGATATGTGAAGAGTACAATTGACTATGGTCTTTTGTACAAGAAAGGAGGAGACTGCAAGTTAGTTGGTCACTGTGATGCTGATTATGCTGGGGATCATGACACCAGGAGATCAACTACAGGTTATGTGTTTAAGCTAGGTTCGGAACTAACATTTCTTGGTGTATTTCTTGGTGTAGGAGACAAGAGACAACCAACAAAGATCTTTATCAACCATCGAAGCTGAGTATCGAGCAGCGGCAATGGCAGCTCAAGAGAGTACATGGTTGATACAACTAATGAATAATCTACATCAATCAGTTGATTATGCAGTTCCGTTGTACTGTGACAACCAGTCAGCAATTCGTTTGGCGGAAAATCCAGTCTTTCATGCAAGAACTAAACATGTTGAGGTACATTACCATTTTATCAGAGAAAAGGTTCTGCAAGAAGAAATTGAGATGAGGCAAATCAAGACAGATGATCAAGTTGCAGACTTGTTCACAAAAGGCTTGAGCACAGGCAAGTTCGAAATGTTTCGCCGTCAACTCGGTGTAGTACAAAAAGTGAGGGCTGGTGTTGAGGGGGAGTGTTGAAGATCAACACAAGCCCAAATCATATGTTTAAGCCCAAAGAAAATAAAAGTCCAACCCATTTCTATGGAAGGATGTAGAAGGAAGAAGTTTTTTGTGGAAGATTATAGAAATGAGATATTTTAAGAGAAGTATGTAGAATGTTGTATTAATGTGTGGTTAGGATTATTTCTCAATTTAATATTTGTGTGGTATAGGTTGTATGGGGAGAACTATAAATACCCCTTGCATTGTGTTATAAACTATCCACCAAAAAATAAGTTTTCCACTCCTAAGAAGTGTAGTGTCTTGAGTATTGAGTGTCCTTGTATTTCTCTTCAAAGTGTGAGTGATCTCTTGAAAGTGTTGTAGTTTCTTATATCGTGGGTATAATACAAGTAATGTATTTACTTGTTTGGGTCCAATATTAGTAAGTTTAGAGTTGCTTACTCTAAATTTTACTCAACACGGTTTCTCCATACCAGTAAGGATCCTCTTCAGTACACTAAGACCGATAGACATGGTAACCGGCCATTAACTTGCAGAATTCAGATGACAACTTTTTTTTAATCGTATTCATTCCTGAATCTTTGTTTCCGTCTGCACGAAGACAAATTCCATTGCGAAATGACATAAAATTCAATCTATGTGATGTTGGAATATTGGGGTCAATATATGGGTGAATTGTGAAGTCACCACTTGAGCGTTTAAATTAACCCACATTGGAAATATACTAGAAAGTCTCCTAGTTTATATAGTGGGATGCTACGAATAAAAACATTTAAAATAGAAGTCAATGTTGCCATGTCTTGTGCACTAGTTAGTTTTGTTAGACATTGGATGAAAAATCGCACTCGCTTGAGCTCGTGCACGTCGCAAAGTTTGCATTGTGGGCGCTTTTGACTTTCAAGACTTTGCACATGCGGACTGAAGAGGCACAACACTTTAAGTTGTGGGCGATAGTTCTAGGTTCGGTGGGCAGCCTTTGTGACTTGTCTGGACAGTGTTGGCATGGCTTAGAAAGGCTTTCTTGGGTGTCGAGGCATAGGCAAGTCACAACATTTCGGTTAGCAGGCCATGAGACTACCCATAACGGTGATTTCTGTTGTGGCGGCACCAGATGAGAAAAAACAATTTCATAAAAAAAATAATAATAAATAATAAGTCATGGAAATTTGGTACACATGTCACCCTTTCATTGGGTGGCATGTGTTTATATAAATATATTTTTAAAACTAGTATATTTTATATAATTATATAAAATAATAAAATAAAAAATGTTACAAAATTCATAAATTTTTTTATCTATAAATAGAGTCTAATATTGATACATTTTTACAAACAACCTACAACTCTCATTTTCTCGACATATTCTCTATCTCACTTCTATTTCTTCATTTTAAGTGATGGATCCAAATCACCCCAACTATTATCAGGGTTCCGAAAATTATCCAAACTTTGGATCTTACTTCCACACACAAAATTTTCCAAACTCAGAAGGTGAACAAAATTCTCAATATTATCAAAGTTCTCAATTTTCTCCAAACCTCACTCAAAATCTTACCTCTGAAGAACTTCCTACCAGAGAAAATGTCTCTCGCAATTTGTTTGGGAATGTTCAACACCCAAACCAAAATCAGAAAGGAGCAAAGAATGTAAGTTGGTCTGTGAAAGAAGATGTAGCTCTTATGTCAGCTTATATCTTTGTTAGCAAAGGTAGTGTATGCGGAAAAAACCAAAAAAGGTTGTGATGTGGTAACGTGTGCACAAATTGTATCACGAAACTTAAGCAAAAAATCCAGACGAGCTCAACCCAAGAAATATCGAATCAATGAAAGATCGTTTTAAACGTCTTAATGAAAATGTAGGCAAGTGGGTTGGTGCTCTGGAAGAAGCAAATCGTAGGAAAAGAAGTGGAATGAGCCAGAAAGATGTTGAAATGGAAGCTCATACAATTTATGAAGCGGGTGGCGGAAAATTTCAAGACTTAATTGTTTACAATGATATTATGAGTAAAAATCCAAGGTGGGTTGTAACGTCTCATCATGATGCAAGACAGTCTCGTCTTGAAGATGATGTGAACGATGATCAAGAAAGTGGTGGCAGCACGAAAAGATCAAGGACTTCTGAAGATGGGCAGTATCATCCTTCTAATTCAGAAACTCCAACTGCTGAAGGTTCGACTATTTTTCTTCCAATTGGTAGAGATAAGTCAAAAAAGAAAGGAAAAGGTAAGGCTACACAATCTGAATCTGAAGTTGCTACAAAACTTCGTGCATTGAGATTCACCAAATCCAATGAATATGAGTTAAATGCTGAGAAACTCGAATTGGAGCGCCAAAAGCTACAAATGAATTCCTTGAAGATGGAAAAAAGAATGATGAACACATTATTGGCGAAAGATAAACTATCTCCAGAAGACGAAGAAATGAAACGCCGACTAATTGTTATTGTGTTTGGGCAAACTTGAATTAATGTTTAAATTGTCATTGTGTTTGGGCAAACTTAAATTATGTGTGATGTAAGATGTGTTTTCCTCAAATAAAATTAATGTAGTCGTGAGATGTTTATGTCATTGTCTTTCTCTCTGCAAATACTATTCATATATTGAAAATATCACATGCATTGGAACCGTAATGATCTCAATCACATGTCATTGTCTTTCTCGCTGCAAATACTATTCATTTGTTAAAAATATCACATGCAAACATCTCACATGTATTCATTGGATTCTTTCTCTTTGCAAACACTGCACACACACATGCAAACATAAAAACATCACATGTCATTGTCTTTCTCGCTACAAATACTATTCATTTGTTGAAAATATCACATGTAAACATCTCACATGTATGCATTGGATTCTTTCTCTCTGTAAACACAGCACACACACATGCAAACATAAAAACATCACATGCATTGGATCACTTGTCTCTGCAAACAATGCACACACACCAAGAAAAGATCACTGCAAACCCCCATACATATGTCTCAAACCTGCAAAATAAACTCACACAAAATCCTCAATATTTTTCCATAGTATTACTTCTGTTTACCATATTTTACCATTTCACTTCAGAAAAATGTCTGCCAACTCTCACTCTTCAGTAGAATTAGACTCAAGTTCTGATGTTTCTGATTCCAACACTCTTGATGAATGGGAAGAACGAGTTCATGAACAAAATCATCAAATTGATAGCATCATCGAGGATATGCTTCTAAACAATCCTAATTTGATTGTAGGAGCTCAAAATTCTACAGTCAAAAGAAGGAATATTGATAGGGAACGCGAGATTGGTGAGGAACGTTTGATGAAAGACTATTTTGTCTGTAATCCAACGTATTCTCCGGAGCTCTTTCGACGTAGATTTCGCATGTAGAAATCGTTTTTTCTTCGTATAGTGGATGCTGTTACTATCAACGATACATATTTTCAACAGGGAAATGAGTGCAACGGTAATGAGAGATGCTATCATCCATTTCGTAGAAGTTGTCATTTCTTGCTTTGGTGACACATACCTTAGACTGCCTAATAAACAAGATTTGGAAAGACTACTCTATGTTGGGGAACAACGTGGTTTTCCTGGAATGATTGGTAGCATTGATTGCATGCATAGGGAATGGAAAAACTGTCCTACTGCTTGGGCTGGGCAATATGCAGGGAGAAGTGGAAAGCCAACAATTATTTTGGAAGCTGTTGCATCACATGATTTATGGATATGGCATGCATTCTTTGGAACACCAGGCTCGTGCAATAATATTAATGTTCTCCATCGATCTCCAGTTTTTAGTGATATTTTAGAAGGTCGAGCACCAAAGGTCAGTTACATCGCGAATGGTCGCCAAAATAATAGGGCATATTATCTCACTGATGGCATTTATCCTTCTTGGGCTGCATTTGTCAAATCAATTAGAAGTCCTATGATTCGAAAGCATAAGTTGTTCGCTCAACACCAAGAGGCTGTTAGAAAAGATGTAGAGCGAGCCCTTGGAGTTCTACAAGCTCGTTTCGCATTTATTCGACGTCCATGTCTTGTTTGGGACAAGGTTTTGATGGGAAAAATTATGATGGCTTGTATCATCATGCATAATATGATTGTAGAGGATGAACGAGACACATACCAAAACTATTATGATCCCACAGAATTTTTTATAGATGTACCTTCAGAAGGAGAGGTCGAACTTCCTCAATACTCTACTGCACGCATTGCAAGTTTGTCGACTTACATGGTTAATAGAGATCAACTTCGCAACAGAGAGGCTCATAGCGCTCTTCATAATGATTTGATTGAGCACATATGGGAGAAATTCGACACTAATAATTGAATATGTAGTTTGCATATTATGTATGCGTAATTTAAAATTCAAGTGTTGTATTTGTAACTTTTAAAATTTATTTTTGATTTTATTTTATCTATTTTATTCTCATTTTGTTGTCAAGTAAATTATGAATTTATAATTGTATGGCTAATTATTTTTAATAATTGTACGGGTAATTTTAGAAATATTATTACTAATACATTATTTTAAAAAAAATAAAATGATAAGTATTTTAGGTAAGTTAGAGTAAAGAGAAATAAATATTTTATTAAAGGGTTAAGTTGGGTTGGGTTGGGTCACTGATGGGAGTATAAATTGTATAAGGTTGGGAGTTGTGTATATAGAAGTGAGAGAAATTAATATTTTATTTGAGGGTTGGGTTGGGTTGGGTCACCATTGTGGGTAGTCTGAGTTGCACCCGTTTTGGACAGTCTCAATCTGTGCTATATAAAGACTCCATATTCCAGTCATTCATCATCAAAATCACAAATGAATTCCCTAAGTCATAATCTGAATTTTTTAGTTCCTTCCTCCAAAAGAAATCCAGTTTCTTTTCAGTTTGAAGATTGAAGAGCAAGTCAGTTTATTTGGTTCGCCAGTCAAGGTTATTACATGTGCAAGTCAAATTTTGGAAGGAGCGTTGTATCTTGGGAGACATTTGTCATTCATCCATTTGCACCGTTATGGAGACAATATTTGTCTTAAGGAGATTTGCCTACGGCATACCTCACTTCATACTTCATCTAAAATATATTTTAAGGTAACAAGATAAACAAATATTTACAACATGTGACGCTGGGAATGAACCTCAAAAAGTGTATCTGATATTAGAAAACAAGCAATAAAAATGTTTACCAAAGAAATGGCCCATTTTTTTATAGTCTTGCCAAAGCAACTACAATGATGTATTAAATCAACATTGAATTTCCTAACCAAACTGCATTTGATATAAAGAAAGCTTATAAGTAACTAGTAGAGCCCTCGTGCGATGCACGGATTTAGTATTGATTTTAATAAAACAATTAAAATGTAACACCCAAGAATTACATATTTTATTAATTGTGCATTAGAGTACATTAGGATGATTAATTACGTGCTACATGTTATATTTAATGTGTTTATGTGTTTTGTATTGTGGACTTGGATAATTGTTCTATGAGAATCCATTTGAGCTCAAGATATGTTGGGCTTAATGTATGACGTATTTAAAATCCATATTAGACTTTGATTATGTTAGTTATGATTTGTAACGTTGGAAAAAATATATATATTCGGCTAAATTGACCCAAAATGCATCATACGTTACGTGTTTCTTTTTATATTGTTTTAATATATATGTTTATTTTAACATTGGCTAATTAATAATGATTAATTAGCATTTAGTTGTGTCTAATTGATGATTAAATTGGTTTGACTTTTGACCTACCAATAAGATTTACACCTTAAAATGTCTAAACCATTTATTAATTATTGTATTGTTTAACCATATATTGGTCAATTGTCCAAGTGACCATTCACTTGAAATTTCGGGTAGAAGTCTTTAAGTCAAACAATTAATTTGTCTTTCTTTCATTTTCTTTGTTTAGCATGGTCGGTTGGTGGGTCATCCATCATTTCCTTCCTTGTTGATTGTGAGACGAGTCTTAAGACTCAGTTCATTTCCTTCTCCACTCCAATCGTCTTCCTTGTTCGAAAGTTATTAAAGGTTTCGAGCTTTACGCTCAATTTGTGAAATATTTACTCGTCTATTTTTAATTTCGACTCCGCTGGGATGTTTTATGTGTTGAGGGCTACATTTACACCCGAATATTTTATGTTTTTATCGATATTTTTCGATAGAAGTAAGTTACTATCCCCTTCCCTTTGTATGTAATAATAACATACATAAACTGTGGGCTACACCCATGTGATTTGTTTTGAATATGAAGTATAATTAATTTAGTTACAAATTATTATTAATTTTAACTAGTTAATGTATTAAATGGTTTTAAACCATTATTATGCCGAGTAACACGTCGGTGAGATTGTGTTGGGATGAATCCTGCAAATCGCGGTGATGCCCGAAATTTATAAATATTAAACGAATGACTCAACGGAGTCGATTTAGGGACAATAAAATATAACAAGTGACGTGCTCGATTCCTACGATAATAGGGAATACTTTGGTGTAGTTTATTACTTTATTATATGTAAAATATTACATACCTTGGTATTTGTGTGTAAGCAAATAAATGCTTAAGTGTTTATTTACAAACAAATAAGCACGCTTGTTACGTGTGTTGAGCTCCCTTACTTTGGGACTCGACGGTTGTATTTATTAGCAAGTAAGCATCTACTTGTGCATTGCATTGAGTCCAGCTGGCATATGTGGTTGTGTCGACAATGAGACGACAGTAGTCTTTACGAGAGTTAAATCTCGTGATCGCTACGGGTCGTTGCATGGGTCTCTCCCTTGTTATTGGCCGTGATAAGGATGTAGCCTTGTTAGAGCAATTCACTTGACAAATAGAAGGCTAGACACTTGGGTAAAACTCAGGGTAATGAGACTCCTGGTTAAGTCTCAAGGTCATTGGTTCTGGATACTATTGGGTTCAGACATGGTTCAGCATGTGATTAGACTTGTAAAAGCGCATGTACTTCGGCAACAACACAGCTATGATATTTGAGATACAAGCCGAGATAGAAAGCTCGTCTACAGTTGTATATCCTAATTACGTGCTTAATTACGTTGAGTTAATGTGCATTATAACATGATCAACGTGATGTGTGCAAGTATATGTACAGATATACTTGATTTGCATATGTGTTTATAACATGTGCATAACAACATGCCATGTAGTTGAATTTAGTAACTTACTGAGTTATCACACACCCCGTTCCCTTTATTTGTTTTCCTTAGATCTCAGTCGGGCAGGGAGTTCGAGGTGAGGCCGGCAGGGCACTCGTGCACAACAGGTTGGCTTTTGTTATGCAGCTCCATAGGAGTTTGTATTTGTATAGTGTGAGGGCGGGTTGTTGTTATGTAGAGTTATATAAGCTCTACTTTGGGCACTTTGACGTTACTAGTCTTTTACTATCTTTTGATGTCGTAGTTTAACTCCATGCATGTGTATTATATTACACTAGTTGGTTGGTTGTGGTGCTTATATTAATCACAGGATTGACTATGTTTTATCAAGTGATTTTTTTAGCCTATTATTAGTGGGGGCTTTGCACGTGTTTTGTTGTTTTATATGTTTGTTCGACACTCGGCCTGAGGCTCGTATAGAGATTGGGGGTCTGGTCGTCTCATAAAATGTTGATATAAATAAATAATTAAAAAATGTATGCTAACAAAATAAGTAATAAAAAATATTATTGAAATACTTCTTTAAATACAACACTTGTTGAATATGTATGTATTAGTACTTCTATCAATATCACATATCGAAATTTGAAGACCAATAAGATTTGTAATTCTAGAAAAAGTGACATAGAACTCCTCATGACTAAAAACAGATTTTTTTTCAAAAGTGAGTCCAATTAGACAATGATTGGTCCTGACCTTTATATATAGACATTGCATAAGACACTATAGGTCGAAATTGTCTTTACTAAATTTGAAAGGAAATCTAGGTTTAGAAGGCGTCATCGGTTACATTTTGGAATAAGAACATTAATACCATAATCTCAATACATAGATTTTTTTTTTGTTATTTCAACTTCAGATCTGGAAAAAAATACCAAAAAAAGTATCAAATCTATTTTTCTTAATATATTTTCCACAACTATGATTTAACATCTAATTAGTGCACGGTTGTGTGTGGGTTTTTTAGAGTGTGTGTGTTCGGTAGGCCTTGATCACTGTTGCTATTATGCATAATTCATTAAAAAAATATAAGTTTAATTTCTTAGTTCAAGTTTGATTTAATGTAAATTAACAGCTATCTACATCATGTGTATTTCATATTTATTTTCTGTGATATGTTATATTTAGTCTCATTTTCATTAAAACTTATTTGGTTTTTGGGTTTTTGAGTTTGAATGGATGATACAACTTAGGTTCAAATGCTCTATTGTATTTATTTTGATTGTTCAATAACAAGGAGGTTATCTAAACTTTTTCTTTTAAAAATGAAATAACACTATACCGAATTACCAATAACAAACACTATATAATCGTTAAAATAACAAAAAAAAAATCAAGTATAGATATGTATGAAATCAAATTAATAGTGCATAAATGTGAGTGCCCCGTTTTTTAACCGGTTCCCCACCACTGAAAGGCGGGTGGTTTCAAAACTTTTCAAAAGCGTGTTGAATACGCTCAACCTCAATTGCGGACTCAAAATATATATAACAGAGTCACCATCTTTATTTTAATGATAAACAAACAAAAACCAAATATACTAGATTTGTAAAGGGTTCGGAGGCTAAGTTACGAGTTGAGAAGGGATTAGGCACCCAACTCGCCCTTTCAAACTCAAAATAGGTTTTTTTTTTTGGGCTAAATATGCTCTTTTTATAAAGTTAATAGTTTAAATAAAGCATTTAAATATATATAAATGTATATATAATAAAAGAAATAAAGAAAATTACAGCAGCCTCATTTTAGAGTTGCAAATAAACTTTATAAAAATTAGGTCATAATAACAGTTTATTTTAGTGCTATTTATGCCTGAAATTTGAGCATTATAACGACTTATTTTGTGATATATTATTATTTTGAATAGCACTATTTTAATAGACAAAATAATAAATACTTTAGGGTACCTACCTCGTGAAGCGTGTGGGCTTTATCTAGAATCAAACTTCTTTTCTGGTAGGTTTTCGGGTATGCTCACTCTGTCCTTCAGGTAGAGGGCGTCTTTTTTTGTTGTTGGATTTCGGCAGCGTAACTGCTCCTTTTGGTTGTTTTGGCCTTGCGATCCAGGCGGCACAACTGCTTGCATTTTGCTTGCTTTCATTGTCATCGAGTCTGAAATCGAGTAGAGCAACTGCTTGATTCGGTTGGATTTGACGTCTGGATTCGGGCAGGGCAACTGCTCTTTTCGGGATTTTGGAACCAGTGAAATTGTGCGGAAACCTGGCAAGGTAACTAGGGTTCACTTTGGCCGAAGTGTTTTAGTGTTTAGGGGAGGTTTTGGCAGCCTAACAAAGCTTCGAGGTTGGATTGGAAACTAACAGCGTAACTGCTTTTCGCCTATTTCTCTCCGCAAATTTTTTTTAAGGCACTGCCGAAGCCTTGTATTTATAGTCTAAAGGTTGGGATTCCTTAACAGCGAAGGAAAAGAAGATATTATCTTCCGTGCTTTGAATGCTTGTACCGTGCGTTGAAGGAATTGCACCAAAAGCTAACTGCAACAATGAATAGGGCAAGGCTGGGCGCTGCCTGTGGGGTTTTTGGGCGCCGCCTGTAGGTCTTTTGGGCACGGCACCCAGAATGGCCTACGACCGCTCCTGTGTTGTATTTCTTCTTTTTTTTTTGGCACTTTCGCCCCCTGCAATTCACTGTTTGTTAATTCTTCCATCCTTTTGCACTTTTAACCCTGTAACCTGACATCCGTTAGTCCTTTTAGCAGATTTTGATATTTTATGGCATGTCATAAAACAGGGGTATGAAATTGGAGTGTCTACAATAAATTAAAAATTTACATAACACAATACCTTAAACAAAAGTATATATTATATGTCCAAAGTAAATACATAAAAATACATGCAACAAACAAAAAGGATATGAATTCAATCTGCCATAGTAATGTTATAAGTCTTTCATATTCTAGTTTCATTATTTCACTCGCTTGACATCAAGAGATGTTTGTCCTTGGGAGTAGACGAAAACCAACTACGAGGGATCTTTTTTCAATTTAACCGTGAAAAGTTTCAGCAAAAATAGATGTTTTCTTTGTCTTCTTCAACTTTTCAGACAGACACAACTACAACAAATAAAATGTGCCTAGGCATTATACATGAATACGTTGTTGCTATATGGTTGTTATTCAATTGCAAACAGTGCGTGAATTTGGATGTTATATTGTTCTAACGTATGAGTTTCAATGGCATCTTGTTTCAATGGCAATTGTATTTCTATTGGCTATAAATTGAGGTTTACAATGACATTTTAATAAGCAATGAATGGTTCAAATGTCAAGGTTCATTTTCCATGGAATGATTGTTCATATGCCAAAGGTGTGGGTTTGTTACTTTTTTTTTTTTTTTTTACATTGTGGACATTTGTAATCTAAATTATGTGAATGCATGCACCACAAAATTGACTGGTCATTGTATTATCAACACATAATTGATCCGTTATAAAATTTTCAAAGTCCCTAATGATTAATGAAAAAGCAAAATTCAAAGGGTTCTTTTTCAGTGAAATACTAAAAGATAATTAATTCAATGTTAGTACAAAAGCTAAATATGACAGGAGGATTGAAGTGCTGCCACTTTTGGAAAGTTCATTTTGGCAGGAACTTACCAAATGATGCACCTCTTTATATATATATAGATTAAGGATGAGAAGAGAGGACATGAACGAAACCGGTAGCCTGGTATTCTGGTAAAGCTCAGAATTTGGTTTGTACTATTGGGCTCTAGACCCAGTGAAGCCTCCCAAAACCATTCTTATATTGGAATCATACTGTGTGTGACCGTGTAATTACAAAGTTCAATCACAACTACAAAAATGGGGTAAATTCGGGCCGGTCAATTTTCAAAAAATTTCAATCGTTCTAGTTCATCTTTTATTTTTCAACCGAAAAAAAATCATTTTTTTGGCGAAAAGACTACAATACCCTTAATGAGCCTAAGATGCGCTACGGATCACTCACGCAAATGCACTACGATGCATCAAATTTTGCATCGCGATGCATCGATTTAAATCCCTAATCCTCTTTTTGGCACAGCGATGCATCAAATTTTGCACTGCGGTGAATCACAGTTTTGCATCGAATCACATTTTCGCACCGCAATGTATCATAATGAACTAGACTTTTATGTTCTCCACCTTCTTCTTCTTCCTCCACCTCCTCCGCATTAGTCCATACTAAAAAATCCTCTAATCCAGCAAAGGTTCACAGTATCATAAAAACATCATTTACCTTTCAGGAGCATTGCCCCCAAACCCTCACAACGGGGCACTGCCCCCTCAACCCCTGTGACCTGACTAGGTAGGTCGATGTCTGTTTTATTGCGTAACAATCGCGATTTTCAAACTTCAAAGTGTTGGTCGGAGCTGTGGAAAAAGACGATCCGGGTATTTTAGGAAAAATATTTCAAAAATAAACATTAGCGGTTAAAAAAATGAACGAGAGACTGTTGCGATTATTATTATTATTTTTTTTTGGAAAAAGGTACCGGCTAGTAATTTCTCCTGCAAAAATCAAAGTTTATTATAGGGTGATAACCAGACCGGTCCCTTTCAAAAGTTTCAACCTCTAAATGACACGATTTTTTATTTTAATTGGTAAAAGACATTTTTAGGGCAAAACGACGAGTATACCCTTAATATAATCGGATTAGGGGCGCATTCCGTTGCAATTCCAATTTATACGTCGCAATCTGACTTTTGCATCGAGATTTACTGATTCCAAATTGTGCATCTCAAATCAAAAAAATTGCATCAAGATTTTGGGTATAGGGGATCCAGTTGGTGCATCGCAAATCCAAAAATTTTAATCGATATTTACTACTTCCAAATTATGCATCGTAAATCTAAAATTAAGCATTGGGATTTTTGTAAAGGGAATCCAATTGGTGCCTCGCAAATCCAAAAAAATTCATCAGGAGCTCTGTATAAGGGCTCCTGTTGGTGCATCGCATATCCAAAAATTTGTATCAAAAAATCCACGTGGTTTCGACCGAAGTCATCTCTCCATCATTGCTTGCTTCCTTCTTTGACCCTTTGGGCTTTTTGGAAATGTCAAAATAGGGTGAAATTCGAGTCAGCCCACTTTGGATAATTCATAATTGTTATAGTACCCTATGTTTTTTTAACTCGGAAAAAGATATTTTTGGAAGCAAAAAGACTACGATTCCCTTGCTAAACTTAAGGTGTGCTACGAATCACTTACATAGTGCATCGCATTGCATCAATTTATCTATAATGAAATCAATTTATCCATCAAAATGCATCAACTTATATATAATCAAATCAATTTATGAATCGCGATGCATCAACTTATGTATAATGAAATCAATTTATGCATTGCAATGCATTAATTCATATAAAATTAAATCAATTTATGCACCGTGATGCATCACTTAAATCACCTGGTCCAATTTATGCACGTGATGCACTAAGTCAAACATCGAAGATGCATCGCACTGCAAATAATGCATCCAAATTCAAAAAAAAAGTGTCAAACAACGAACAAATTCTTATTCAACTATTAATCAAATAGTTTACATGCATAGCAGCACAAAAACAAACGTAAATCTATTTTCAATCGTACACAAACACAATGAAGAAGAACAACAACAAGAACAAGAAGAGCGAGAAATGAAGAAGAACACGAGTGGGAAGTTAGGGTTATGAAGACACAATTATGTAGTAAACAATCGTTCTTCTTCACCATCTCATTTCTCACTCTCTTTCCTGTTCATCCATAACCACCATACTTTTCTTTTCTTTTCAAACAATTTAGGAAAAATACGTTGAAGTTGTGAAAGAAATGTTAAGAGGAAGAAACACTTGAGCCGTGAAAAGGAGACAGATCTGGGCATCTTTGGAATAATTTTATAAAAGTGACATTTTCCGGTAAAAAAAAAAAGGGACCGGAGGGGTTAGATATTTTGAAAAGGAGACCGGCTCGCTATTTCCCTGTGAAAATAAAGTTGTTTTGTAAAGATCCTTACTCCAACTCTACAACTCATATTGAACATAAAAAGATATTTGCATCATATTGTAGAGGCTGCAAAAAGAGCCCCTCCCGCTATTGTGCAACAGGCCCTTGGCCAAAGGCATTTGCCTCTCTTATTAAATCTCCATACTTTAAGGTTAAGCTCGATATGGATGGTGTATGCCGACGTAATCCTGGTAGAAGTGGTAGAGGTGGTATCATTCGCAATGAAATGGGTCACTTGTTGTATGCTTTCTCTTAGTTTAATGGGTATACAAGCATAATACAGATGTTAGAGTAGGACACAAGATGTTAAGAACAAAAAGCAGGTCTCAGATATAAAGCTTTATACTCCCTCCGTTCCAGATAAAGAGTCCACTATTCCATTTTGGGATGTTTCACTTAAAGAGTCCACTTTCAAAAATTAAGGTATAAAAGAGTCATTTTATTATTAATTGGTTACTAAAAGTGTAATTTTCTTAAAAAGTTTGAATTTCAAACATGGACTCTTTGCCCGGAACGGAGGGAGTACATGATAGCACATGATAAGGTCCATAAGGATACTACAATTCATCCATCAAGATCCTACAGTGGATTGAAAATGAAAGGGGAAGAGAAAGGGAGAGGTCGGGTGAGAAAACGTGGAAGAAGACGACGGTGGGTATTTTAAGAACAATTTTATTAAAGAGGAATTTGGTAGTTGAAAAAAAAAGGTACTAAACAGGTTGAAAATCTAGTAAATTGACCGGCCTACAATTTATCATTTATTATAATGTTGATCAAAATTCCGACTGATCCACTTTCTTAAGTCTAACCATTTTAGTCTCCTTTTTTTTTTTTTAACCGGAAAACGCTTTTGGTGCGAAATGACGAGTACACTATTAATGAACCGGACACGCGCTAAGGATCACAAACTCAATGCATCGTGATGCATCAATATGTGCTTCGTAATGCATCAATCACTCCATGGAAATACATCAATATCGCCAACTGCTATGAATGAATTTCTTTCCACAGACAACACTTATCATCTTATTGGTGCATGTTCTTCATAAAAATAAATTCATCTTGAATGAATACTTTATAAGTTGCCTACAAAATTCTTTTATTCTCTCTTTGAAAATTTGCCCAACACTTGTAATAAGACATGCCTAACCCAAGTTAAAAGATCATTTTGTGATTGATTTGGACATAAGTCATGACATGGAACACTTTCATCATCACATTTCACACTTGCAAAATTGATATTTCTTTGATGCGATGATGATGCATCGCGACTGGAATAAGTTGAACTCTTATTATAAACTGATGCTTCGCAATTCAATTTTTGAGCATCGGCATAATCAAATGATGAATCATGTACGTTCACAGAAACAGAACCACCGAGTAAACTTCCCTTGTTCAATCCATATATCTTAAAGCATTTTAATTTTCAAAAAATGTCTACGAATATTATGTTAATTGATAAAATTTTGGCTAACAACAACATGTTTATGCAATTCTTATCAATCTTTGGACAACAATTCATGTGAGATCCCACAAAATATTTCAAAGTTAAATGTGGAGATCAACATTGCAATATTTATCTGTTATTTATTGCATCACATCAGATATTGCAAATGTTTGAAAAAAATTAGAAACAATCGCATCTCTTCTTAATTTCGGCAATAACATGATTGGATTATCCATTGTAGCAAACTAGCAGGCAGTGATTTAGATAGATTTTTCAATGAATCGTTCAAAGGGATGACAACATTTGGAAAGAACTCGAATAGGAACTGATTAACTAATGTGTTTCTCGTTCACGTTGAGTGGGGGCATTTTAGTCAAAATATTATTAAAAAACCCTTTTGCCGATTTTTTTTAAAAGTAATAGAGTGAGTACTGGCCAACAATTCTGCCTATAATGTACATCAGTCTAGAAGGCCTTGTGTTTAGACAAATAACAATAGGAAAATTGTGGGTCGGTACATTTTTCCAAACATTTTTTTCTCTCCAATCCAATGTTCTCTTTTTCAACCGCTAAAGTTCATTTTCGAAATATTGTTCATAAAATTCCTAGATTGTTTTCTTCCACAGCTCCAGGTCAACACTTTTAGTTCGAAAATCATGAGTGTGTGTAAGAAAATGGGGATCAACATACACAGTCAAGTCAAGGGGTGAAAGATCAATAGTAGTTAGGATTTAAAGAATTTGTTGATGCAGCTTGTGATGCAGCTGCATCTAAAGGTGTATCGACCAGAAAATCAAAAACATAAACAACAGAAGTTTTGAAGATAATTAAAGCAGTAATAAAACAGAGATTTATCAAACGATCTACAAGATATGCTTGTAGATCCAGCCTCATGGCCAAAAAAGGATTTCATTAAAAGAATTATAAGTTTCTTAAGCACAAATATGAAATCACCAAAATTCTAAACCTCTCACAAGACAACAAGTCTGAAAAGGAAAACCCACAAAAATAGAGTATAGAAAGTGTGGGATTAAAAAACAAGCTTCCTAACAACTTAGGAAAGCTAACAGCAAAAACAACGATGTAGCTTGGGATGAAGTTGCATCCAGATTTCTAGCAAAACAGCAAACCTCTCTGATTATCTCATATTATGCACTGCGTTTTCTCTATGTGTATTCTGCTTCACCAGTCTGTTCTGTATGCCATACTCCCATATATATATATATATATATATATATATATATATATATATATATATATATATATATATATATGTTGTAGAAGATCTACAATATAATTAGGAAACACAAGACTCCAAGAAACTAAATTATTACACAGATTTTGTTACTAAATATATGGACTCTTGGAGAGCTTTTACGAAAGGATTAAATATGATAATTGCTTACCAAAATTTTGGGACCAAGAAAGGTTAAAAACAAGACCAAAATATGGCACACCTATTTTTCCCTTACAAGGGAGTAGCGCCCCCGGAAGGTAAATGGTTTTTTTTATTATTAAGTATGAAACTCTGATGGACTTGTGATGGGTTGAAAGATTTATAGTAAGGACGAAGGCGGGGGAGGAGGAGTAAGAAGAATGCTAACGACAGAGGAGATGGAAGAAGAAGGCAAAGGGCATGATCCTGTTCATTATTATTTTGCATCCTGGTGCAAAAATGTAATGCAGCACGATGCAAAATCAGATGAGGGATTTAAATTGAAGCATCGCGATACTTAGTGCAAAAATTGATGCAACACGATGTATTTGAGTGAATGATCTGTAGCGGGCCTCAGGCTCATTGAGGGTATCATTGTATTTTTCCCTCCAAAAATGACTTTTTCCGGTTTAAAAAAAGAATGCAATATCAAAGTGATTGAAATTTTAAAATGTGAACCAGCCCTAATTTACCCTTATAACAATAGGCTTTAAACATGAGTGTTCTTTTAGGGAGGGCTGAAGCCCAAACAAAAAAAAAAAAAAGTAAATAACGATACTCTAAACGTACCAATATGGGTGGCAAATCGGTTTTGTTGGGCTGTTATCAGATCAACACGATAACAACATGATACCGATAAGCAAGAACACAACACAATAAGCTTATTGGGGGTATATTAATCAAAACCTTAACACGACACGATAAAAAGACGAAAATCATGGCACAACATGTTAGACACGATAAGTAAATTTGTAAGATTTATTTAGTTAGATCCATTTGGCCCGTTAAATCCAATAGAATATATAATTTTTATTTTTAAATATGTTTTCTAATAAATTATTAATACAAATACTCAAGTAGTTTAAAAGTCACAAATATACAATGATAAACTATGAAAAAATTCACGAAATTAGTCTAAATAAAGTGAATAACAGTCGATAAACCCTAGTAAATTTTAAAAATTAATTTTAAAAAATAACATTCTTTTGTCTTTGTGCCTTATCATGCTTATAGGGTTAGCTCGTTATCAACCCGTTTTTTTACCATTTCGTATTATGTCGACCTGATAATAGCCTGAACCCGATAATCCCTAACCAAACCTTATAAGTTTAGGTACGTACATAACATAGCATATCTCTCTCACTAGACCTAGCATAGTGGGACTGACTTGATTAAACAACCGACCTCTCTTTCTCTAATCTCTAGGTTATTACCTTAATGACCAAGTTAAATTATGGATGATCATTATAGCTCCATAGAAATGGTGTCCAATAGCGCTCCTTTCATTCTTACCCTCTCTTGTAGACTAAGACTACTGATCACGCCATGAGATATGGATGTAGAAAGTCTCGTCGTACGTGAGTGCTTCGCGGAGTCATCTGGTGGATATCTAGCTAGACATGCCCAAACGGTTCCGGTTCCAAAACCAGCGGTTCTTGGAGGAGGTTTTGGTGAACCGGATTCGAACAGTGAACCATATTTACGATTCACGGTTCCACGATTCCAGGGTTCCAAAAAAAAATTTATTTTATTTTTACATTTTGTGGTTTTTTTTAATATCTTAATTAAAACCGTTCTGCACCCCAAGGTCATCTGGCATGTCCATTTGAATTCTGACCATTTTTTTTTTGAATTTTACCGTTGAAACCATGAAAATGTCGGCTCACGGTTTTAGTTCAAAACTGTCGGTTCACGAAGAAATGTTTAGGTGAACCTTAACTGAACTAGTGAACCTTCGGTTCTGGTTCAGTTGAAGGTCCGGTTTTACACGATTCGGTTCTTTGGCGGTTCGGTTCACAGTTCGAACCATGAACCGCCAACCTTTTGTACATGTCTATATTTGGCTATATAATCTGTAAAATGGAACACCGTGAGTAGGCGGAGAGGGTTCCCAACCAAAACCCTCTAGCGTGCGAGTAAGTTTCTGTAAAGAAAAGAGGGAATGTGCCTCCCGGTGGGTGTAGAAAGAGAGAGTGAAATAGAGTGTGTGGAGAGAGCTCAAATAAAGACCCCTCTATTTATAATACCTCATGAGCTTTTACCTGGTTTAGGATTGGGCCCTTATTTGGATATGAACCTGATTTAGGTGTTTTGGTAATACTTTAGGGGTATATTTTCGGTGCACGTAGACTAATGATAAGTTTGGAAATTTTCCATTATTTTCACTATTTTCCATAATTTTATTGATTATTTTGAGCTTTAGTTAATGATTTATTGTATTTGAGATCCTATTTTTATGTATTTTGTGCTTCATGTAGGTATTTAAGGTTTTCAAGGCTAAATACATGCAAACCAAGGCAATTTCGGGCCTTAAAATTGAGCTTTGAATCATTCGGTCAAAGTCCGTTGAAAGCCGTTAGAGTCCCAAGGTAATAGGGCTTAACGAAGGGCTAACAGTGCTAACGGAGGACTAATCTGAGAAGACTAAGGGGGAAAGATTGCGGTGCCCTTTCTGAAGATTCTAGGGGCACCAGGATAACTTCCAAATCTTTAGGGGAGGTCGGAGTCAACCATCAACTCTCCTGCCATTATGCGCTGTCGACCAGAGACCTGTGCCACGTGTCACAACCTGCAGCATTCTTCAAGCGGACCCGCGTGTCCCCGTGTGGACCTCCATCTGCTCGACCCAAATTTGATCCACCAAACTGTCATTCCACCTATTTCTCTCACACATTCCAACCTGTTTACCCCTTGGTTGACCCGCGTGCCTACCCGCCTCCTTACCCAGCTCCCTTTTCCTTCCCCAAATTGCCCCCAAACCTCTATTGTTCTCCCAAATTTGCCCCTCCTTGGTTGAACCAATGCTCTAACAATTTTTTAAATGGCTTTTTTTCATGACAATTTCAAATAAGGCAAGGGAGGAACAACAACAACATAACAGCCGCCCTTATTTCCTCCTCTCACCATTTTTACTCCATTGTTGTTCAAGCCAAATCTAGGATTTCATCACTTCCTCAATTGAAAAGTATTGTACACTTTAATCTCTACCTTTATTTAATGATAATATTTTTTTATTAAAGATTTGATTT
Source organism: Codonopsis lanceolata (assembly GCA_013146195.2). Taxonomy (NCBI): domain Eukaryota; kingdom Viridiplantae; phylum Streptophyta; class Magnoliopsida; order Asterales; family Campanulaceae; genus Codonopsis; species Codonopsis lanceolata. Next base: position 84,264,503 of record CM028379.1, read on the forward strand.
ATTTTCTTAGCATTATGAGCTAATTTATTTGCCTAAGGTTTTGATATAAATTGGCTTGGATGTAGTGATATTAATTTATATTCACTAATTTTGTAGGTATTATGTTGTGCTCTTAATGCTTGTATTGATTTGATCACTCATTGCATGATTTTAAAAATTGCTAAATGCATGAAAATGATTTTGTAATTTTAGAAAATACAACATAGTTATCTTTTGGTTGGGTTAGTCAATGTTACAAATCCTCCTTAAGATAGTCAGTTAGGATTGTTGTGTTTGGAAGTGATTAATAGCATAAATTCATATGTAGCGAAAACCCGTTAATTTATGCCGTTAATTAGCATCGTTATACGAAGTGAAAGCCCTTAACAATGATTTTTGAATCCCCAACTTCCAAAAAAATAGAATAGTTTTATTAGAAATCCCTAATTAAATTACAACGGAAGAGCCAATCGAAAGTCAAAACCCTAGATCTTCTCTCATTGAAATCAATCTCATTTTAATATTGTTTTATTTAATTTCTTGCTTTAGCTTAATTAATTAGATAAATCGCTCCAAATCGATCATCTAAATATAGTCAAAATTGCAACGTGCTTGGTATTCATTAAAAACAACCAAATGGCTTCCTCGTGGGTTCGACACTCTACTTTATCACTTTATTACTTGTTTTGACCAGGTAATCTTGCCCGTATGTGTTTTATCACCAACAACTAACTGTGCAACTTTTTCACATAAAAATACTCAACCAAATAATCATCGAAAATCAAATGATGACCGGGCCAAAGACTAAAAGAAAGAATAGACAAAATCAATCCACCTCATCCTCCTTTGTACAACAAATAATTAAAACATGATGACTCCATAGATTCATTAGATAACAGCCCACACACACACACACACACACACACACACACACACACACTTAGACACAAGTAGCACAAATTAACTTTCAGGCTGAGTTAGATCTAACTTTGTTGTGTTTCCACCAAATTAACTTGTTTTGTTGGTATTCCTTTCACAATATACCTTATTTGCCACAAAGTTTGGAATACTAAACACCCTTGCATAATTAATTCTAATACACCTAGAGTTGTCAAATAGGGCTAAAGTCCGTGGGCATGCCCGCCCCACCACCTAGAAGGATCGGGTTGGGCTAATGTGATAGAGGACCATTTGGATGCGGGACTCACGGGTTGTGGGCTTTTGCCGATCGGGACGGGCAAACCCGTGCATTTGTGATGCAAGTGCTCATTAATTATGGACCATTGATCAATACATTAGGATTAAAGAATAAATGACCCAGATGAAGGTTATTTGAAAAGTGAAAACCATTCTTTCATTTATGCCTTAGCCGTCATCTCTCTCTCTTTCTCACCGCTCTCTCACGTCGTCTCTCTCTCTCTTCTCACTCTCTCTTCCCGCCACCGCCGCTCTGTCTCATCTCATTACTCACAAGCATCCTCTATATATCTATCTTCGTTCTAAACCCTCAGTCACAACGGCTTCACGCACGGCTATGAGTTATCTTCGTCAACGCCCCTCCCTTTCAAGAGATGAAGGCGGATGTCGACAACAATGGAGATTCTGGTTCATCGTTCGCAAATGGTGTCAACGAGCATACTAACCAAGAAATGCAGGCATGTAGAACCCGTCTATTATGTAGTAAAATTCGATTGAAGGTATTTAGTATTGTAATACCCCGATTATTTTAATTAAATATATTAATTTGTATTGATTAAAAATTAAATTTTGTTTTGGACCTATTTAATAATTAATTGGATTGGGTCGAGTTAGGCCCACTTTTGACTAAGATTTTAATAAAAATTCTCTATTAATATTACTTAACTTATTTCAGTTAAATCACGTTTGGTTTTGGTTAGGGTTGAAAACCTAGTAGGGTTTTATATAAATAGGATACCAAGAGAAGAGAAAACCTTTACCACACAATAAAAATAGAAAAAAAAGGAAGAGGAAGGAAATACCTTAGTGCGGCCGTGCGAGAGAGAAAGCAGAACGAGAGCAGTTTCTTTCTTTTTTGGAGAAACCATTGGTAAGTCTTCATCCTTGTTTTCCTTGGTGGTTGTGGTTAATAGTATTGATAGTGAAAGAATAAAAGTATTAGTAATTGATTGTTTAGGTATTTGAAAGTGGGTGAAGAAAGATTTTTAAAAATCAAATTATAAATTATGTGTTGGATCAGTGTGTGTGTTCAAAGAGAGTAGATGTCTGCGCGCGCGTGTGTGTGTGCATGTTTTGAAAACGGTAAAAAAAATGTATGTGTGCAGAAAGAGTAGATGTCAGCGTGTGTGTGTGTGTGTGTGTGTGTGTGTGTGTGTGTGTGTGTGCAGAGAGAGTAGATGTCTACCTATTGCAGAGAGTAGATGTCTAAGGTTTGTATGTGTGTGTGCTAGTGATTATTAAAGAAAATAATAATAATAATAAATAAAAGTCCAAATCGGTGGACTAAAGAATGATATTAAACAGTATAAAGATATCATATTAGTGCATGTAACATTTTAAAAAAATGATATTCAACAGTATCATGTGGGTATACATTTAATAAGCAACTAGTGATACACCCGTGCGTTGTACGGATTGTACATGTGTATAAAATTATATACCAAATTAAAGTTGAATAATATTTATTAATTTTTTTAATATGAACAAAATAAACAAAAAATAATAAACAGTAAAATTAAACATAGAAAATCCTATAAATTTGAAAAATAAATAATATAAATTTTGGAATACTTTTTATATACAATAATTTTTGTTCAACATGTACGACTATTGCAACTATAAATATCACATAGTAACTCTAGACAAAGATACATACAACTGGTGATAACCAAAAACATATTTTCAAATTGAATCTTATATTAGACAATGACTTACCATGGTTTTTATTCATATACATTAATGCGTAAGACATAATCAACAAAAAATATTTTATCTGGAATTTGAAAGAAATTTTAGGATCAAATAGTATCAATGACCTTCTTGGAATCAAAAGAGTACCACCAGAATTACCCTTTGAAAGAACTCAACCTTCTAAAACATGGTTTCTCAGCCTTATAACAATTAATCTCGTGTTATTGCACAACTCAAGTGAATAGACTATGTTACGAAACAACATTATTTGTGTTCTAACCTTCAAATTTAACTCACAGATTGAGATTTCGGAATATGTAATTCAATTGAAATATTCACGAGTATGTATCATTCAAATTTAACTCACAGTTTGAGATTTTAGAATATGTATTGTTCATTGATGTGATGTAATTTAAAAAAATTGCATCTTAATTTTTATATGACTATTTAATTGAAATATCACAAAAAAAACATGTATCTCTTTCAACAACATAACTTATATATTACATTTCAATTTTCAATTACATAAATAATTAACAAAAAAAAGAGAAAATGTTACTCTAATTTGAACATGACATAGAGTTCTCGATCTTCTTACTTACTTGTAATGAACCATCATAAATTTTTTTTTGTTTGGTTTATTGAGTTTTGTCTTCTTTTCAGTTGTGTAGTGTGCGTTCATCTGATATTTACAAAATCTCAAGCATATATCAATTCATTTGCATATTGTCCGCTTCATACATTAGATAAGTTCCATACTGACATTGTGCCATAAGCACAGACACAAAATCTAGTGATAATTTAAACTAAGACAGACACAAACTAAAAAAACAAACAAAGTCAGGCCCATGAGTATTTTTTATTTGTTTTTTTTTTGTTTTAAATATTATAGAACTGTATTTCAAGATCTATTAAAAACAATAGTAAGTATTTTATTTACCTATTTTTTTATTTATAATAATACTAAGTTATTCAATATTTTTGAATAAATACCATTGTTACAAATTATTTTTATATATTGATTTTGTTTATAATTAGTTATATGCACATGGACTCTATCTGAATTATGAATAGCTTGTCTAGAAAATTGATTTCTACTTTATTTTTGTGTAATATTTAATAGTTATATGACTTTGGTATGTAATCAGTTATATGTCATTTATATGTCATTTTTGAATTTAATTCTCCAAATAAAAAAAGTAAACTCAATTGGAATAATTTCCGTCAACATCATTAAATGACACTTCTCAAATTCAATTTTAAAAATTAAATAAAATTGGCATAAACAGAACATAAGTGATTCCATTTTTGAAATGTGAGTTTTGACGGGAAATTTTAAAAAATTATGCACTTATATTTTTATATATACTACAACACAACCGTGTAATGCACGGTTCAATATTGATATAAATAAAAGAATATAAAATTTTAATGATAACCATATAACCGAATAATTATATGAAAAATCACAAGTTCAATATGCATATAAAAAAATTATAGAAAATTATGTTAATAAAAACAATAACTTTTTTAACATATTTTTAAATTGATATCGAAGTGACATGTCCTTGACCAAAACAGTTTACTTTGTACAGTAAAAATTGAAGTTAATCATAGAAAATTATAATCAAAGCACTCGTGCACTGAACGGAGCATATATCCATATCAATACAATAGTTAAAACTTTAGTGCTAATAAAATAAACAAATGATTGCAACATAAAGATTATGAGTTCGATCTGTAGAATTGAATATCATAATTTTGTAACATTAAAATTAAGATTATTTTGTTTGGCTGATCTCGTGTAAAGTTCAATTAAAAATCTAAATGTATAAGCAAATTAATAGAAATAAAAAAAATTAATGAAAATCAATAGTCTTTAGGTTTAAAAATGTTTTACCTTTGGAGAAAAAAATCAATTTATAGAATAAAAATATTAAGAATTTCAGTTCAATTCAAATTCTAATATTTTTTCTAGATATAAACAATAAAATTTACATTGAAGCTCACAATTCCAATTCTAAACTATGGAATTGACATCGAAAAAATTCAAACGATCGATGGATAGACATCGGAAAATTTGGTTTAAACCGTGCTATGGATAACTTTTGGACCGTGACCCGATAAACACTCATAAAACCACATTGTTTTAGTTGATGTATATAAACGAAAAGACCTAGCTAGTTTCACCACACATTGCAATTTTTTTTACTTATTTTTTGCAGCAATGGCCAACCCCAAGGTTACCACCTAAAGAAAGTCCGACAACGGAAGCTATGACCACCGACTTACTGGAAACTTGTTGGTATGTTCATGTTTCTAAAATTATTTCAAAAACTCTGTTTAACTTCAAAACTCGTTTATTAATTTTAATTCGTGATTTAGTTCAACTAACAAACAAATTCGATCTGAATGTTGATTAATTTCATCATCAGTACTTTTTTTATATCTGAATTTTTTAACATGTATAAGTAACTAAAAATCAAAAATTATCAGGTTTCCATTTTTTTACACGTTGCTAGTTGTCTCAAAAAATAGGTCATATCTCAATTTATATATATATTTTACAATAATAACTTTGGTTAAGATGAAATAGAGAAAAAATTGTCAGATCTTGGTATTATTATTAATTGACTGTCTGTGAATTAGTTTTACTTCAAAGTGTGTGTATATGATTTAGTTTCAAGATCGTTGTTTTATTCCATCTTTATTTTTCCTAGCCTGGATATTGATGCAAAGAAATTGACAAAAAAATCTTGGTTTTGTTATCTCTAATGTTTCTACTATGCATATTTTTCTTAAAATACTAAATAAGAATGTGAAGAGGTTTTAGAATCATTTATCCAATCAACCATAATAATGACATTTTCTATTTTCAATTTCCAATGCAAAAAGTAGCTTATATACAAATTAGAAGTGTTCCTAAATTTGGAAAGTCACTTTTGGCACGAACTTTCCAAAGGGTAATACTAGGGCCACTCTAATAGCACTTAATTTTGGATACCAAATGATGTGGCATCTTATGTGTCATATTGTTAACATAACTTTTTAACTTATAGTGGAGCCCATAAAATGCCAAATAAGATGACACATTGGAAACCACATCATTTGGTGCACAAATTTGAGTGTTCATTGAGTGGCTCTATCATTACTCCTTTCCAAAACTTGCTCCTCTCATTTTATATTTGTATAGATAGTAAATTAATCTGATTACATGTTTATTAGGGTACTTGTCAAGAAAATGATTATGATTTAGTATTAAATTAAATTTTTTTTTCAACACACAAAATGAATTTATTTTAAATCAAACACACAAACATAGTAATGAAGAATAAGAAGAAGAACAACAACGACAACAACAACAAGACGTTGCTCAAAACTGAAGATCGACACAATGAATTAGTAATGAAATCAACTTCCTAGAACAGCTAGGAAGACAAACAACTCCAGCACTCCAAAGTAGTTCCGAACGTTATAACGTTCGGGGCTACATTCAAATTCTGCACAAATTGGAATTCTGAAACTCTCTCTATGATCTGAATTTTCTGCTCTGCTATGATCTGTATTCTCTTTGTATGCGTTAATTATTAGATTAATATTAGCTAGTAACTTGTGTTACGTTGAAATGTTAAATTCGTGCAATCGAGCTTAGTATGTGTTGGGGATTATCGTTGCTAAGCATATCAAGGTAAGAGATTACGTTTCTTTTAGGTTATTTTGTAAAAGTATATAAATACTTTTTAAGGCTAGGCTTCCACTGATTCTTGAAAATTTGTTCTTTCAACTGCTATGCCCGACCTCGTGTCGGTAGTTGCTTTGACTCCGTCGTTAGCCTTTGTTGAATATCTTCGTTATGAATTCGTTATCGCAAATTTTCGTGCTTAAACTTGTCTATGGGAAATACTTTTTATTATCAAAAAATCTATTTCGTATTTGTCAACTTATCGGCATACTCCTTTGTATTGAAAAATAATGATTCACAATACAAGTATTATTTTGATAGTGGTACATTTATAGTACTATCTATTAGGGGTGAGCTTGGTCCGATTCGGTCCAGTTTTTTGGAAGAAAAAAAAAGAGAAAACTGAGACCAGACCAATAGTCTGGTTCTCAAAAAATTTAGAACCGGAACCAACTCAATATGTATAAGAACCAAAACATTGGTCCGGTCCAGAACCAATCAAAGATGTATGAGAACCAGGACCGGACCAATACTATGATTTTTTTTACTTTTTAATTGTTTAACACAAATACATAATAAAATTTTTAAGACTGAAACTTCATAAAAAAATTAAAAAATATTCGATAAAAATATATTCAACAATTAAAAATGTCGAACTCATAAATTCATAGCATAACAAATCGGTGGAAACAAAATAATAAAAGAGTAACAACTAAAAAGTAGAACAAAGAAAGTATTAGGAATTAATATATATAATATATATACTTATATAATAATACAATATATATATATATATATATATAATAAAATAAATAAATAAACAACATATTGGGTCGGTTCGGTCCGATTCCGTGTTTTTTTAGTTCAAGAACCGAGACCAACCCATAAGTCCGGTTTTATGAGAATTCAGATCCAGAACCAAAATCAAAGTATTGGTCCGGTCCAGTTTTGATTGGTTTGGTCCGGTTCTATTGGTTCGGTCCGGTTCTAAAAAAATCATGCATACCCCTACTATCTATGTTTTGAAAATAATTATGATCATTAAGTATGAACAACCCACCACGGGGATTACGTGACAAACAATGAAATAAATTAAATTGCACCACTTCGCATATGAGTGCGGTAATCCGGATTTACCATAATTGTGTACCCTTCGGGAAATTTGTGTACCCTATGGGGGATTTGTGTAACTTTCGCGGGATTTGGTTCTTGGTCATTAGACCCTTACGTGATCTTAATAAATGTATTTGATCTTCGGTCGTTACTAGCTGGTATGTGACAGCCAATAACGGCAAACTTATTGATTCCACATTGTGTTTGCTTGAACTTTCCATTTAAAAAGAATTCTTAATCTTTCGTTATCTATCTTTTGATTTTGCAAGTTATCAAATGTCTAAACTTTGTTCTATATACAGCATAATTATTCTTTGAGTCACCCCTTCTTAGAAACCGGAGGGGCGACGTATGATCTTACTGAGCTTTGTTCGCTCACCCTTCACATCACTCTTCTTCCAGGTCGGAATTAAGGACTAAGCTTGAGGTAGAGGATACCAGTGAATGAATCAAGGCTTTTTAGGGCGTACTTATATGTTTTGGAATTTAATAGAGACGTAGTTAATTTAGTAGACTTTTGTTTCGTAATTTATTTTGGATGGCTGTATTTTAAATTGGAGACTTTTGTAATTCTAGTTGGATGACGTTTCAATTTAGTCATTATTTAAGTTTGAATTTGTAGTGACGTGGTCAGATGTGGGCCCATGTAGTGGGACTAGAGTTTGGGGCGTTACAGGTTTGTATCAGAGCTTAGGGTTCAGATCCGATTAGTCTTAGCATTAGAATGGTGGAAGTTGGAGATGACGAGAGAATATGATTATAATTTTGTATACCCTTGGCTACTCAGTAGCAATAAGTTTTGATAATAGCTAATTAAGTTATGATCTAACAAATGATTAAGGAAATGATTATTTCGTTAAAAACTGATGTACTTCTGTTCAATTGTATGAATGGCGCCTAAAACAACGACTTGAAAGTCTGTTGCTTCGCCTCTGGAAGTTACCAAGAGAATGTTAGCTAGAACACACCATAAGCTAATTGAAGCAGAAGGGATCATAGAAAAGTTGAAAGAAGAGAAAAGAGAATTAGAGGCATAACTGCGAGGGCAAACGCAGGTGTTAAAAGATGTCCAGTACACTTTGCACAAGCCTCATGATGATATCACGGAGGCTAAGGCACACAATTGGGAGACGCGCGTCAGACTCTGTGAGACACAGCAGAGTATTGAGGTGTGTGGGACGCACTCCAAATGGCAATTGATAATGGTCCAAACATAGAAGAGGATTCAAGCTCCGAGGAAGGGGCTAAAAATGAAGAAAGCGTCGACATAGAAGTTGATGCCAACTCTGTGGCTCACATGGGGGTGCAGGCTAGCGCTAATGTCTGTCAGAATAATGATGATTTTGATCCGATCGAAGAGGAAGACACGTCTGAGTCAGGAATCTAGATAAGACAACAACCATGCATTAGTATTTAATTTTGTTTATGGCCATCATAGTTGTTAGGTTTGTTCAGATGGTTCTTTTTTTTAAGTCATAAGACAGGGAATACACTAAGTGTGTCCGAATTTTGAGATGTGGGTTGAATTTTTTTTTTTAATACTTAATAAAATTTTGGGAGGTTATATTTGAATACATTGATGTTTACTTTCAAATATATTTTTGTATTTGATATTGGTTTCGAGAGCATAAGATTATGAGACCAACTTTGGGAAAGAATCTGAGGTTACATAACAAGTGTGTAGATTGTTTCCAATTATGTCCGGTCAGTTAGCAATCACATCTTAGTATGATGAAAATTTTAGACATCATTTGACACTTCCTCGTTTTTGTATTAGTATAATATGGCACGTAGAGGAGGACGTACCGCTAACCGAGGCCGTGGTCGCGGTCGAGGATACAAGGGAGGAAGAGCAGTAGAAGACTTTGTTTCCGAAAGTATGTGGGAACAATATGGAACCTAATTTAATATGAGTGATTTGACCCAAGCTGTAAATAGGATTGGTCAAACTATCCAACCACAACCTCAGCCTGCTGTTCCGCAGCCTCAGCCTGCTGTACCACAACCTCCGCTTGTTGCATCGCAACCTCTGCCTGTAGTTCCTTAACCTCGAACAGTAGCAAGGAATCCCCTTTACATATTTCGAAAGAGAATCCCTAAGCCCTTCTCAAGCGTGCCAGGCACCATTAAACCAGAAGAATGGGTTAAAAGTATGAAAAAGATTTTTAGAATGATGACCCTCACGAGTGAACAAAAGGTTAACCTCGCAACTATCAAGTTCGAAGGAGAGGCTGATCAGTGGTGGCAGTTTGAGATGAGAATGGTTGAAGCAACTGGGGCGGGGGAATGCACATGGGAGACTTTCCTCGAGGTCTTCTACAAGAAATATTTTCATGAAAGTGTGCAGGACGATAAGCTAGTTGAATTCCTAAATCTAGAACAAGGAAAAATGATGGTGGATGAGTATGCTGTCAAATTTACGGAGCTATCAAAATACGCTCCTGGTCTCATTGAGAATGAGAAACAGAAGGTCAAGATGTTTGAAAGAGGCCTCCATGGGAGAATTAGTCATCGATTAGTAGCCTTACAGTTGAAAACTTATGCTGAAGTTGTCGATCGGGCTAGAATACTTGAACGGATATCAGGAAACTATCAGAAGAAGACGAAGGAGAAAAAGAGAGATTTGAGAGTCTTGGAAGTGGTTCTCGGGATCAGTCGGGTTATCGAGGAAATAATTCTCGAGATCAGTCGGGTTATCGAGGAGGTAGTTACAATGGGCATAAGAGGAGAGCCACATATGATAATAGATCCAAGGGGTCAAATCAATGGAGTCGGAATCAAAATCAAGGACAAGATCGGAGACAGGACCAAGGTCAGGACAAATGGAACGCGAATCGGGGACAAATTGAGAATTGTAAGACATGTGGGGGAAAGCATCCGACATTGGCTTGCCAGAAGGAAACAGGAGCTTGTTTTAACTACAGCAAGATGGGACACAAAGTCAGAGATTGCCCTTTTCCACTGAGGAATCGGGTTGTTCAGAACATTGGTGGCGGGGACAAACCTAAACCAAAGGAGCAAGGTAGAGTGTATGCAATAACCGCAAGTGATGCTCGCACTACTAATGACGTGGTGGCAGGTACCGTCCAACTCTCTTCTCGTAGTTTGTATGCATTGATTGATCCGGGTGCAACACATTCTGTAATATCTACATCCCTTGCAAAATGCATGAAACTACCGCCACAGAACCTAGATATTGAGTTAGTCATAGGTACACCTACGGGGGAGTCTATTCCAGTTACTTCAGTATATAGGTCTTGTTTGTTGAATTTGGAGGGTAGGGAAATGCCTATAGATCTGATTTACTTAGATATTCAAGATTTTGATATAATTTGGGAATGGACTGGTTAGCCGCCTTCCATGCTAAGGTGGACTGTTTTGGGAAGGAATTAATATTTTGTATTCTAGGAGAACAGGAGTTTCGATTTAAGGGTTCTAAGCCGACGGTCCTAATAGGTTGTATCTCATCAATGCAAGCTCGTAGACTGTTAAGGAAGGGTTTCCAAGGTTATTTGGCGCACATTACTAATACACGTAGGGAAGGGGTTTGTCTAGAGTCACTTCCTGTGGTTAGGGAGTTTACGGAGGTGTTTCCTGAAGAATTACCAGGACTTCCACCAGAAAGGGAGGTGGAATTCTTAATTGATTTAGCACCTGGGACAGCCCCAATCTCTAAAGCACCTTATAGAATGGCTCTAGCGGAAATTAAAGAACTGAAGGAGCAATTACAGGAGTTGTTGGAGAAAGAGCTCATTAGGCTTAGCATATCACCAGGGTGCTCCAGTTTTGTTTGTGAAGAAGAAAGACGGGACGATGAGGCTATGCATTGATTACCGTGAGTTAAATCGGGTCACGGTGAGGAACAAATACCCGTTACCAAGGATCGATGACCTCTTTGACCAGCTATAAGGTGCATGCTACTTCTTTAATATCGATCTTTGTTCGGGGTACCACCAACTGAGAGTCAGAAAGGAGGATATTGCTAAGACTGCATTTAGAACACGGTACGGACACTACGAGTTTTTGGTAATGCCGTTTGGGTTGACGAACGCTCCAGCAGCAATTATGGACTTAATGAACTGAGTGTTTCGAAAGTTTCTAGATTGGTGCGTAATTGTCTTCATTGATGATACACTGATCTACTCAAAAACTCGATAGGAGCACGGACAACACTTAAGAGCGATACTGCAGATTTTAAAGGATGAGAAATTATATGCGAAGTTTTAAAAATGTGAGTTTTGGTTAGAAACAGTGAGTTTCTTGGGTCATGTAGTGTCAAAAGATAGAGTCTCAGTAGACCCGGCCAAGATAGAGGCAGTAGTAAATTGGGAGAGACCGACGACCGCTACGGAAGTTCAATGTTTCTTGGGGCTAGCAGGATATTATCGTCGTTTTGTATAAGGGTTTTCTAAAATAGCAGGACCTCTAACCCAGTTGACTCAGAAAAACAAGAAGTTTGTTTGGACAGAGGAGTGCGAGGCAAGGATGCTTCGTTGAAAGGTCTGGGGTGTGTGTTGATGCAAGATGGGTAGGTGATTGCCTATGCCTCGAGGCAATTAAAGAACTTTGAGAGAAACTACCCAACTTATAACTTGGAGTTAGCCGCAGTTGTAGACACCCCAATTTCGTACCCCAGGTATGTGACATGACATAAAATATCAAGACCTGTTAAAACATTAACAAATGTCAAGTTACAGGGTCAAAAATGCAAAAGAACAAAGCAGGATGCGCAAAAGGACAAATTGCAGGGACTAAAGTGTCAAAAAGGGAGCTAGTTTGAGGTTTAGGCATGGCTCCCAAACCTCTATGAAGTGGCGCCCAAACCCACTTCTCAACCACTGTTCATCCAATTTTTGACGCAAAACATAATTCTTCCAGTAAGAAGGTACAACCGATTGAAGCACGTAAGGTTTAGGCACGAGGACCAAAGGGTTTGGGCATGGCGCCCAAACCTCCATAGGGTGGCGCCCAAACTCACTCTCCAGACACTGTTCATCCCATTATTTGCCGTAAAATGCAACTGGTTCAGCGCGGCGTACACCCGATTGATGCGAAGAGAGAAATTTCAAAATTCCTGCGATGTCCCAGTCCTCACCTATAAATAGAGGTACCCGGCTCTTCATTCAGTACTCCTTCTTTGCGTAAAGCTTCTCCGCGTTAACGTTACGCTGGAGAATTAGAGAGTGGTGTGAGATTGTGAGAGATCACCTCCAAAGCCTCGAAACCCTGCCAAACCTCTGCCAAACACAAATCCAACCGGTAGGAGTGAGCCTTAGCCCCCCAGCTAAGTATCCATCCTTTTTTCCCGGCCCAAAAACCATAAAGTAAGCCGTTACTCTGCCCGAGTAATAGGCTGAAAAACAACCCATATAAGCCGTTATTCCGCCCAACCAAATAAGCCAAAACCACAAAAACTAAGCCGTCATTCTGCCCGAGTGAGTGAGCCAAAAACACCATATATAAGCCGTCACGCTGCCCAAATTCACACAACACACTACACACAACAACAACAACAACAACAACAAAGTCTCCCTCTCTCGAGAGGACAGAGCGAGCACACCCTAGGCTGTCTGTAAGTTTTTTTTTTAGTTTTAAGTTTTATTTTAAAGTCTTTCATTCTGTAAAAAAAATATTATTTCCAATCCGGCCCAATGTAGATATATAAGCAGTTGTGCTGCTCGGATTTAATTAGGAAATAGTACTAAATGTAGCCGTTATTATGGCAAAATGTTTTTTAGATAAATTTGTAATTATTTACTTTATGTATTCATTAAAGTTTTTATTTGTAAATATATTATTTCCGATCCGGTTCAATATCAATATATAAGCAGTTATGCTGCCCGGATTTTGTTAGGAAATAATACTAAATGTAGCCGTTACTATGGTCAAATATTTCCAAGTATATTTGTAATTGTTTGTAAAAGAGTCATTGCAAGTCAGAATAATATAGATGTAATGGATGTATTTGTAGGCAGTTAATGCTTTATTTATCTGTTTAATAAATATAACAAAAATCATACTTTAGCCAAAAACTGTTTTGAGACCGAAAGGGCGAGTTGGGTGCCTAGCACCTTCCCAACTCGTAACTTAGCCTCCGAACCCGTTTTCTTCATCTCTGGTTTTCTTTTTCTGGTTTTGCTTTATTTTGTCTTAAAATAAAGATGGCGACTCTAAAAACATTTTGGATCCAGTGGGGCCTCGCAACATCTTTCTTTGCACTTTCACGTTCTCCCCTAAACAAGGGAGAATGGGAATGGAAAGGTGATGTATTCCTATGTCCTAGTATCCCCTAAACAAGGGATAACTTGACGTAGAAAACTCAAAGCACTCATAGTGATCCGAAATAGGCCATAAGGCTATTTTCATAAAATCCATAGTGGGGGCGCTGCAACATCTTTCTTTGCACTTTCACGTTCTCCCCTAAACAAGGGAGGATGGGAATGGAAAGGTGATGTTTTCCTATATCCTGGTATCCCCTAAAAAAGGGATAACTTGACATAGAAAATCCAAAGCTCCCATATTGGATCAAAATCCATTAAAGGCGACCGAGGCGCATTCCAACGCGCTATTCCGACAACACTCCTCCCGCACTTTTGATTTCGTCCTCCCCTAAACAAGGGAGGCTGGAACGGGAGCAGTGGTGTCCCGCATCCGCACGTACGCGCACCCCTATCCAAGGCGGCTGGCGGGAGCACGCTTTTCCGGAACCCACAAAGTGGCGACTCTGGGGAGATCGCTTTATTTTAATGAATAAAAATGGAGGGCTAGACTCATTAAACAAAACTTTTTTTTCTTTTGTTTCTGGCTAAAGTATGCTTGTTATATTAATTTAAAACAGTCTAATATTGCGTTCCTTTAACATCCGTGTCTATATTTGTGGATATGATCCTTGTGAGAACCCAAACCCTACTTGTGTAACATGCCTTCTATACTTGAGTAATATGTTCATTATGTGCCTCAACATGTTTTAGAGTCCATATTGTTCATACCATGCTCGCATTTGGGTCAACCATGATCGTAATCGCTTGTATCACTTGTATACGTTGCATGCTTTGTTAAACCGCCTGTATCACCTTAGTGCTTTACTAAGTCCTGCTAGAGCCTTAGTACCATAGTAACATGTGTGTCTATGTTTTAACATGATAGATACTTCGATTTGTCCATGTCATGCTTGCATGAGAGTTATTACTTTCATAGTCGCTTGAATACCTTCTATGCCTTGCTTGCCTTGCCGTTGTACTTTGAGTGTTTGCCTTAGCATGTTTAGCACTCAACCAAGACTTGTTAGAGTTCTATTGTCCTTCATAGATGACTTAGAACGTTCACCTTGATCTTAGTAAGCTTGATTGGAAGTTTAGAAACCTTCTTGCTTTGTTTTGGCCTTAGCGATTTCCCTCGTCTCCCGTATTGCTTGTTTTTCGTCGTGCGATGTGTTCATTGAGTTCCCGGCCTTGTATTCAAGTCATAACCATGTTTAAACAAGCCTTTTCCATGCCCATGTTATCTTAGTTTCATTGACGTTTGATTCGTGTTTGATTCGTCAACCAATCGCCGCATGATTCGAGCCTTGTCCTACCTTGTTCCGGGTGTTGCTCGTATTGTTTGTGTTTTAAACTTGTAAGAAGTTCATTTGAGTTCTAGACCAAGTGTACTAGTATTTATCATTCTTGCAATCATTGTTCATAGACTTGTTGCATTTGGTTATGAGATGACCAATTTATTCCTTCACGACAGTCATGTTTTTGGGCAAACTTCGGGAAAATTCTGGTACTAATCCAATAAATATAATTTTCTAAAAATTTAGTATGTTTTACCTACATATGTTAGGATACTCTCTGTAAAATTTTGTAATTTTCCAAGGTGTCTAAGTACCTCAATTAGGTCTTGACTTACGGCTGTGCCAGAATTTAGTTTTCAGGAAAAACAACTTCTGTACTTGAACTTGTAGTAACCATATCTTGATCAATATAAGTCCAAATGAAGTAATTTAAAATCCTAAAATATAGTTTAATGAGTCTAGTTTCATAAAAATCAAAAATGACCTCATTTGGAGTTGTGAGCGATTTATGGTCGATTTTACAAAATTGACTGTCCAGTAACTTATCAAAAAATGGTCATGAACTTAGCCCCAGCATCCGAGGCGCCCGCCTGGGCTTTGGTGAGGCGCCCGCCTCAACATCAGAGGCCATCTACGGGATTTTACTTCCTGTTCTGGTGTGTGCGACTTTTGCCACTTAAACCCCCATCCTAATTGGCCCTAAACCATCCTATTAGACCCTAATTGAGTGGGATTAAGCCTAACCTCAATCAACCTCCTCTTGACAAGTGGATTTGGCCACCCTTCTCCTCTTGACATGTGGTATTCCACCCATTTCATGCAAGATATAAAAGCCTTCCATTGTTGATCAAACTTAAAACCTCCAATATTCAGATCATTTCCTCCTCTCTCCTACCAAGCCTTGTGTGTGTAGAGAAAGGTGAGACTAGTATGTGTTTCTTCCATAGATTGAGCTCCCGACCTCCGATTGCCAAACCGAGACCACCGGAGTGAAGCTACCGACGAGGAGCTCGATTCCATCCGAATAGTTTGTGCTCAATCCATCTTTTTCCTTGGTGAAAGGTAAGCTATTGATTCCCCTTAGGATGTATGCTAGACATGCCATGTCCCCCTCTTCTCTTGATTCCCATGCTCCTACCATGTCCAAGACATGTTTGATGATGTATTGATCTTTTGGGATTTTGAATAATATTGATCATCCTATTGATTTGATCCTATGCCTAGAATTATATATGTTCTATGCTTCCTTAGGAACAACTAATGTTCTTGGCTTAATAGATTTTGACAACTCTTGGAGATTATGACTTCTAGGGTTTCATATGCCATGTATTGATCATCCTATTGATTTGATCATATGCCTAGAATTATATATGTTCTATGCTTCCTTAGGAACAACTATTGTTCTTGGACTATTGGATTTTGACAACTCTTAGAGACTATGACTTCTAGAGTTTCTTGAGCTATGAATTGTTATCCTAATGAATTGGTTCCTATGCTTAGAATTAAATGTATTCTATGTCCTCCTATGAATAACTATTGTTCTTGAACTATTGACTTTTGATAACTCTTGGAGATGAGGATTCCTAGGGTTTCACATGCTATGAATGGTTCATCCTATTGATTGAGACCTATGCTTAGAATCAAATGTGTTCTATGTTTTCCTATGAATAACTAATGTTCTTGGACCATTGGCTTTTGATGACTTTTGAATTAATGACTCTAAAGTTTCCATGAAATATTGAATTAATGATAATTCTTGACTATAGTTGTTAAGTGGATAAATGGCCTAGTCTACTCGGTACGCGAACTTAGAAAAGAGTTTTGGATGCACTTAGCATTTTTACTCTATTGGATGAAATATTAGAGATGACTCAACGGAGTCAAATTTAGTGAGCTATTGAACAATACCGGCTCAATGATCAATCCCTACGACTTTCTAAACACGTTCCTCTCTAAGAATGATTATTCTAGACTCTTGAACTTGGATTGATTACCTTGCTTGATTCTTGATGTCATATAATGGAATACCTAATTGACTTGTTGAGTTCACTCTTGTCGAACTCATTCTTGCTTGATTATTGATAATAATTCTAGACTCTTGAACTTGGATTGATTACCTTGCTTGATACTTGATGTCATATAATAGAATGCCTATTTGACTTGTTGAGTTCGCTCTTGTCGAACTCAACCCTACTTGATTATTGATGAGAATATTTACTTGTCTTGAACGAGATCGCTCTTGTCGACCTCGTTCACTACCCGTTAATTTGTTAAGTAAACATTACTTGGCATTTGCATGAGTCCATGGCATACTGCCCTTGTTCACACACGCCTCCACTGTGGCCACAGTGGGGAAGTAGCTCCCTTGTTGTAATCTTCAAGAGCACCATTGGTGTCTATCCCGGGCATCTCCTCGGAAGGTCGATGTACTTACACACATCCGACACCTGATCACATTCCAGATAACGCTTGTATGCGAGGAACTACGTAGCGGCCCGGCTCTCGATATATCCCGATCCTATGTGATTTAATTACAAGCACCTATGTGAAACAATGTGCATCTTGGATACATGACCTCTATGATATCTTGCCCCGAATATGATATCTTGCCTTGAATATGATATCTTGCCTTGAATGTGATATCTTGCCTTGAATATGATATCTTGCCCTGAATATGATATCTTGCCTTGAATATGATATCTTGCCCTGAATATGATATCTTGCCTTGAATATGATATCTTGCCCTGAATATGATATCTTGCCTTGAATGATGCATATTGCCATGACATGCATGATTGATAGCTTACAAGTCTTTATGACTTACCCTTTCCCCTTTCTTTTTAGATCATAGCAAAACAGGTCCTTCCCGTTGAGGCTTTCCGTGTTCGTGCCTTGTTCCTCTCTTGGTCCGCCGTTGCCGTTGAAGAGGTGTTTTAGATGTCCTCTTCCTCTTGTTTTATATGTTGTAAGGACGATGGGTTTAAGCAAGTCAATTAGACTATGCTTGGGAATTTGTATTGATCTTGAACTTGTTAATCTTATTAGCTACTAGTAGTTTGAACACTTGTAGTACTTGTAATCCCTTTGTGCCGGCATTGTGTAAGCCGAGCTTTGGTTATCTTGTTAATATTCCATTACGTATAAGTCTTCCGCTGAGCATCCCTTTAGCTCTTACTTAATTCCTGTCCATAAACTGTTAGCTTGGGTTCCGGCATGTAGTGTCGCCGATGACTTGGTTTTATTGCATAAGTTTTATCGGGTTTGAAAAGGTTTTAAAAATACCGGCCTTTTGGTGCCGAGGCGTGCTACGTCTCTAATGTTGCGTCACGCCGTTTTCTTAAATTGAGTCCTTGCATGTTATTTGTTTACTTGTTTCCCCTCCTATTTGGGCGGTCCGACCCTCGGTTCCACCTCGGGCCCGGGTCGGGTCGCCACAATCCTCCATCTTGCAACAATTTCATTTCAAACACTGTTACGGATATACTTGGAAATATTCGTATTTTCTTTCAAAAAAAAACAAAAAAAAATATATATGTATATATATATATATATATATATATATATATTTATTTATTTATTTATATATAATATATATGTAATGTTTCTTTTTATTTCCGGGCAGCACAACAAACGGGCCGGGGCTTTGTTTTCAAAATCTTTTCATTTTCGGCCTTATATTATTATTTCCTGCTTTATTTCCATTTTGCAATATACATATGTATATATATGTATGCATTCATTCTGTCATTTTATTTTTGGGATTAGGACCCATTTTCTAAAAATAAATAGATTCCCCACTTTTCTTTCTATTTCTTGTTGGTATGCTTGCTTGCTCGCGCTTAAGCTAAAAAGCCGAGAAAATCCACACATAACAGCAAGACAGGCTATATCTGTTTTATTTTCTATTTCTATATCTGAAAAAAAACTTCTTTTTGCTTTTTAAATACCGCACACAAGCGCACATGCATATAAATATATTCCGAATTGCTACCCTACACCATAGCCAGCCTACCCCCTGCATAAGCCAACGTTAGACTGCATATAGTTTTTCAGGACACTTCAAAGACCGACCGGTTTTTGCATTTTAAATTATGGGTCAGTCCCAGTAAAAAAAAATGTGCGCAAGTCAAAAAAAAAATATACGCAAGTCAAAAAAATATATATATATACACTGGGGCTGACTTATTATTTTCTAATGCTCGACCTAGACCATTTCGAATGGTGGATCCCGGAAAGAGTATAGGCCCTTCGCCTGGGATCAGTCCGATCTCGGGGAGTCGAAAGGCAGGTGGAATACGTTGGTCTTATACTCTGGAGAAAGAATCCACTGTTCCAGGAAAAGTCCTGAGACTGTCAAAATTAAGCAGGTGCTTATCCGGTCATTTCGTAGGGATAATGAATAAATAATAAAATATACTAATAAAGGCACGCTGTACTCCAAGCCCAGAAAGCCTTCAGCCAGCCTTCTGATACATCCAAAACCCATTTTCCTCAGAAATCTGGCCCGAATCTGGAAAGGCAGGGACAGTACTGGCCGATTGATAAGGGAAACAAGTAAGATCGAGAGGTATCGATCGATCGATCGCAAGGGCGAATCGCATGATCCGAGCAGTATGGCAACAGATGAACAGTCCGATATGGGTACAGATTCAGGGGCTCCAGGATACGCCCCGACTCTAGCAATGCAGGAATGGTTTGACCAAAAATTGGGTGTAGCAACTGATGACATGATGAGCCAAATAGCAAGTCTTATACAAGGTAAAAAACCCAGTGGTGAGGTAAACTCTTCCCCCATAGTCCCCCAGGGAGCATCCACATCTCATGTGCCTCCAAACCCAACTCCTCAGCCAAACACTAACCCACCAAATATAGCCACTACCCAGAATCCCAATCCTCCACCAAGTCCTTACTACCCAAACATCAGTCCTTACCTGCACTATCCTCCATACCCTCTCCCGAGCGCTAATATTCCCCAAAACCTAAATGACCCCCCTGTTCCCATAACCAACCCACTCCAGAACAACTCACAAATGGACCCACCAAATTATAACCCGCCAGGCCAAGTTACCACATACTTACCTTATAATGATCCTGGCCGCCCAACCGAAACCATCAATAATCCACCTACCCAAATTCCACTAGCCCAAAATACATATCCTACCCAAGTTACACCAACCCAAAATCCATATCCTACCCAAGTTACACCAACCCAAAATCCATATCCAGCCCAAAATCCTTACGCCTTTAAATTAACCCAACCTTCCCTAATCCAGCCAGTATATACCAAAAGCCAACTCCCCCAGCCACCAAAGTAGAGGCCGACGTGGAAAATATAAAGGCTATGATGCTCAAACTTCTCAACAAAGGGGAATTTTCTACGCGGGCACTAACATTACAACCTGCGGCAGTATTGCCTCTCAAATTCAAGATGCCTGACATAGAAAAATTTGATGGGACTGGATGCCCTATATCTCACTTGAAATCTTATTCCACTGGCATGCAGTCAAGGGGAGCTAGCTTTGAGGCTATGGCTTCCAATTTTCACCTCACCCTAATAGGGGCTGCCAAACAATGGCTAATGTTGTTTGATAGCAAAGACCATGAATACGTGGGACCAAATAGTCAAGCTGCCTCGAAAGGTACAAAGACAACACCCCGAAAATAGAAGGGACCTCGAGTCGTGCACCCGGAGGGAAAAAGAAACATGTGCCGAGTTCGGGCCGATGGAAAAGAAAGTTGGCTCAAACCTTGCACCGATCCAAATTGAAGTCATGCCGAATGTTCATCAAGAACCTCCAGCCCATTTACCTGGAACACATGCGGTATCTCCCTTACACCAATTTTAAAGAAATAGTGGAGATAGGGGCTCGTATAGATGATGATATACGAACGGGGCAATTACAAGTCAATACGTCTCCTAGCTCTTTCCGTTACTCTAAAGGGAAGACACCACACCCGCACCAACCGTCAATATGGTAGGGAATGCATCGCCCACTTTTCCTACCCAAAGTTATGGCACTGCTCCATGGTCTTATGGAGCGGATGTCCAACAACCGGAGGGAATAATGGCCCGAATGTAAATTTCGTAAATCAAAACCCAGATTATGATGAACTGCAAGCCTCCCAGTCCGTGATCCTGCAGGGGCTAATGGCGCATGGAGTGTTGAAGCCTTTGGAAAATTATAAACCACTGCACTCCCCAGAATCATGCCCATCGTGAATATCATCGCCGCATGGCCACCTCACCGATAAATGTTATCTGCTCAAAAATGCTATTCAAGATCTTATAGATGACAAGGTTATTGAAAAGCCTCCTCCCAGACCAAATATAGTCAATAACCCCCTACCTCAAATCAACATGATTGAGGTTGGTGAAAACTTCCTGGACATGATAGGCAGAGACCGAGAAGCTCCCTCGCCGAAGTTTGAGTCTGCTTTCTAATAAGCCTCGCTAACTAGTATACTACGCCCGGCCCGCTTTTGACGCCCGCAGATCTCGTGGACCGCTTTAGATATATTATCCCTATTCCTTTCCCTAGCTTTACGGATTGGTCATCTACCGATCTGCTCCCTAATAATGAGGATCTCAAACCCTGTGTCCTCAATAATGTAATAAACCCCTGACGGTTTGCTTTTAATAATAATCTAAATGTCTTTGCTTATTTCTTAGTTGCACCTATATTAAAAGACGCATTAAATCATTATAATAATGAGTCATTTAATAGGACCCCGAACAAAAAAAAAAATATTTGCTTGAGCTTGTAAAGTCAGTCGAGCACCAGAGACAACATCATTCATCAACATCAACTGAAAATTGATCCACTATCAATCTGGGGCTGGACAATGAAGTCAAAAGAGTCAAAATCGGCAACTACCTGCAAGGATAACACTCATGGATCTCCTCAAAGAGTTCGTGGACATGTTTACCTGGTCCTATGAAGATGTGTCGGGGGTAGACCCAGCCATAGCCAAACACCGGATCCCCACATGTCCGGATGCTCAACCAATCAGACAAAAGCTCCTCCGCATCAAGTCGGAATGGTCACTACAAAACAAAAAGAAAGCATGAAACAGCCACACGTCAACTTCATTCGGGTAAAAAAAAAAAGACACAAAAAAAAAGAGAAAGGAAAAAAATAGTAAAAAAAAAGAAATAAAGAAATAAAGGGAAAAAGTAGAAGAAAAAAAAAAGAAAAAAGAAGAAAATACCCGATCTGGCTGTCCAATGTAGTGACCATTCCCAAACCCAACAAGTTTTTTTTTATCAACAGCATGCTGGGCCATAGTCAAATCAAAGGCAGCAGGAGACCAAGAAAGGACCTCATTCACCACCCCTTGAGGGACCTACTGCTATCATGTCATGCTGTCTGGACTAAAAAATGTTGGGGCTACTTATCAAAAGGCTGTTACCACTCTCTTCCACGATGTGCCGTATATTGTCAAAAAGATCCAGTCAGGAGATGTCGTACTCCTCACAAGCCAGGAAAGAAAAGACCTTGTTCAGCCCTCCAATCTCAGCGAGCTTAAAAGGTATTATGCTTAAGCCACCCTATTTGGCAAGTGCTTCCCTCTCCAGCCCGCTAGGCTGAAAACCCGAAAGGGCGGCCTAGGCAAAAGTTAGGGCATAAAAAAAAAAAAAAAGGAGAAATAAGGGCTCGCTAGGCTGAAAACCCGAAAGGGCTGCCTAGGCAAAAATTAGAGCAAGTAAACAAAAAAAAAACAAAAAAAAGTAGAAATAAGGGCTCGCTAGACTGAAAACCCGAAAGGGCAGCCTAGGCAAAAGTTAGAGCAAAATTAAAAAAATATATATCAGGAGAATAAAGGGGAGGGAAGGCACTCTTTGAAACCTCAGCATCTTACCTCCAGATCTTCAGCAGACAAATGGGCTCGACTGACAGAAGGAAAAAAAAACCACGATAGGAAGCTCGCAATCAAAACATTA
Source organism: Codonopsis lanceolata (assembly GCA_013146195.2). Classification (NCBI taxonomy): domain Eukaryota; kingdom Viridiplantae; phylum Streptophyta; class Magnoliopsida; order Asterales; family Campanulaceae; genus Codonopsis; species Codonopsis lanceolata. The sequence goes on from CM028379.1 coordinate 84,287,666, forward strand.
AAATATAAAATTTTCGGGTCCCAAGGTGCAACTTAGGAATAATTGCTAAAGAAATTTTGATTATACATTAATTTCATGTACATATCTATTATTGCCTATACCCCCTTTGTTTCCCCCAGAAATTATCCCTTCTTTTGCAGCTTAAGCCCCAAGGTGGTCCATCAGTACCTGCGGCGTCCGCCCAGCCGGGCCCATATACTTCTTCTGTAATGCACATAAAAGGCTCAGTCTCATCAGAATGAGAAGCACCAGAAGTCTCATCAGACGATTCCAGCTGATACCAAAAGATGCTACAGCAAGAAAAAGGAAGCTTCTGACCAAGGTTAGAACGAGCAGTAAAGAAAATGCAACAGCATCAAGAAAATTTTCCAGCTAAAGTAAAAAACAAAGCGGGACAGGGGAAAAGATTTTCCAGCGAAGGACGGAACAGTGATAAAAAGAAAAATCCCTAGCAAAGTGCAACAACGAACAGCGTAAAACAGCAAGCGACAGCAAAGCAACATCAGCAGCAATTTGCTGCATGGACACGACAAAGGTAAAGGAAAGGAAGGTATTTTCCTTTTTAACAGTGCATTTGAGTGATGTTTGGAAACTTTCCTTTAAGGGGTACACAGCCCGGGATTCATAGGGAAAGGTTTTGTTCTCCGCTAAAGGCTGAGTTCCTGAGGAGGCAATACATTCTATGCATTTTAGCTGTGTGGGAAACTTTCCTTTAAGGGGTCAGCCCCGGATTCATAAGGAAAGGTTTTGTTCTCCAGTAGAGGCTGAGTTCCTAGGAAACAATTCACTCCGCACAGCCACAAGCGAGCTACGATTGGTCTGATTCCTTGTATAAGGATACGTAGGCAGTTTATCCCGGTAGATGCGACCAAACACATCACATTATTTACCTTTGCAACACTCATTTGATAAAGCTTTGCATGCGTTTGCTCATTTAGCATTGCCATACTTACACCGCAACACTTGATCCCCGGCTTGAGGCCGAACTACGTTTGGTCTGATTCCTTTTATTAAGGGATACGTAGGCAGCCTACATTAGTAGGTCCGACCATCAGAGCATTCAATTTGCATATCTGCTTAAAAACTACGATAACCTGCTATAACTGACTAAAAATGTCTAGGATATAGATGTTTGATAAATTGCTGCATTATAACTGCTACCTGCTGCATATTTCTCCCTCGTTTTGAAATGAAACGAAATTGGAAAGTCTATTCTAATCAACGATGTTCGTCTACTCAGCAAGCTACGGGTTACCCGTAGACTCCATCGTTGAGGGGCTCTGTAGACACCCCAATTTCGTATCCCAGGTATGTGACATGACAAAAAATATCAAGAACTGTTAAAACATTAACAAATGTCAAGTTACAGGGTCAAAAATGCAAAAGGACAAACCAGGATGCGCAAAAGGACAAATTGCAGGGACCAGAGTGTCAAAAATGAGCCAAGTTTGAAGTTTGGGCATGGCTATATAAGGGTTTGGGCATGGCGCCCAAACCAAGGAGGCATGGCGCCCAAACCCAATTCTCCAGTGCACTGTTCATCAACAATTTGCCGTAAAATGCAATTCATCCAGCGCGGCGTACAACCAGGTGATGTGCTTGAGAAGATTTCTAATTCCATCGATGTCCCAGCTTCAGCCTATAAATAGAGGCATCCGGCTCCTTCATTCGACACACAATTCATCCGTAAAATTTCTATGCGTCCTCGTTACGCTGAAGAAATAAATAGTGAGCGATCTTTTCCGAAGCCTCGAAACCCTGCCAAACCTCCGCCAAACACAAAACCAACCAGTAGAAGTGTACCTTAGCCCCCCAGCTAGGTATCCGCCCTTTTTCCCCGGTCCAAAAATCGTGGATAGAGCAGTTGCTCTGCCCGATTTAAAAGGCCGAAACAACCAAAGATAAGCCGTTACTCTGCCCAATTTTAGCCTACCTCAAGCCAACAAACAACCAAACACAAACAGTTACTCTGCCCAGACCCCGAGGCCAAAAGTAACTTTTAGAAGCAGTCACGCTGCCCAAATTTACACAACACGCAACACAACATACAACACACAACAACAACAACAAAAAAGACTCTCTTTCCCCGAGGGACAGGGCGAGCACACCTTTAGGCTGTCTGTAAGTTTTTATTTTTTTTAAAGTTTTTCATTCTGTAAAATAGTATTAGTTCCAATCCGGCCCAATGTAGATATATAAGCAGTTGTGCTGCCCGGATTTAGTCAGGAAATAGTACTAAATGTAGCTGTTATTATGGCCAATTACTTTCAGAAATATTTGTAATTATTTGCTTTGTTTATTAAAGTCTTTCATTTTGTAATAGTATTATTTCCAATCCGGCCCAATGTAAATATATAAGCAGTTATGCTGCCCGAATTTATTTAGGAAATAATACTAAATGTAGCCGTTACTATGGCCAAATATTTCCAAGTATATTTGTAATTATTTGTAAAAGAGACTGTTGCAAGTCAGTAAATAATATAGATGTAGCGGATGTATTTGTAGGCAGTTAATGTTTTATTTATCTGTTAAATAAATATAACAAAAAGCATACTTTAGCCAAAAACCGTTTTGAGACCGAAAGGGCGAGTTGGGTGCCTAGCACCTTCCCAACTCGTAACTTAGCCTCCGAACCCATTTTCTCTATCTCTGGTTTTCTTTTTTTGGTTTTGCTTTATTTTTGCCTTAAAATAAAGATGGCGACTCTAAAAACATTTTGGATCCAGTGGGGCCTCGCAACATCTTTCTTTGCACTTTCACGTTCTCCCCTAAAAAAGGGAGAATGGGAATGGAAAGGTGATGTATTCCTATGTCTTGGTATCCCTTAAACAAGGGATAACTTGACGTAGAAAACCCAAAGCACTCATAGTGATCCGAAATAGGCCATAAGGCTATTCTCATAAAATCCATAGTGGGGGCGCTGCAACATTCCTTCCTTGCACTTTCACGTTTTCCCCTAAAAAAGGGAAAATGGGAATAGAAGGGTGATGCCTTCCCATATCCTGATATCCCCTAAAAAAGGGATAACTTGATGTGGGAAACCCATAGCTCCCATATTGGATCAAAAATCTACTAAAGGCAACCGAGGCGCAATCCAACGCGCTATTCCGACAGCACTCCTCCCGCACTTTTGATTTCGTCCTCCCCTAAACAAGGGAGGCTGGAACGGGAGCAGTGGATGTCACCGCATCCGCACGTACGCGCACCCCTATCCAAGGGCACGCGGGGCACGGAGCACATTCCCGGGAACCCACAGGGGGCTTGCAGTTAATCATAATGTCGGTTCACCTTGTTCTGATTTCTGGAATTTCTGTTCGGTCCATTATTCTCTTCGACTGTGTTGACAGACCTGTCCGCTCCATAAGACCATGGAACAGTGCCATAATTTTTGGTAGGAAAAGTGGCTGATGCATTTCCTACCATATTGACGGCTAGTGCTGGTGCGGCTGCGGCAGTCTTTCCTTTAGAGTAACGGAAAGAGCTGGGAGACGTATTGACTTGTAACTACCCCATCCGTATATTTTCATCAATACGGGTTCCTATCTCCACAATTTCTTTGGAATTGGTATAGGGGAGATACCACATATGTTCCAGGTAAATGGGCTGGAGGTTTTTGATGAACATTCTACATGACTCGGCCAGATCAGGTCTGTCAAAGGTCTGGGCTAACTTTCTTTTCCAATTGACTGCGAACTCAGCACAGGTTTCTTTTTCCCTTTGGGTGCACGACTCAAGGTCTCATTTATTTTCAGGGTTGGTGTTGTCTTTATACCTTTCAAGGAACTCTTCGGCTATCTGGTCCCAGGTATTCATGGTGCAACTATCAGACAACATTAGCCATTGCTTGGCAGCCCCTACTAAGGTGAGGTGAAAATTGGCAGCCATTGCCTTAAAACTAGCTCTCCTTGACTGCATGCTAGTGGAGTAAGATTTCAAGTGGGATATAGGGCATCCAGTCCCATCAAATTTTTCTATGTCGGGCATTTTGAATTTTAAAGGCAATATTGCTAAAGGTTATAATGCCAGTGCCCGCGTAGAAAATTCCCCTTTGTTGAGAAGTTTGAGCATCATGGTCTTCATATTTTCCATGTCAGCCTCCATTTTGGTGGCTGGGGGAGTTGGCTTTTGGTATATGCTGGCAGGATTAGGGAAGGCTGGGTTAATTTCTGGCTCTGGTATCTAGTGAGGATTTTGGGCTGGATACGGATTTTGGGGTGGTGGAACTTGGGTAGGATAAGGATTTTAGACTGGTGGATTCTGGGCTGGTGGATTATTGATGGTTTTGGCTGGCCGGCCAGGATCATAATAAGGTAAATAAGTGGTAACTTGGCCTGGCGGGTTATAACTTTGTGGGTCTATATGTGGGCTATTTTGGAGTGGGTTGGTTAAGAGAAAAGGGATGTCATTTGGGCTCTAGGGAATATTGGGGCTTCGGAAAGGATATGTATGATAGGACGGGTAAGGGCTGATATTTGGGTAGTAGGGACTGGGTGGAGGATTGGCATTCGGGGTAGTGGTCATATTTGGTGGGTTAGTGTTTGGCTGGGAAGTTGGGTTTGGAGGTACATGGGATGTTGATACTTCCTGGGGAACTGCAAGGGAAGAGTTTATCTCACCTCTGGATTTTAAACTTTGCACCAGACTAGCCATTTGGCTCATCATACGATCAGTCGCTGCATCCAACTTTTGGTCTAACCATTCTTGCATTGATGGAGTCAGAGCGTAGCCTGGAGCCCCTGTATCTGTACCCATAGCGGACTGCTCACTTTCTGTAGCCATACTGCTTGGATCTGTACCCTCGAAACTGATTCTGCCCTTGCCTGATCAGATACTTATACCCTCTGTTCTGATTTCTGCACTTATTTCTCGTATCAACCGGCCAGTACTATCTCTGCCTTTCCAAATTTGGGCCAGGTTTCTTAGGAAAATGGGTTATGAAGGAGGTATCAGAAGGCTGACTGAAGGCTTTCTGGGCTTGGAGTACAGTGTGCCTTTATTAGTATATTTTATTATTATTTGTTTTCCCTACAATTGACCGGATAAGCACCTGCTTTATTTTGACGGTCTCATGACTTTCCAGGAACAGTGGATTCTTTCTCCAGAGTATAGGACCAACGTATTTCACCCGCCTTTCGACTCCCCAAGATCGGACTGATCCCAGGCGAAGGGCCTATACACTTTCTAGGATCCACGATTTAAAATGGTCTAGGTCGAGCATCAGAAAATAATAAATCACCCCATGTGTATTTATTATTATATTTTTTTATGCGCAATTATTTTTTTTCTACATCATTTTTCCAAATTTTTTTTACTGTCGCATTTTTTTTATTATATTTTTTTTGACTATATATATATATATTTTTTTTTTACTTCTTTTTTTTATCATTTATTTTTTGACAGGGGTTGAGCCTCGATTCAAAGATGCAAAAACCAGTCGGTCTTTGAAGTGTCATGAGAATCGATATGCATTCTAACGTTTACTTATGCAGGGCGTAGGCTGGCCATGGTGTAGGGTAACAGTTAGAAATATACCTATATGCGTGCACGTGTGTGTGGTATCTAAAAAACAGTAAAATCTTTACTTTTTTCAGATATATAAATAGAAAATAAAACATATATGGCCTGTCTTGTTGTTATGCATGGATTTTCTCGGCTTTTTAGTTTGAGCGCAAACAAGCAAGCACATCACATTAAGAAATAGAAAGAAAAGCAGAAAATCTATCTATTCCTATTAATTACAAATTGATCCTATATCCCCAAAATAAAATGACAGAATGAATGCAAATATGTACAAATTTTGTGAAATAATGAAAATAATAAACAGAAAAACATAATAATACAGAGCCGAAAATAAAGCAATATTAAAAATAAAGCCCCAGCCCTTTTATTGTGCTACCCGAAATTTTATTGCAAACATATATATATGACATATATTTTTTTGAAAGCCCCCTTGTTTTACGAGATTTTTTTTGTTTTTTTTAAAGATTATTTTTAAATATACCTGTAACAGTTATCAGAACGAAACTGCTGCAAGATGGAGGATCATATCCACAAATATAGACATTGATGTATAGGAACGCAATATTCAAATGCATAAAGTAATATAACAAGCATACTTTAGCCAGAAAAAAAGAAAAACAAAAAAAAAGTTTTTTTTTTATGAATCTAGCCCTCCATTTTATTTAAAATAAAACGATCTCCCCAGCGGAGTCGCCACTGTGGGTCGCCCGGACTGCGCCCGCTCCCCGCGCGCCCTTGGATTAGGGTGCGCATTCGTGCGGATGCGGGACTACACTGCTCTCATTCCATCCTCCCTTGTTTAGGGGAAAACGAAATTAAAAGTGCGAGAGGAGTGTTGTCTAAAATAGCGCGTTGGAATGCGCCTCGGTTGACTTTAGTGGATTTTTGATCGAATATGGGAACTTTTTGGGTTTTCCGCATCAAGTTATCCCTTGTTTAGGGGATACCAGGATATGAGAATGCATCACCCTTTCATTCTCATTTTCCCTTTTTTAGGGGAAAACGAAAAAGTGCAAAAAAGGATGTTGCGACGCCCCCACTATGAATTTTATAAAAATAACCTTATGTCCTATTTCGGATCACTATGGGTGCTTTGGGTTTCCCGCAACAAGTTATCCCTTGTTTAGGGGATACCAGGATATGAGAATACATCACCCTTTCATTCTCATTCTCCCCTTTTTAGGGGAAAACAGAAAAGTGCAAGTAAGGAGTGTTGCGAGGACCCACTGGATCCAAAATGTTTTAGAGTTGTCATCTTTATTTTAAGGCAAAAATAAAGAAAAACCAAAAAAAAGAGAAAACCAGGGATTATAAAACGGGTTCGGAGGCTAAGTTACGAGTTGGAAAAGTGTTAGGCACCCAACTCGCCCTTTCGTTCTCAAAAGTGGTTTTTGGCTAAAGTATGCTTTTTGTTATATTTATGTAGCAAATAAATAAAGCACTTAAAGACAAGAAAATAAAAGCAAATACATCCGCGGCTACATTATTTACGGACTTGCAGCTGTCTCCTTACAATAATTACATATATATTTAAAAATATTTGGCAATTATAACAGCTCTTTTACATAATATTTCCTAACTAAATTCGGGCAGCACAACGACTTATATTTTTTACTTTGGGCCAGATTTAAAGAAAAACTTATATAAAAATAACACCCTTAAAGGCTATTACCTTTTAGAGCGCGGTGTGCTCGCTCTGTCCTTCTCGGGAGAGGGAGACTTTTATGGTGCTACTGCTGTGAGAGTGACGGCTTATTTTTGGTGATTTTGGCTCGCTCACTCGGGCAGAATGACGGCTTAGTTGTGGTGGTTTTGGCCTATTTGGTTGGGCGGAATAACGACTTATTTTTGGGTGTTTTCGGCCTATTTACTCGGGCAAAGTAACGGCTTACTTTATGATTTTTGGGCCGGGGAAATAAGGTGGATACCTAACTAAAGGGCTAGGGATCACTTTTAACCAGTGGGTTTTTGGTTTGGCGTAGTTTGGACAGGGTTTCGAGGCTTTATAAGAGAGGGGGATCACTCTCGCTCACTGATCGCTCACTGTGTTAAAAATGCGCAGAGTGACTTTGGGCTTCAAGCCTTCGTTGAAATTGTCTTCTGATATCGTAGCCGGGCACTGATATTTATAGTTAGATTTGTGCTTCATCGGCTTGTACCGCGTGTTGAGAGAATTGTGCAACGCGTTAACTGTGAGTGCACTATTTGGGACCTTGGCGCAGACAACAAACTCCCTTGGCGCGGCGCCAAAGTCTCCTTATGGCGGCACCAAGCCTCCATTTCCAGCCTATTTTTGGCACTTTGACCCCCTGCAATTCACTATTCAGGCATCCTACTTTTTTCTTGTGCATTTTCAACCTTGTAAATTGACATTTTGTTAACTTTAAACAGTTTTTGATATCAAATGCCAGAGTTACATACCAGGGGTACGAAATTGGGGTGTCTACACTATGATGCTTTAGGTTTCCTGCATGAAGTTATCCCTTGTTTAGGGGATACCAGGATATAGGAATACATCGCCCTTTCATTCTCATTCTCCCTTTTTAGGGGAAAACAGAAAAGTGCAAGAAAGAAGTGTTGCAACGCCCCACTGGATCCGAAATGTTTTATAGAGTCACCATCATTTTAAGGCAGAAATAAAGAAAAACAAAAAAAAAAGAAAAACCAGAGATTATAAAAACGGGTTTGAAGGCTAAGTTACGAGTTGAGAAGGTACTAGGCACCCAACTCGCCCTTTCGGTCTCAAAAGCGGTTTTTGGCTAAAGTATGTTTTTTGTTATATTTATTTATCAAATAAATAAAGCATTAAAAGACAGGAAATAAAAGCAAATACATCTGCGGCTACATTATTTACGGACTTGCAGCCATCTATTTACAATAATTACAAATATATTTATAAAATATTTGGCCATTATAACGACTCTTTTACATAGTATTTTCAAACTAAATATGGGCATCACAACGGCTTATATTTTCTACATTTGGTCGGATTTGAAAATAACTTTTATAAAAATAACACCCTTAAAGGCTATTACCTTTTAGAGCGGGGAGTCACTACTAGAAAAATGACCTTTAGTGACGGAATTTTCCGTCGCTAAAGGCGAAATTCCGTCGCTAAAGGCCCCCAGCGACGGAATTTTTCCGTCGCTAATTTTTCGTCGCTGATGCCGACGGACCAATTTCCGTCGCTAAAGGCAGCCTTTAGCGACGGAAATTTCCGTCGCTAAAGGTTGATTTTCAGCGACGGAAATTTCCGTCGCTAAAGGTTGATTTTCAGCGACGGAATTTTCCGTCGCTAAAGGTTTTTAAAAATTAATTAAAATTGAATTTCAGCGACGGAATTTTCCGTCGCTAAAGGCTGAATTTCAGCGACGGAATTTTCCGTCGCTAAAGGTTTTTTAAAATTAATTAAAATTGAATTTCCCCAACCCTAAAACTTAAACCTTAAACCTAAAACCTAAACCTAAACCTAAAGGTCCTAAACCTAAACCATAAACCTAATTCGTAACACTAACCTTAAACCTAAACCATAACACTAACCCTAAACTTAACCTAACCCCCCCCCCACCCCCACCCCCACCCCCACCCCCACCCCACCCCACCCCCCACCCCCAATCCAAACCCCAACCCCAACCCCAACCCCATCCCCATCCCCATCCCCACCCCCACCCCCCCCCTATCCCCGCCCCTACCCCCAACCCCACCCCACCCTAAACCTAAAGGTCTTAATATTTTTTTATTTTTATTAAATGTTAGTTTGTAATTAAAATGTTATAATTCTATTTTTATATTGTAGATGAAATATACATGTTAGTTTGTATGGTATAAACTATATTGTATCTAGCATACAAGCACACACTAATACACACAGTGAAGGTGCGATCCTAGTTTTTTAGTTTTCTGCCGTTTTAGCCTAGGGTTTCCTAGGTTTTGCTAGGGTTTGGCTATGCCGCCAGATCCTACCCCGCCGGCAACGGCTGCCTCTGGGGATAATAACACGGAACCTGTGGATGCTGCTGCGTGTCCACCTCGCTCTTATGCTAATATAGTTGGTCAACTGGCACCAATACTGGGGGTTTCATCGAATACGGCTCCGATCCTCAAAGATATTCCTTTAGCTCCCAGACCGGCTATCTCAATTATGGAGGAACCTGGATGTTTATTTACACCGCTGGAATTAGAGACGGCAGAAAAGCAACTGGCGAACACTCTTATTCTAAAGTTTTCGATGGGAAGACCGTCCTTGGTGGTTATTGAAAAACATATTGCTACGTCATGGAAGTTGACGAGTTCTTTCGTGGTGGGATTGTTAGATCCCCGGCACGTCATGGTACATCTATCGTCGGCAGAAGACATGGTTCGAGCTCTGTCTAAGGAGTCACATATGATAGATACGTGCATGTATAGATCATTTAGGTGGTCGGCGGATTTTGCTTTTAAGAAAGATATTACCAAACTGGCAGTTTGGGTTCGTTTACATCATCTTCCGTTACATCTCTTTACACCATCTTACTTGCAACGTATTGGTAATGCGCTGGGCAGTTTTTTGAGGGCAGATGAGAAAACCTTAGCCTTAACCCGTCCAATGTTTGCACGTATTTGTGTCGAAGTAGATGTTTCTATGCAACTCCCTTCACGTATATGGATTGGTACCACTAAGGAGGAGGGATTTTGGCAAGCTCTAGAATTTGAAGGTAACATAGCTTTTTGTGACGGTTGTGGTTTGCTTGGGCATTATCGTTCGAACTGTCGGAAAAACAGACGTGTTCCAGTTCAGTCTGTTCATGGGGTAGATAATTCAAAACGGCACACGAATACGTCAGAACCGGATCTACAAGACCACAATAATGTGCCAAAGAATGAGGGGGCGACTGCCAAACCTCCGTCTTTTAATGGGGGTAAAACTGGGCAGAAGTGGACTCCGGTTATTTTGAAAAGAGGGGAGCATTTAGGGTCCAATGTTATGACTAAAGATTATGTTAACAAACGCACAGAAGATGAGGATGTTGAGGTGGTTAATGTGTCAGCGAAACATCCAGGCTCACGTAACAAAGCAGAGACATCTCAAAGGATTCATGTTAATGGGGTAGCAAGGGACGCGGTCAATTCTAGTAATTCAACGGTTCCGAATGTCAAAGGGAAGTCCACGGTTAGCAATCAAGGGGAGGCCGAAGGAGGTATCAAGATAGCAAACTCTTTTGAGGGTTTGTCAGTAGATGAGAATATTGAGGTGGTTAATGTGCCAGTGAAACCTTCTGATCCAAGTAACAAAGCAGAGACATCTCACGGGATTCATGGTGATGGGGTAGCGAGGGATACGGTCAATTCTAGTAAGGTAGCGGTTCCGATTGTCAATGGGCAGACCAAGGTTAGCAATCAAGGGGAGGCCGAAGGAGGTGTTAAGATAGCAAACTCTTTTGAGATACTGTCAGAAAACACTGGGGAGGAGGAGCTTCATGAGTCTCAAACGGATGAGGTCCAAGCTGAAACGTCTAACGTCCAGTCGCGGATGGATTCAGATGATCCAAAAATAGCTGCTTTATGGGCGGAAATTTTGCGCACTACTCCTCGCCATTTGGGAAAGGCACACTCAACCGGAGGCGATTTTGACGAACGTCAATCTAGGCTTCAAAGGTCGATGTCTTTGGACGATTTCAATTTACGACCAGTTACGGAGGAATTCAAGCAATATTGTGAAGGGAAAATGAAACAGCGTCATCGGGGGAAAACTACTAAGCATTCTGCTCGTAAAACAAGGGCTCAAGCCAAAAAACATAAACCCAAAAAGTAAGTTTCCCATGTCGATAATTATATGGAATGCGCGTGGAGTTGGTAACCGAGATACGTTAAATTATTTAAAGGTCTTAAAACGTCAGCACAGGCCGTCGATTCTAGCTATATTGGAACCTAAACTTGGTGGTGATAGAATTTCGGAGACAGCTCGATTTTTGGGTTTTGATAATTGCTTGCATCAAAATCCTGTTAACACTCACATTTGGCTGTTTTGGGAGCGTGACTTGGAGGTTAATTTTATGGCTGCTTCCTCCCAACATATTACTTGTAGTATTAGGAAAGATAATCAACCGATTACGGTTTCTTTTGTGTATGCTCTTTGCACTAGAGGGGGTAGACATAATCTGTGGGTGGATCTATTGGATATTGCGGCTCATTATAACGATCCTTGGATAGTGGGCGGGGATTTTAATACTATCATGCATACTTCGGAGAAATTAGGAGGACAAGGCTGGGATTTGTATAGTATGGCGGATTTTGCGGAATTCAGCCATGCAGCAGGTTTAGAAGATGTGGGTTTCGATGGAAGTATTTTCACTTGGTGTAATGACCATCATGATGGTACCCGGATTTGGCAGAGATTGGATCGAGTGTTCGTCAATGGTGCCTATAAAGCGAATATGCCGGCTATTAAAGTTAAACATTTAACCCGAACCAATTCTGATCACGCTCCTTTGCTCTTAAGTTTCCCGAATGTTCAGAAAGTTAAAGGGTCGTTTAGATTTCATAGGATGTGGTTGGATCATCCGAAGTTTTTAAATTTTGTCGAACATCAGTGGAGTCGATCTGTTGGTGGTACTGCTATGGAAGTGTGGCATTGGAAATTACATTACCTACGCAAGGAGCTTAAGAATTGGAACTGGTCCGTTTTCGGTAATGTGCACAGAATGATTGCCAAACATCAGGATGATATTTTACGTCTTGAGTTTTCTCTGCAACAAAGCGGGCTGGCTTCGGTGGAGAAAGATTTAGTGTTGGTTAAACAATCTCTTGCTCAATGTATTAAATGGGAAGCAGATTTATTAAAGCAAAAAGCTAGGCAAAATTGGCTCCGTGAGGGGGATCGAAATACAACTTTCTTCCATGCTTGTATTAAAGATCGTATGCAAAATAATGAGATAAGGATCAGAAATGAGGATGGCTCTTGGTGTGATGTTGGGGATACTCTAGGTTCTCAAGCTGTGGCTTATTTTAACAACCTGCTTTCTCAGTCTTCGCATGTGCTTCATGAAGATTTGTTTGATCATGTTGATAATGGTATTCTATTAGAGGATAATGAGTTTCTCAACAAAATTCCGGCGGAAGAGGAGATTTGGGATGCGATCAAGGCCATGAATCCGGATAGTGCGCCTGGTAATGATGGTTTCACTGGTTGGTTTTATCGTGGATGTTGGGACATCATCAAAGGGGATCTTATTAGAGCGGTTCAAGACTTTTTTTCTTGGAGCGGATATTCACCGAGGGATTTCTGCTACTACTTTAATTTTGTTACCGAAAATTAAAACCCCTCTTGGTTTTGGTGATTTTCGTCCGATCAGTCTCTGTAATTTTTCTAGTAAGATTTTATCTAAAATTGTGGCATCTCGGATAGCTTCGTTCCTTCCTCGGTTGATTTCTAAGGAACAGACGGGTTTTATTAAAGGGAGAAGCATTCAGGAAAATGTAATGCTAGCTCAGGAGATGGTTCATCGGTTGAATTATAAGTCGCGCGGGGGGAATGTTATTTTTAAATTTGATATGTCCAAGGCATATGATAGAGTGGAATGGGATTTTCTTCTTCGCGCTCTCCGATCTCTTGGATTCAGTGACAGTAGTTGTTCTCTCATTTATCGTATTATTGGGAATAATTGGTATTCGCTTCGGATAAATGGAAATAATTATGGTTTCTTCAAATCTTCTCGTGGCGTTCGTCAGGGAGACCCTTTATCTCCTCTATTGTTTGTGTTAGCTCAAGAAATCTTATCGAGAAATATTAATCGGGATATTCAGGCTGGTCGGATCTCCCCTTTTCTGCATGGTCGAGGCGGGGTTGTTATTTCCCATCTACTTTACGCGGACGACATGTTGTTATTTTGTAATGCCTGTAAGAGGTCCATCCAACAGCTTAGAAGTCTTCTTATGAGATATGAGTGTGCTTCAGGCCAGCTTGTCAATCTTGCTAAGAGTGGGTTTTACGTATCTTCGAATTGCTCTGCTAGGCGGCTTCGTAATATTCGAGACTGGACTGGTTGTTCCAATAAAAGTTTTCCGATGCAATATCTAGGGATTCCCATTTTCCAAGGTCGCTCTAAGGCTGTATATTTTGAAACTTTGGTTCGGCGGATTACAGGTAAAATAGAAGGCTGGAAGTCTAGACTTCTTTCGTTTGGTGGCAGATTGACTCTTTTAAAATCAGTTCTTAGTTGTATCCCGATTTATTCTCTTGCTGCCATCGAATCCCAGTAGTTCTTAATCGTATGGAATCTCTGTTTGCCAATTTTTGTGGAGCTCTAAAGGGGAGAAGAGAATTCATTGGATTGCTTGGGATTCTATATGTCGGCCTATTGCGGAGGGGGGGCTGGGCCTTCGGCGGTTGAGTCATATCATGGCTTCGCTCCACGCTAAATTGGCTTGGACGGCTTTACAAGGTACAGGTTTATGGGCTGATTTTGTCACTTCTAAATATATGAGTGGTAGACGGGTGTCTGTTTCCCAGCTTGGTTCTAGCGGGTGGAAGGCAGTACATGCTCAATTGGTAATGCTTCAGGTCTATACTCAATGGGTCATAGGGGCTGGTGATATCTCATACGGAATGACAACTGGTGTGGCGCACCATTACATGGCCCTCTGCAGGTAGATATTTCTTTGACAGTTCGTGAGGCTTGGCCTAATATTGACGAGTTCTTGCCGTTAATTCCTTCACGAGTTCCATGCATACCATTGCAAGGGTGGTTATTCGCCTTCTTCACAAATCGATCGAATACGGGTTTGTTTTCGAGTTCGAACTTCTATGACATCATTCGCAAACGGGGTCCTCAAGTGACTTGGGCGAAGATATGGCGATTTGGATTCGTCCAAAGTAAGTGGTTTTATTTGGAAGCTGTTTCACGGGGCCATTCCAGTAGACATGCAGCTTCGGAGTAAAGGTATACCTCTGGTATCCAAATGCGTGCATTGCTCGGTTCGAAGACGCTTGTGAATCCATTCCTCATTTATTCATCTGGTCCGAAGTAGCGGCAGAGGTATGGAGAAAGCTGTCGTTGATTTTTCATACTCCTATGGCCTTCACTTCCATGCGGCATTTGTTTGATTCTTGGACTCGGCATAGTGTTCGGAGCCAGCTTGGTGCTTGTGAGTTGGGTATTTTTCTATTTGGCTGTTGGGAGATCTGGAAAGCCCGTTGTTGTGCGGTTTTCGATTCTTCACCTATGTTGGTTTCGAATATAATTCAGAAGGTGCGTCATAGAGTGTTAGAGCTGAATTCTGTTTTCCATCCTTCTACGCCCCCTGGTGTCATTGGCAAGCTGAGATTAACAGAGTTTAGTATTCCTATTAAAGTTGTTAGACCGCGACGTGGTTTATGGTTGCGTTGGGAGAGACCTAATGGGGGTTTTAAATTGAATACGGATGGTTCTGCCCGTCATGGGGTTAGCTCCGGAGGGGGTATTATTCGGGATACAGATGGGAGTCTGGTGGCTGCTTTCTCTATATTTTTTGGTAATGGCTCCAATATCTATGCGGAGGTGGCGGCCCTTCGTTTTGGGTTGCAGCTTTGTGCAAATCTTGGTCTATCTGAAGTTGAGGTGGAGGCCGCAAAAGTCGGCTGCTATGGGTATTGTTGGGGATTGTCAATTCCCTTGGAGGTATAATTATGAAATTTGGAGGATTGTAGAGTTCTCAGTTCAAGTTTTTCGGTGTCCCATGTCTATCGTGAAAAGAACAAGGTGGCTGATCTTCTTGCTGCGGAAGCATATTCCCATCGAGGGCATATGGTTTACATGGATATCGAGCATCTCCCAAAGCAAATTCTCTCAGCTTTGAGACAAGATATGTTAGGGCTATATAATTTTCGTAGGAGGGTTTATTTAGAGTCTCGGTGTTGTATCTCTTTTCGAGGTTAGGCTCCTTTGTTCCCCTTCTATGGGTAAGGCTTTGGTTGTCCCCTCAAGTTTGTCTTTGTTTATTTGTTTAATAAAATCCGCAGGTGCCGCCCTGCTTCTCCAAAAAAAAAAATAATAATAAAAAAAAAAGTATGCTAGTGTAAATTTAGTGTATTAATGTTTAAACATCGATTTATGTACATTTGTTAGCTGGGTAGCCATGTTGATGCTATGAAATCCATGGTTGTAGTTTAATTGACTTTGAAACCGAAGAACATAAGCGTAGCGTATGTATACGTTTAGGGGGTGCTAGTGTAAATAATAAGAAATAAACGGATGTTAGTGTAAATTTAGTGTATTAATGTTTAAACATCGATTTATGTACGTTTGTTAGATGGGTAGCCATGTTGATGCTATGAAATCCATGGTTGTAGTTTAATTGACTTTGAAACCAAACAACATAACTGTATGTACGTTTAGGGGGTGTTAGTGTAAATAGTAAGAAATAAATAGGTGTTAGTGTAAATTTAGTGTATTAATGTTTAAACATCAATTTATGTATGTTTGTTAGTTGGGTAGCCATGTTGATGCTATGAAATCCATGGTTGTAGTTTAGTTGACTTTGAAACAAAAAAAGCTAGTTGTATGTACGTTTAGGGGGGTGTTGGTGTAAATGGTAAGAAACAAAGGGGGTGTAAATGTAAATTTAGTGTATTAATGTTTAAACATCGATTTATGTACGCTTGTTAGCTAGGTAGCCATGTTGATGCTATGAAATCTATGGTTATAGTTTAATTGACTTTGAAACCGAACAACATAACTGTATGTACGTTGGGGGACTTTGAAATCGAACGTGCTTACTTTCAAGCAACATTCATTCCATTTCTTCTCTTTCCATTCCTCTGGTTTAATACTCATATTGGGGGTTGGGGAAATAGGGCTGGACCCTTTTTGTTATTATTATTATTAACTAATTGATTTTGGATAACTTGTATATGTTTAGGTTCATCCTGCAAAAAAAGCAAAGAAATGATGATTATGTCATAAATGTATTCCTATGGTAAGCTTCTAAAGCTTCTTGTTTGATCATATGAAAACAATGACTTACTTTTTCTTGTTGATTTTTAATCAAAATAGTAATTTTACTTGGACGGGTTTTCTAGCCGATGCCGTGATTGCCGTGAGATGGAGTTTTTCTTGATCCTCCTGCGTCGTAGGATTTTTTAATTTTATTTTTAGGTTTTTTTATTAGATATGGTTTACAAGGATTGGTACAAGTTTAAATTTACAAGTTAATTCTAGAAACACGTTTTCGGTATTAATTGTTATATATAATTTACATGGATTGTTGTAATAACAATTACAGTTTGATGTTTTTAAATTTGTTTTATATTATTGTTTATTTTGTATCTTCAGTTTTGTATTAATTGTTATATTATCAGGTACAAAAATTTATAAAAATAGTATTTTTTGGGTTTGTTTTAATTTTTTTTACATTATTGGCGACGGAATTTTCCATCGCTGAAATTCAAATTTAATTAATTTTTAAAAGCCTTTAGCGATGGAATTTTCCGTTGCTGAAATTCAAATTTAATTAATTTTTCAAAGCCTTTAGCGACGAAATTTTCCGTCGCTGAAATTCAATTTTAATTAATTTTAAAAAGCCTTTAGCGATGGAATTTTCCGTCGCTGAAATTCAAATTTAATTAATTTTTAAAAGCCTTTAGCGACGGAATTTTTCGTCGCTGAAATTAAATTTTAAGTAATTTTTAAACGCCTTTAGCGACGGAAATTTCCATCGCTGAAATTCAATCTTAATTAATTTTAAAAATCCTTTAGCGACGGAAATTTCCGTCGCTGAAATTCAATTTTAATTAATTTTAAAAAGCCTATAGCGACGAAAAATTCTATCGCTAAAAATCAACCTTTAGCGACGGAAATTTCCGTTGCTAAAGGCTAACTTTTAATGACGGAAATCGGTCAAATCGTTTTGACATCGACGACGACAAATTAGCGACGGACCACCGACGAAAAATTCGCCCGGGAGCCATTAGCGACAGAATTTTGCCCTTAGCGACGGAAAATTCCTTCACTAAAGGTCATTTTTCTAGTAGTGTTAACAAGGACAGAAAACCAATTTTCCGAAATTATTCTCCAGATGAGGTCAAGAAACATCTCACTGAAACCAAACTTGCGCATCACGGTAATGAGAAAAAAACAGGAGACCCTGTCAAAGGCTTTAGACATATCCAATTTTAAAATCATATTGGATCCCAAAACTTTCTTGCCCAAAAATGACATAAGCTCCTGAGCCAACAGAATATTATCCTAGATGATTTGATCTTTCGTAAAAGCACTTTGATTGCTAGAAATAATGAAAGGAAGAATTTTAGCTAGCCTCGAAGAAAGAAGTTTAGATATAACCTTATTACAAAAGTTGCAAAGGCTAATCGGGCCTTAAAAGAAGTAGGATGCTATACTTTAGGAATCAGTGTGATAAGAGTACTTGTCCAGAGCGAGAAAAGAAAAACCGACAAAATTCGAATAGCTTGATGCAAGTCTTCTCCATAATGTCCCACAATGAGAGAAAAATTCCCAGTAAACCCATCGGGACACCCGGCTATCACCACTAAGAGCATTAACAGTGGTTTGAATCTCCACTAACGAAGGAGGAGCAGTGAGATCATCATTCCACTCCTCAGTAATAATATTAGGAATCACATCCATAAGAGATTGTCAAAACAAGCACTGTCAGTAAGTTGCTCCTCAAAATAGGCTACAACCTCACGTTTAATGTCCACCTCCTGATCAAGAATTGTACCATCCGACTTTGAAATAGAGTGAATATAAAGTTGGCGTAAAAGCAGAAGAATGGAAAACCTTGGAGTTATTGTTACCTTCCTTCAACCATTTAATCCTTGATTTTGCTTAAAAAACTTCCTCGGAAAGACAAACCCGATGATGAGCTTGAGCTTTCATTAAAGAGGCCCGATTCTCGGCGAAGGATTAAGCTCATAAAAATTCCTTTTCCATAACTTCGACCTCCGTCTTTGAGAGAACGGAAAATATTACCA
>CM028379.1:84306231-84393534 GCA_013146195.2 Codonopsis lanceolata
TAGAGGAGGAACTAGGAGCAGAGATGATTTTTGCTCCTTTCGAGAAAAGGGGCCTTGGGTAAAGATCGAGGCGCTCGCGGCCAATCAGCTCACCATGGCGAGCGGCCCTCGCCTGAACTCGATCTTCCTACGCCTCAGATATCCTTCACGCACTTGCCAAAAGGCGAGTTAGAAAACATCAAGATACTTTCAGTGAGACTCATAATCAACAATAAAGAATAAATACCGGCATCTTGAAAGTCAAATCGAGGTGTACAATCTCCCCAGACCATGCTTCGCCTCATTTGGGAACTTGTGGTCATGACAAGTCCCAAAGGATGAAGCGGCTCGGGTGCTATGACAATCAAAGGATCCACACCCCTCCACCAAGCGGGATACATCCCGGCCAAGACGTAAGATCCGGCGATCCGCACGATTGACTTCCAATAATCAACCACTCCCGACCTTGCCGGCCACTCCCAACGCTCCTCGCAACATGTCCATACACCTATCCTCTCCGGTGAAGGTGGCATACCAATCATAAAGTTGGAGGTTTCATCACATAAGGGGTCGGGGCAAATGGCCATCAGGCAGAGATTCCATAACAATAATCCTCTTATCCCACTTGTCAACTTTGTGGGAAACTTCGGTGAAACGACTTTAAAGCTCCAGCTTCGATCGGCCTATAATCCTGCCCGATTTTTTGTCCTTAGTAAACTGAAAAAGTTTTCGGATATGGTCATCTGGTTCAGCAATCCTAAGCGGGTAGGTCTTAAAAGCGATCAGGATCAGCATCGTTGTGAGTTGGAGGTCACACGGAACGGCATTAGTCTCCCTTAAGAACTCGACGACAAAAGGATCTAGCGGAAAACGCATCCCGACACGAAAGAAATCATAGAAAAAGACCACTCTTTTGGTCTTGCTCCTCATCTGAGCAGGAGTCATCTCGGATTCATAAGGGACTCCTCGATAATTCTCCCTGGAAATCCCAATCGAATCAAACCAATTCCCCACCTCTACAACTGTGTCAATAGACTCCTAGTGCGCAAGCGAGCTCAAATTACAATAATCCTCGTTACGATGCCTCCTGCCATCTCGAGGCCGACCAGCCACTTCCTCGTCGCTGGGCATCCCACTCGAGCTCGCCTCATCCACCTCATCCTGGTCGGTGGTCACATCATTCACAACCCTTTCAAGGAAAGCTTGACTACTTGCTTCTTGGGTATTCCTTCTCTCTGAAATAAACACGTCAGACCCCGTTCTCTCAGAATCTACGGGTGAATGATGCTCCTGAGCACCATGGTCATAATCATAAGCTTCTTGCTCATGATCAGAATTGTCATCAAAAAGTCGAAGAGGGGAAGACATCCTACAATAGATCGAGCAATATCTTGATTAATCCCCAGAAAACTTATGATTCTTCGAAGATCTTTCCTTGATCTCCCTGCAAACTACCCAAGCCTAAACTGAAAGTCCTAAGAATCTACCCAGAAAACCATGAATACGAAGAACACAGGAAAAAACCAGAAAATTCAAAAGGAGTTTATATAGAAACAGAAGAGGATTGAGGCCTGAGAAAACTTACTTGTGCGTTGAACAGGGATCAATTTGCCGAGCTTGAAATGGTGAAATGATCGGAATGACGGAGACGAATGTTTTGTTAACTCAAAGAACCACCACTGGAAAAACTGATAGGAAGAACACGGCAGAGCACTTAGAAACTAAAAGGCAGTAAAAGAGAAACAAGATTAGGGTTTTTCCCCTTTTATAGGCGCAATTTTGGGAAAAAGGCGCCCAGATCACGCGCCCCCGAATTCAAACAATGGCGGCTGCGAAGCACCCGATCAAGCCCGCCATTAATGCCTGCCTCGAAAACACGCGGCTGGCTCATCATGGTGAACCAGTCACTTGAGAAAAGCCTCTTCGATCTCCACATGCTGGCGCTTCGAATACACCAACTGTCACCAATAAAGCAGCTCCCCTCACTTCGGTCACAATAAAATCAAACAAGTGTATTGCTCCCTGCGCCGAGCATAAATACTCGCCGAACAGGGAGCAGGGGGCCACTAATGAGCTCGGCCCAAACTTTGGTCACGAGCCAAGCACAGGCGCCAACACGTGATAGTCACGTGTATGGCGAGACCAAGAAAGAGATTATCAGAGTAGGATAGCAGCGAGATGATCATCATACTTCTATCCGGTAGAAATTTCTCTATCACTCGGCGGGGAGCAAGCTTGCTCGAATGAGCTCGGTATTAATTTCAAGATAACCTCAGCGATCCAGAGATTTTAGCCATGATTCCTTGATTCTGCTACGCGGTCAACCGCATTTATGGTATTACAATCCTAAAATATCTCGTGATAATAGCCTAACAGGATCTTACTCCCGGAAAGGCTATATATACTTCATAAAATCTCATTTGAAAGGTACGCATTATTCGATATACCGAAACCCTGTTATTTTGCTTTCAATTAAGCTCAATACTTACTCTCACACCTGAGGGGTTTCGCGAGGCTCTGCCTTGCATTCCATCTAAGGTGTTCTTCTTTTGACAGGGTTTTAGGAGATCTTACATTCAGATAAGCCCAGATATCCTACAAACCGCAGGGAATGGCCCAAGACCAGATTGTGCAGCATCACATGTGATAATTATTAGGTGTCCTTATGGATGTTGAGTCAGTCAAAAGAAAGGCTCGCCATTTGACTGAATCTTATTGTCAATGTTTGATTACTACACCAAGAAAATCACTTGCAAATTAATTCTCTGTCAAAAGACTAGGATTAGTGTTGTACCGGTTTTCTTGTAATGTGAATCATCATTTTGAATTTATTTTAACTTATCTACTTAAGGTTTTATTATTGTTTATATGAGCTTATACAATTTATTTTTTATTCTCTGTTCAGTTAATACATCTGCTACAACTATATCTGCTAATATCAACTTCATTCTGCTGCAACTGTATCTGCTAATATCAACTTCATTCCGGTACTTAATGGTACCAACTTTGAGGACTGGAAAGAGAATGTTATAATAGTTCTCAGTTGCATGGATGTAGACCTTGCACTTAGGGAGGGGCATCCCACTAATCTTACGACTTCTAGAACCTATGATGAAAAGAGGGAAATGGAGATCGAAGTGAGATCGCTCAAATCACATGAGTCTGATGATCATGAGACGTGTAATTCCAGAAACATTTAGGGCACTACATTCGAGGAAAAAGTTGCTACGACGTTTCTTAAGGAGCTTGAAAAGCGCTTTGCCAAAAATGAAAAATCAGAAACAAGTTGTATCTTATGTGGTCTTGTTTCCATGAGGTATAAAGGCAAAGGGAACGTAAGGGAGTACATTATGGAAATGTCTCTTTTGGCATCAAAACTAAAGAGACTGAAGTTAGAGTTGTCTGATGACTTGCTCGTTCATTTAGTTTTGATATTGCTTCCTGCACAGTTTACTCAGTTTATGGTCAGTTATAACTGCCAGAAGGAGAAATGGACTCTTAACGAGCTCATTTCGCATTGTGAACAAGAAGAGGACAGAATGAGACATGAAAACACAGAAAGTGCTTATTTGGGAACATCTTCCTTGGGAAACAATAAGAAAAGGAAGGGTGAGGAAATTGCGGGATTGGACCCATAGAAGAAGAAACAAAAGGTGTCCAAAGGACAAGATAAGGAAATGGCATGCTTCTTTTGTAAGGATCCTTCTCATGTGAAGAGAGAGTGTTCCAAATATCATGTTTGGCATGTGAAGAAAGGTGTTGGAATATGCGTGCTGAATCAATAATTATTCCTCTACATATTCTGGAACACTTTGATTTACTTGCCTCCATTACTGCGTGTTACAACAAGTGGCTAAAAGAGTTACGTACCGGTTAGCGTGACAACTTGTTTAACATCACATAGTTCTTAGACTAGGCGAGCCTTTTTCTTAGTCCTACTCTTTCATGATGACCAGAAAACTTGTGATTCCTGTACACAAGCACCAGCAGTCCTGCTCCTGCGTGATACATCTCCTAAAGACTCTTCGCCAGCAGACATGATGTGGTTTGATTGTTCCCACATCAACTTAGTCAACCAACATACTTATCTATTGGAAGACTACTCTTAAGAAGAACATCATACCAACAGACTTTATCTGCACGTGCAAGCTACAGAGAAAAGGTTACAGCTGTTCGGAAACTATAAAATGGTCAAGCCTCAAAAGTCAAATCTAACTTTAAAATACTGACATATCAAGACCTGTAAGATCTATTTGGATATTGTTCTACATTATCCAAAAGATATCCTCTCTCTATATTTAGTATGAAAGTCAAGAATCTACTTTATTGGAAAACCAAATGTCAGCGCGCTACTTCCATCAGACCTACTCAACAGTGACACACCTTTTCAGTCTGATTTCTGGACAAATCTTTTCAGCGAGATATCTTCTATCCTACAGTTTATAAGATGAAATATTATTTGAACGTAATATCTCCAACGGATACAAGATCAGTCAAAGACAGTCAAAACTGATCTATTGATCTTCATCTATAAAAGAAACTCCTCCATCCCTTTTCATAAGTGTGAGAGTGTGTTAGCTTATGAACAAGAAAGTTCAAGATCTTCGATCAATCTTTCACATAGATCATTGTGGAAAAACCAGACCTTTGCAGTACACTTTCTGTATGATGCAAAGATGAATTGAAAAAAGAGAAGAAAAATGATCTTCAAAAGATACAAAGATGAAGAATGGTGTCTTGGTCACGAAACCCCTTTCTTGATTTGAGTCCTTTGAATCCCTTCAGAAAACTCAGTCTCTACAACTCCTTAGAAATCCAATCCTTTAGTAGAGATCAAGCACTGTAGATTCAGTTGAAGACGAATCTCCAAAGATGTCCAAGGAAGAGGAAGAACTGCATGTCTGTATTAAATTCATATCATCAGACTTGTATTCCATTGCAAAGGCTGGTGATTGTGCAATTATTGGTCATCATGAAGAGTCAAGTGCCTTGCACTCTTGTATCTAAACGACCCTTAAATTGTCTTCTCATGCTTAATCCACTTGACTCCACATGAGTCTTACCTTGTAAATGAAACTCTGACAAGAGTTCTTGACTAGGAAAGAACTCAGGGGAAGAAAGGGGATTAATAGGTTAGAAAGTCCTAGTTGATGTAAGAAACATGTTTGCCTTTGAGTGAACTGTTGGTTTATGCCCTAGATGTAAATCTATTTCTCCATGTATCATTATTTATTAAGGTCATTTTTTATTATGTATTGTTTGTTTATTTATAGTAATGCATCATAAAGCCCTTAGAATAAATATGTTATTCTTAAATATCCCTAGTCGAGTATTATTATTAATAAGGGCAATAATAATATACAGAGACTAGTATGCGTTGAGACTCATATATATAGTTGATATCAGTATACATATGTGTGTGTGTTAGGTGTAACGACGTACTGGATTGACCCGCATGAGAATGCTACATGGATCGTTACGTGAGTGTCGTAAGTGATTCTCATAGTGACAAATGTGTTCGTTGTCCTTTGACTTGAAGTCGTTATATACCCTAGATGAGGAGTTGTATATTTTGATACCGATAAACGTCATTTTGTAACAAGATGATTATAAAGTCAAATATTGGATATGCCACGAATCATGCTGAGGGATATGAACAATGTAAATATAATTTGTCCCTCATACATAACATGAGTATAATATTTATGGTCTCCTTGATGAGTGAAACTTAAGTAAATGCATGGTCGTACTCAAATAAATCAATATGAGATATTAAGTTTATTTGTTTATTACATAAGTCTACTCAGAGATCAAGAAACCAAGATTAAACTATTACAAGGATGACACGTTCCATGCCTTGTGTTTAATCAAATATTTAGATAAAGGGAAAAGAATTATTTTGGTCACAATCAGTTATTTGTAATCACTGATAATTCCTATTACTTTGGTAAAAATGATGTCTTACTAGATACCGCTCATTATTTATAATTACTTATATATTTGATATACTAATTAATTATTGCTAACATAATTTAAGAATCTATTGAGTCACACACTTAGAATGAATTGAACTATAATTTATTTGGGCCATTAATTGGATTAGTGGGCTCAAATAAAATAAAGTATATTGATCAAGACATAACTAGGACTATGTGACCGGCCCCATCTTCCTCCATTTAAATATGGATTCCTTTTTTGTGGTCACTTGATGGATATTGAACATAAAAGGAATTTAGGGTTTGGTGAAACACTAAATTCTTAGGGACAAAAAATAGGAATTAGTTTTTCGTTAGACGAATGATTTCCTTCTTTGATTCAACAATTATCTAGTACAAAATTGTTGGATTAATCTTGTCCAATCCATTCATGTGGATACCATAGAGAAGCCGTGCAAATCGTTTGTTGCGGTGATCGTGATTCTATTGAAGATTGATCGTTCCAATATTCGAGTATATGTATCATATATCTAATTTATATTAATTCGCATGGATCTTGAGAGTTTTGTTATTTTGTCTTGTTAATTTCGATTAAAACCCAACAGTGGTATCAGAGCAACTTGCGATTATATAAATTGATTTGTATCAATTGTTAATACTATAAAATTGTTTTATGTATAAACTCTAATAGAAAAGAGTTTTGAAAAAAAGATTAAAGTTATAAATTGTTCGAATTGCAAAGGGTTGCAAAAGTTATTTTGTGTGAGATAAAACTATTTTATATGATTTATATATTTCACGAATTGCTTTTGGAAGAACAAAAGGGCGGCTGCTATGTACAGATTGTTTTTGGAAAAGAAACATAAATGCATTTGTTAGGGTAACTCGAACCCTAGACAAATGGGGAGTGGCTGTAGAGCAGAGCAAACCACTGGGCATCGTTGCAGATATTTGTTAATATATTTTTGATTAAATTATTTATTTAGTTGCGAAATTAAAGGTTAATTTTTTGGAATAAAACAATGTTAGTTCTAAGCGTTGCTTAGTAAATTCGATCTCTAGTCTATGTTTGCAGAAACCTGTTTGGATGGTTTGACCACCTTGTGTAACTACTATTTGTTGAAGTAGTTTTGTTCTTATTTATAAATCTTCTTTAAACGTAAAAGTTATTTTTGAAATTGATAAAAAAATGTTTTTATTAATCTTCAAAAATAATTTATCCTAAAGTTAAATCAACACACAAAATTGATAAATTTATATGCTTTAAACTTCCTAATGGAGTTTTATTATATATATTTATATTGACCCATTTTATTCATCGACATTGATTATACTTTTAATTATATAATGGATATAATTGCATGGTGCGTGAATATGACCCAATTTATTTTTATGCGATGGTTGAATGGTTCTTTTATTTTATTTTATTTATTTATTTATTTAAAATACGACATGCTTGTCGTGCCTCTATCTATACATTCTGAATGTAAATTCTCTTTTCATCTAAATCCCCTCGTATGTAAAAACGAGATTTCTAAATTTTGTAATTTATTTTGAGAGAACGGAGACCATAGAAAGCAAATGGGAACTTGGAGACAACGGAAGCACTAGTAAAAGTTCTTTGTTTTTCTCGTTTTAACGCTTTTGTTCATACTTCTCACTTGCTTGAGAAAATCATTAGACTAGAGGTCATATTCATGTCACGTAATTGTTATATGATGTATATATGTGATGCATGATATAATTATGTAATATTATTAGATGAGATCAAATAATAATATTTGATAAGATCAAAAAACTTTAAAGTCTCTCTTTAAAATATTAAGTTTATATCTTCCAAATATGTGACACTCGTCATGGTCAAGATCATTCAATGGTAGGTCCGCCAAAGTATGAGTACCTTGATTTATCTTAGATGACACGCGATGGAATAAGCTAGTAATATTCAAATCACATAATTGGGTTTAAATTAATTAAGATAAAACAATTTGATTGTAAGCTTAGAGACATGTAATTGAGATTTAATCTATAAGATAGATTAGAATAAAGAGTCATTCGTCCAATTGATCCAAGAGTTACATGGTGTTGTAATTGAAAATTGTTTTCTACCTAAATAATCAAATCTTAGGTGATCAGCCAAACCTGACTTGAGATGAGATGAAATATGGATCTTGGCCCATTAGAAAAATATTTGATATTTTTCTGAATTAATGGTGAGGATCATTAATTTGATATTAAATGGTGGGAGCTATATTTATAAAGTCCTTAAATGTAGTTTGTATTTAATGATACTTACTTTTGCATATTTTGTGATATATATACATGGCTGCTAATACTCAAACTCAAACTTTATCATTGCGATTGGTCCTTGAGAATGACAAGTTATTTGGCAATAACTTTCTAGATTGGTACAGAAATTTGAGAATTGTTCTCAAACAGGAAAAGAAGTTGTATGTGCTTAAGAAGCCCGTACCTGCTACACCTGCTACTAGTGCTCCTTATGCGAAGCGTACTGCTTATAAAAAACATGTGGATGATGCTTTGGATATTGGATGTCTCATGCTAGCTACCGTGACCTCTGAGCTTCAAAAGCAACATGAGAATATGGAGGCGTACGATATGATCGTACATTTGAAGAAGCTCTACCAATAGCAAACTAGGCAAGAATGATTTGATGTCTTGAAGGCTTTGTTCCAAAGCAAGCTGGCAGAAGGCTCTGTGGGAACTCACGGGCTCAAGATGATTGGGTATATTGAGAACCTTGAAAGACTTGGCTTTCCTTTAGGTCAAGAGTTGTCAACTGATCTGATCCTGCAATCATTGCCGGATAGTTACAATCAATTCATCATGAACTACAATATGAATGAAATTGATAAATCACTGCCAGATTTGTTCAATATATTGAGGACTGTTGAACAAAACATCAATAAGGGCAAGGATATGACCATATTGATGGTCCAAGGAAAGGGTAAATGAAAAAGGCAAACATCTAAGCATCATGCTAATGGGAATGATAAACCAAAACTCAAGGATAAGGTCTTAAAGCCCAAAGGTGGTATAGCTAAAGAGGGAACCTGCTTCCACTGCAGTGAGACTGGACATTGGAAGAGGAATTGCCCAAAATACCTGGAAGAGCTTAGAAGCAATAAGGGAAGCGAGGCTTCCACTTCAGGCATTTTTGTTATAGAATTTAATTTGTCTACTTTTTCATCATGAGTATTGGATACTTGATGTGGTTCTCACTCACATTTGTACTAATGTGCAAGAACTAAAGAAAAGTAGATGATTGACCGAGGGCGAGGTGGACCTACGCGTTGGAAATGAAGCAAATGTTGTTGCGTTAGCTGTAGGAACTTATTATTTGACCTTGCCCTTTGGGGTTGTAATAGAATTAGACAATTGCTGCTATGTTCGTGTTATTAGCAGAAATATTATTTCAGTTTTTTGTTTGGACAAGAAAGGTTTTTCATTTATTATTAAGAACAATAGTTGTTCTATTAATTAAAATGAAATGTTTTATTAACTAATGGACTTTATGTCCTTGATCTTGATACACCTATCTATAAACATTAATACTAAAAGGTTTAAAAGCATTTTGATTTGATCGAAGGGGTGAATAATTAAGCCAAGAGTTTGATGATCATCTAAGAGAGTGTGAGATTTTATTCCAACTCACTCCATTTGGAACACCACATGGAATGGCGTGTCTGAAAGGAAGAATCAAACTTAGTTAGACATGGTTTTATCTATGATGAGTCATGCTGCTCTTTCACACTCTTTTTGAGGATATGGACTACTTCCAACTATTTTTATCGTTATTCGTGTTTCCCTATTCAAAAGACACCATGCGAGATGTAGACTGGGAAGTGTCTCAGTATGCCTTTAATGGAAATTTAGGGTTGTGAAACTTATGTAAAATGTTTACAATCTCATAAGCACATCCCTAAATAAGATAAATGTTATTTTGTGGGGTATTCTATGGAAACAAAAGGATACCATTTATACAATCTAGTTGAGAACAAAGGGTTTGTTGCTCGAATTGGTGTATTCCTAGAAAGGAGAGTTTATCTCTAAAAGAACAAGTGGGAGAAACGATAAACCTTGTGTTTACAAGAAAATTAGTGGGAGCTCACTAATATATTTGGTCTTGTATGTGAACAACATACTATTCATTGGAAATAATATCCCTACCTTGCAGTCTGTTAAAGATTGGCTATGAAAATATTTTTCAATGAATGATTTAGGAAAGACATCCTATATTATGGGAATAAAGATCTATAGAGATAGATCGAGAAGGTTGCTCGGCCAGATGTATTGTATGTTTTGAGTATGACAATCCGAACACGTACTAGTCAGATCCAGGTGATGGTCATTGGATTGCTATCAAGAATATCCTAAAATACTTGAGAAGAGCTAAGGATACATTCTTGATTTATGGAGGCGATAACAACCTCATTGTAAAGGATTACATTAATGCTAGCTTTCAGACCGATAAAGATAATTATCAATTGCAGTTAAGGATTTGTGTTTTGCCTTTGTAAGAGGAGTTGTCCTCTTGTTCAGCAGAAGCATGATAGTCACAGTGAATCTACGGTTTTGCAAAAGCATGCTAACTGATAGATACTCTCTCTCTCTCTCTCTCTCTCTCTCTCTCTCTTCTGTTGTAATTGTAATGTATGCTCTCTGTATCTTGTTCAAATGATCAAATTTCATATTTGAATCATCTGATAGATAGAAGAGGTGCAGAAGTCTTTCTCTGTCCAACAAATTCCTAGTTCAACTTTTACTAATTGAGGCTGAGGATCTCGTTTGCTCCAAAAATGTCAATACGAAGAAAGGATGCCTCCCTCTTTTTATAATACAGCTTCGATTATTCTAAATTCTGCATTTCCTAGTAATCCTTGTCTGAAAAAACAGCTCCGTTGCTTCAGTCCTGGTGCGCAGTTGTCCGACAACAAAGTTCTAAGCCATGAATGCACAATGGAATCTCAATGAGCTTCCACCTTCTACAAGATGATATCTCTCATTTTACTTGCAAGACTGCGAAACAGTCAGCGAAGAACTTGATCAAATTGATAAAATCCTACACAAGTAATTAGGACAAAGGTTGCATTCATTTGGGCAAGTTTCGGGATGATTTGTATTCTTTCTTGTACGATTCCATTCTATAAGTGAATTTCTATGATGTAGTGGTGGGCTTTTGAGCTAGACCACTTAAAAGTAACTTTCTTTGTGTATTTACTTCACATTTGTTGAGTTTGCTTGGTTGTTCTCTTACTTTGATCTCGTTTCCATGGAAATTTTATCCTTCCTAATTATTGTAAATATATCATCTTTTTCTTAATATCTGCTAGAGAGAGTACAGGTCCTCACATCCAAACCATCCATGGGAATTAATTTTGGGTCAAACCCTGAATATCAGTACAGGTTTTTGAGCAACATGGTTCAATCTACAAGTATGACATCAACAACCAGATATTAGTTTGGTTGGAATTCATTACAGCAAGAAGCACATTGATGCGGACCTACTTAACGTTCCGCCTCCATGATTCTAACAATGCAATGCAGAAAAGATCAAACGAAACAATTCGAAAAAGTTGTCAACAGAATAGCATCAACATCAATATTAGCTTCTACGTCCAAAACTGGCATTTTTACCTCTTCCACGAACATCAAAAACAAGAAGGTGACATCAGACAACCTTAGTTAAAGAAAGGACATTGCAGCTTGTGTAGACATGGTTGAAGCCAATGCATTCTTACTCACTGGGAATGGAGAAGATAGTTGCCCACAGAAAGGAAAGATGAAGTAATATACAGACTTACAGAAAATCGCAAGTGAAGCAGAAGATTCCAGTAGTTGCTTGTGCCACGTCTTGAGTACGTTTCTCACAAACCTTGTGGACCTTTGAATCTAGTACTGAAGAATCTCTCTATGATGTCAAGCAAGCGGAGCACATGGTTCGCTATCCAGCCCCCTGTCAACAGCCATCGAGTCAGAAAATATCAGTAGCATGCCTAAAGGTTAAGCAGTAAGACAAAAGTGAGAACTGAAAAAGCCTCATCTATGATAACTGCAACTTCAAAAGCTGGTACCAACCTAATTTGCTTTGCTGAAGAAGTTGTTTCAATTCTTTGACATAAAAAAAATCAATTAATGTCTATCAGTGTCACTGCATTATCAATCAGGAGGGGAGTGTGAGGGATGCTTTGTCTGATCCTTGGCAATATCGAGTGGTTAATTGGATGCATAGAAGGGGTTTGGGCTTCACCATGTTCAGCATGACAAACAAGAGAACTCCAGATTATCTGCAACTTGATACAGAAGTTTATTGCAATGTGTTAAAGAAGTACAGCTCTACTGCCTGAATCTATTTCCAAACTATTTTTTCGACCAGCAAAAAATTTCATTCTTTATGAAAGAATATATATCTACCTGTCACAAAAATCTCCACTCACTACTAAAACACACCCCAGTACCAGAGTTACACTTCAGGAATGGTGCCATGACTGGAGCAAAACCTTTGCACATACAAACTATGCAACCAATCGTGATCCTCAAACAAAGATTAAAAATACAACATGATCTGAGAGTACCAGACCAAAAAGGAGTAAATAGAACGAAAACAATATTCTATGAATCACATTACCAACCAAAAGCAACTCTGACCCTGATTACAGTTGGGACTAAAGCACTCACCAACCATTTACAACTCTTCTGCGATTAACACAACAACCATGGTAAGATACAACTGCATTTGAATTTGCTGCTTCAAATCTACTCCAAACGTGTGTCGCGTTTAGAGGGTTTCTTGTGTTCCCTCTATAAATCCTTGGTGGTGTATATCTATTCTTTCGTTCAGATGGAAAGGGGAAAACCCATATTTAATATGAGGTATTATTCACTTCTGAAAATATTATGTAAGACAACTGTCATCCACCCATATCTCATCCACAGGATTTGGAACTGTAACTTTTTTGGCATTTTGCAACAAGTACCGCAAGGGTTGTCTGTTACCGAAAACTGGTATCTTTCTTGAATTAATACTTTCTCTTGTAATTTGCAAGACACCTTTGTTGACGAGTCCAGAACCTACCGCTTGAAAAAGAAAAAGAACAATTGATAACAAAAACCACAAACTAAGGAAGTGCAGCATGAAAGAAGCCCCAGAAGGGGGGGCGGTGTTAAAAAATGATCACAATGATGCTTATAGGAGCAGAGGGAATTTGTGATGGGGGCCGTGACAAGCTTAGAGAATGGAAAGAATACCATTGTCGGCAGCAGAGAGCACTCTGCTGAGTTGACTGATACTGAGAGAGCAAACGTAGAGGAGCAGATGAGATTGGATACAACAGTCGTCCGAGTATATAAGATGTCTACTTAGGTATTGTGCATATTGACTTGTGAAATGCTGTAGCTAATGAGTGGCAGACACGGCTGGGAAGCTCATAAAACAAACATCCAACTCTGTTGTTGGTGATTTCCACATCACAGACTTAAAATATGAATACTTCAGATAAACCACAAGATAATGACTCTATGCATGCACACTCATGATGCAAAACATTCAGATACAGATTGATAGCATTTTTCATACACATGCACACGTTCACAGGAGTTTGATAACTTTAACATTGTTAGGCTATAATCCCACCTCCTCCTTTAGTGGATGACTCTGACCACTCGGTACCTTTGCTAATAATTAAGATATCTCATTATACTTTAATTAAGATATCTCATTATACTTTATATTATCATTTTAAAAACCTGCGTTCACATTAGAGATTCCATGAAATTTATACACACGGGCATGCAATCTACTTGTATACCAACTATAATGGCACCTGTCAGGAGAACAGTAAATACTGAATAAAATCACCAAAGTCACAAGAAATAAAGACCTCACACTTACTGTGAATCATTATACTGACTGAACTTGTTCGTCATCCTGCTCGATCAGCAAGCACAAGTACACTTTTGGTTATGCCCACCAAGGAGCTCTGGCCTCATAAAAGTGCCCTCCGTCATCCCATGAAATTTGATACGCTTGAAGAGCAATACCAACACTAGGTTCCTTCCCATGCTTTGCAATCCACTCGTCAACAGCCACTGCTCTATCGCTCTCTGTTGTGTACTGCTTCTTGTACTTGCCAAATGGGTTAAGGCCAGGACTAATGATCTCTGCAATTGCAGCTGGCATGTACATCGAGTCACCCACTATTGGCGCACCAACGGCAGCTAATTGTGCTCGAATCTGTATGACGTGAATGTCGTCAAAGAAACCACTTTGGCTCTACTATATTTTTTTATGATGACAAAAAGAAAAATGAAAATTGACACTTTCAACTAACTAGTTTCCCTTTCCTCTTCCAACATAAAGCCAATGGCACATAAATGCATAATGGGAGCTCAAATATAATGTATGTTTAAGTGTCAATAACAATTAGGTGCTAGAATCATGTGCATGGCAATTTTCTGGAATAAGAAAATAAAAAATATTTAAAGCCTTAAAAAGCAACCTAACTCCACAGAAGGCATTCAGGAGAGCGAGCATAATCAAAAAAGAAGCAATTGAGGAGTTTGGGGGACAATCGGATGTATGCCCTAAGTTATACCAATCTATCAATGATTCAATTATAGCAACCATCTCTTGAATAAAAAAAGAAGAGACAAAAGGGAGGCTACAATTGAATTCCAAGGCAACAGAATTGACATAAAGTTGCTTCCAAAAGCAAGGAACAGAAATTAAGGCGTGAATGTGAGGTCGTAGTGGTAGACTATAGCAGTCAACAGATCAAAGATCAGTAATCGGAGAAAGACGATAGCATTACTACGAAATTCTAATTCAGGCATAATTATAATTGAATCGTCAATTCATATGGGACCTCACCACCCAACAATGCAGCTAATAAGAGGATTACAGAGAAGATTATAAATGAAGGGGGCACCAACGGCAGAAAGAAAGTAATCTCAGGTTCGGAAATTGATAAATCTTTGGGTCTTCAAGCTAGAGAGAGAAAGATTGATGATGAATTCCAATATATATATATAATATTGGTGATAATGATCCACAGGAGTAAGTCAGCTCCGGGGAAGACTAAGGTTTGTCTATGAAATTGAACAATAATGAATTTCAACAGCTCTCTAATTTTTACTTTTGTAGAGTATTTCTTTTTGCAGCTGCTATTGTTTTCTGTTGTCAACTTAGATCCCTCGCCACCCTAAATATCAAGATTCATCATCTCCGTGACATAAAAATAACTTTCTTAAACAATCTTATGGTGTTGGGTATGGATTTGTGCACAGGTTTAAGTGGTAAGGATTGATCAACAGCTAAACCTATGATTTGTGGACACATGCAGGGGCGGATGCAGGATTATGAAACTACGTGGGCTTGGTATTTAAAAAATATTATACATAGAAATAACCGTGAAAAATAACTTTACTTTAGCTAACACACCTATATATTTAGATCAATTATATGCCACATTTCTTTAACATCATAAAAATCATCATTTTTTTAGGAAACCAATATTCAAATCATTTTAGAAGAAAATAAACTAAATCAAAAGGAAATATAAATATATAAAATTTACATTAAACACAAAAAACTACATTTTGAAATATTTTAAAGATAACGACTAAACATTTAAATTAAATGTCTACATCTTGGGACTAAAATGTGTACAAAATATAAAGATCTAGAAAATAGTTTCTAAGAACTTAGCATGCAAATATACCACATTTTCTCTTCATATAATCAAACCATCAAAGCCTAGAAATTTAAAAAGCTAAACCCAAAGAGTTAGGAAATAGAAAATATATGGATTATAGAGGGAAGGAGAGATGTTTGTTGTTTCTTTAGGAGGAAATGACACCAAGTAAATTGAGGGAGCGAGGGATTTCGGGGACTTTGAATGATAAAGCCTAAATGCTCAATGCATTATCTTCAGTAACAAAGACTTATGTTTGTTGTCTGAGAGAGAGAGAGAGAGTAATTGACTAATTGATTTTTTTTTTATTTCTTGGCAGATTTTGAGTGTCATGGAACCTCTACATCTGCCCTTGGACACATGCATGAACGTCACGTGTGGACACAAGCAAGTGGTCTCAGGCTCTCAGCCATGGAGAGCTTCAGTATCCAAAACATGAGCACATACCCATGTAATAATACCAAACAGATATCTAAAGTTTAGATGGACATAAGTACTTTTAAAAGCTCTCATACTTAATTTTCATACAATTTTTTTCTCTAAAAATATTTTGTTTTGATATCCATAACGAAAATTTTGAGTGAATTCGTTCAAATAACTGGCCTTTCATGAAGAGAAATCCTACTGCCTATTTTATGTAATTTACTGTGTTCCCCCAATTATAGACTCAAAACAAATATTAAACTATCTTCAATGTGAGATCAAACTCCGCATGACTCGAATCTCCCATTAATAAATTAAAAAATCAGTCTTTCCTGCAGCAAACAATATTGCTCACTTACAGATATTGCAGCTATTTCTTCCAATCCGGAATGTCTACAGAAGATGAGAAAGATCACAGCAAGATTGCCGCTAGACCAACACAGATATTAGGAAGAGGCAAGGTTGAAGTGAGTGTTTAGTCAATACAAGGATATATGTGTTATTAATGAGGGTGCAAAAACCTCATAACCTTATATCATAAGAATGTGAAAAAGAAAAGGAACGACTTCAAAAACTTTTACATACCTGATGGGTGCGACCTGTCATGAGGCTCATTGTACACTCGTAAGCAAATTCCTTTGAAGGCCATCCGCAATCGTCAATACTGTACGCTTCTTCAACTAAAGTAGTCGGCCAAGGGATCTTCCTGCATTCTATGACCTCTAGTTGGCACAAAGACCATCTTGTAATGAAGTCTGCATGTTTTAAAGGGACAAGTCAGCCTGACAACTGTTAGAATACCTTATAATATTACAAATCACCGGTGAAAAAAAAAAGTTAACATAAACTGAAATAAAGTACAACTTGATGTAGCCTTAGTGACAACAATTTGAATAGACATTTTCTTTTGTTGCGCTCCTCCTGAGCCATTAAAGACTATTGAGGAAGACAAATCCTCAGGCACCATAAAGTTCACTTAAAATAGAAAAAGAAAAATGTGTGCTTCCCTTGAGTGAATAGCTCAAAGGAACAACAGCAGAGAACGGTCCTAATGAAATTTGATATAATATACCACAAAAATGGAATAAATTGGTTCACGGAACATGTATGGGAATGCTGAGTGCAGTAGGCTATCCACTTTAAAACATTGAATGTCAGGGATAGATGCTATGGTCAGAGTTATGGTTCTATTCTAAATGCCCAAGTGTTCTTCCATAAGAAACTATAAGGGATTAATTTGAAAGCTTGTTATGCTCGAAATAATCATGAATCATGTAGATGGCAGTAAAGTTTGAGTATCCTTCATTGATTTAATCTACTAAATTTTTTTTTATTTAATCTACTAATAATACTAAAGAATAAAAACTACAAAACTATTTTGCAGAAGTGTACCATGTTTCAGAACAATTGAATGAAAACACACTTCCCTAGGGTTATGTTTCTACTATTTTGCTAGAAACATAACCCATCATGAACAACACATTTAGTATATTAATCAGCGAAGTTTTATTTTTCCAATTTGTGGTTCAAAAGCTCAAAGGGGTCAATTAGAGAATAGTCAGCATTTCTTCTTCTATACTGTTAAAAAAAAGTTATTAATTGAGAGAAGGAATGTACTAGCAAGGAGTCATGAAGTACATCAAAGCTCAAAGTCTGAAGCATTCATGACCATTTATATTTTTCCTGATAAGCAAAAATGTAACAGAAGGCCAAAAAGGTGCAGCAAC
The DNA here is from genome assembly GCA_013146195.2 of Codonopsis lanceolata. NCBI lineage: Eukaryota > Viridiplantae > Streptophyta > Magnoliopsida > Asterales > Campanulaceae > Codonopsis > Codonopsis lanceolata. Next base: position 84,324,010 of record CM028379.1, read on the forward strand.
CCATGTAAACTAGGCGTCTAGAAATATATAACGTGACCAAAAAAATAACAAAAGAAAAAAAAAACCAGCCATGTAGGGAACAAACCAAAAAATGACCATTAAGTTCCTGTGAAAAATCTCCCAAGAAGTTTATAATACGCATAGACTCTCAAAGTGCTTTATTCAACCAAAGATAAAAGTGGTCCAAGATTGCATTGAAGGTTGATGTCAAAATATCACTTTCTTCCAGTCTTTACAACTTCCCCAGGACCGGCTCTCTGAGGCATGTCCGGAAGGGCGATGGACATGGGCCCCAACTTTTTATTAATTTTGGTCTGTAAATTTACCTTCAAAGATATATAATATATAATGTACAAAAACTATCATAATATACTTAGTTGTCCCAATGGATAATGTACTTTATTTTTTACTATAAGATCATAGGTTTCCTATCCTAGGCATTCAGCCTTTTTTTTGTGAAAATTTATTTTTGTTAAATTTTATTTTTATATCTCTATAAAGGGCCCTAATTTTTTCGTCATGGGTCCCCAAAAGTTCAGGGCTGGCTCTGAATTTCCTAAGAGTTTGATGTGCATTTCCAGTCATAGAAAAAGGAGACGGTATTAAATTAGAAGCTCAAAAACTAGGAACGTGTACAATAGAATAGTTACCTTCAGAAAGAAGCCGTGGCGCCATATTATGAGGACGCATGTAATGGGTAATGACTCCAACTGGCACAGGAACAGTAACAAGAGCACGATAAAGCTTCTTCACCTGCTTTTCCTGATGATTTAAAGTATTTAGCATAACTACCTAAAACTGAGCCATGTATGCGAGAGTGGGGAGAAGAAAAACTTCAATATATTCAATCTGAAACCAGAACAAGAGAATTTCTAGTAAAATAGTTGGCTAGCCAGTATGCTAATGAGGGATGTTCAATTGTACAGCAGCCTCAACTCTTCAATTTCACACATACAATGTAGGTATTCCCAATTATATATAAAGAAATACTCCCTCCATTTTCAAATTATCGTCCACCTTTCCTTTTTCGTCCGTTCTTAAATAATTGTCCTCTTTCTAAACTTTTCCTTTTAGGAAAACACTTTTACTACTTTACCCTTACTTTTTCTACCTACTTTAATTATGGCCGCATACTCAAGGGCATTATAGGAAACCATACATTTCACCAATATTTATAATGCAATCAATTAATTCTTCTTAAACGGAGTGCCGGGTCAAAGTAGATAATATTTTTAAAACGGAGGGAGTACATGATAAACTTACCCGGATTTTTTCATGAAAAACTGAACAGTACTCCTTGGTTCTAGCAAGCACAACACTGCAGTACAACTGGAAACCATCAAGTATAGTCTATTAATTTTCAAATGAAACCAACAACCCTGCTCAAACATTATACCAGCCTTCAGTGCAATTATCAATTTGATGAGTCGTCAACAACGGAGTTGTTAATTCCAAGGCACGAGTCGTGAATGTTGCACAAGTTTCTTCAATGTTGTCTGTAGTACCACCTACCTAACAAGAGATAACAAGGATATAGCAAGTGAACCATGCACAACAATCTCATGAAAGCTCATAGAGGGTAAAAAAATTACTCTACGATAAGCAAAAAAAGTGGATATACTAAAAATATGACACTTGAGGGAACCCAAGTACTCCCTCCGTCCCAAGAAATAAAGTCTCACTTTGACTTTTGTTGGTCAACTTTTATAAATTTTGACCAAAGATATATAGAAATTTGCTTGTTCTTACGAAATTCTAGAAGCCATTATTGATCGTTTTCTTAATACCGTGTCAATGATTGATTAAAATAATATAACCTAAAACATAATAAATGTATGTTAATTAGTAATTTGACATTATCCTAGGTTGACTTTCCAATTTTCCATAAACAAAAAGGGAAAATTCTTTTAGGACAGAGGGCTATTATTCTTTCTTGATTGTAGAAAATAAGTGGATATCATCCAAGAACTTTTGATAGTCAATTCCATTCACAAAGAGATTAATGCACCAATGACGATAAGCTTTCTTTAACATGCGTTTAGCATAAATTTCCTACTACTTTGTGTGCTGGGGGGATTTAAAGGGGGGCCCACAAATTTTTGAAAATACACATATTTTCTTTGATATTTATTACTAATGGAGTTGATTATTAATATTAGTATAGTGCATGGTTTCCTTTAAAGCCCATGTACATGTTGTCCAATATTAAAGCAGGAAGAAAAGGTAAGGGTAAAATGGTAAAAGTGTTGTCCTAAAAAGAAATCTTTCAAACAACACAATTTTTCTGGGACGGACGAAAAACGAAAGTAGGACAATGAGTTTGGGATGGAGGAAGTAACGCCCCCCCCCCCAAAATAATATATTTGATTTTTTCTCTATATATCAAACAAAGTACTATATGTTTATCAAAGTATGACTTTAAACTTCTAAAAAATTGTATATTTTCACTGAAAGTATTCACAAGAATCAAAAATTTAGCTACAGTTTTGATGATTTTTCAAAAAAAAAAAGTAATATTTTATTTGTGCATCCGCCACTTTGTGTGTGTGTGTGTGAGAGAGAGAGAGAGGATGCAACTTTTCTAGATTTTTACAATAAGATTTATGATGCAAAAGTTTTGGGTTCAACATAAGGCATAAAAGTTTTGGGTTCAACACAAGGCAATCATATGAACCAGTCAATAGTCATATCCATTTTTGCTTGAATGTAAGATTAATTAACATTTGAGGTTCTTTCTTTAAGTCTATTTATGTATGATGGCAAAAGGGAACAGTTTCTGCAAAAGAACAGGCTAATCCTATTGCTAAAAATCAGCTTTGGCTGCCAAAAGCAATGGACACAGCTTATCAGGGTCCTCTTTCTTGTATGTACTGGGGAAGAGGAATGAAATTGGAACTGAAGAAGCTACTAGCAGCGGAAGTTCTCACTTATCTTTCCCTGGAGATAAAAAAAAAAAAATTGGTCAGTCAGCTGTGAAAGTTAGAAAAGCCTTTTCCACTTGGTGAGGGAGACTACTTTTCTTTTCTTTCTTCCTATCAGAAAAAGGATTCTCAGTTGTCTAAGTCGTAGAGTACTAAGTAGAGGGTTCAAGCCTTTTATTTGAGGTATAGGGGTGGAAGGTCTATCTAGCTGTGTTCCCATTTGCCATAGCACTTTTTGTTGTTGGTGGATTCTAGAAAGGTGGTTATTTCCCCAGGAGAGGCAACTCAATAGGAGCTGCTATAGAATCCTCACCTAGCTTTGCTGCTTGAAAGCGTGACTTTACAAAATAGTTGGAGTGCAGTTCCTTTTAGAGGGAGTCTCCTACTTTAGGAAATAGGGAGTATCAGTCCAATCCAAGTGAAGATGCTCCAGAGGAGATACATTCTATGTGTAGAATTCTTTCTTTAACTCTGCCCATGAAGTAATAGCAGGCATTGAACCACGCTCCGCATCTGTGGTGTCCAACGGCGCCACCATAACCTGCAGTGTCCGTGAGAGAAGCTAGTGCAGCCAGCAACCTTGCAGCATCTTCCTCAAACCTTAAATTCACGAAGTCTTGCTCCACTCCCCACAAGACTGAGTCAATCTCCTTCACATTCCGTTGCCCAGAATAGGCTATCGCTTTATTTACTTCCAACCAAGGAGCAGGGGTTGTCAATGTAGATGAAACCCCATTTGTTTGTCCCAACGACAAGGCTCCGCCAGCCAAGGTTCTTTTGAAGAGAGCCAGATTGGCCTTGAGAGAGATAATAAGTACAATATCAGATTCAGGATGTAAATCAGAAAAGAGATTTCAAGAAGTATGGCAAATTTATTCTCTATCAATAACTGAGCCGGATATTTCCTTTATATTGATTCTTATGGATTGGATCAAAAGCAATTCTTGAATGAGATATTCAACTCCAGGGATGAATGGAAAAAGAAATGGCTGTCCCTTATCACGAGGCCAGTCAGAGTGAATATAACGGAAAAGCTGCATCGTGTGATGACCACTATTGAAAGAATTTGCACTCTTTTCTGTCATTTTACTTGGTGCCTGGGCCTCATCTCTTGTATATCTTCTAGGCTAGTGACATGGCTTCTATATGTTCGAGAGCATCTGCAAGCAGAGATCAACAAAGCACACTTCCTTACCTATCTTTGGCACTCCATATATAAGGTGGCCAGTTGGGTGGTAGGGAGTGGAACAGCTGGGAATGTGTAATCAATGTTTTGGGTGCCGAAAACCGGCCCTAGCTAATAAATCATTTACTAACAGAAATTCTTTAAATATTGTAAAGCATTCAACGAGAAAATACAACCAAAACCAAACTATGCACATACCGATGTACCAGCAGGTTTGTCCAGAACCACAAAAGATTCAGTTACGGCAATAATTCTTGACCTCCAATCGATCTCATAGCACCTAAGTAAAATAGAAGCCTTGATGTGAAGCAGAGACATCAACAAAAAACATTAAAAGTCCAAAACCCATTCTATTTCAAAGTTACCTTGGGAAGCGTTTTGGGTGGACATGCACCCGCAGGTATGTCCCAGTTTCAACAAACTCATCAACACGAGTTATCCTGAAAGTTTTCTGTGCTTCTCTCAAAGTTTTTCCTTTAATTGAAGATCTCTTACACAGAGCTGATGGGGCAGTCACTTCTTCGTACAACCTAATTTCCTCGGGCGTTGCAGTTAAAGGAGGCTTTGGACATACAAGAGCATAAAACACTGCACCAAAGTGAATAAGATCTGCAACATACCTACAACGATGAAGTAGATTAATCAATTCCTTCTACACAATGGTTGATTGTGTGCTTGCAATCAAGTCCCAAAATAAGACCAAGTAGAAAACAAATTTAGCAGTACTCACAAAGGAGGAAGATCCAAAGCTTTAGATATATAGTCAAGAACAACTCCTCCTTCTGAAACAACTAAGTGTTCGATTCTTCGTTGTCCATTCTCCAAGGGGCATGGAAGCAAACGACTATATTTAGAGTGGCTGAAGCAAAAATTAAGGTTTTGATCAACAAAATGAAATATCAGCATCCAACTGTAACCAATAAAATTATCAAGTGACAAATAACTTAATCTTATATCTTCTTCTTTTTTTGTTAAGTAAGAAAATGTTATAAATATGAGAGTGTCAAAACAGGTGACGCGTCCTCTATACAACAGTAATAATTACATTATGTTATGTTATCCACAAACTCTACAAAAGGGTTTGCGTCAAAAGAAATCGACTCATCGCACCAAAAGAGTAGAGTAAGCATAATAATCTCCTTGATCTTCTCTACGCTTCTCTCCGCATCCTCAAAAACTCTAGCATTCCTTTCCAACCATATAGTCTGGCAAATCGCCAATGGGGCCACCTCCCATAAAAAATTCCTCCTTCTCCATTTATACAGGGACCAACATCTCATCGTCTCATCATCTCTTTCACCGAATTAGGCATCACCCAGACCACTTTGAAACAATTAAACTCAAAGTCCCAACTTGATCTTATATCAGTCTAAGGGAAACGATTAATTAAAAGAATGCAAGTACTAACCTACCAGATGTGCCACCGGCACATAGTACAACCCCCTCATGTGCAAGAGGAGGTCATCGTTGTTCACCATAACTAGCCTTTTACACAATCTGACAACAAGAGAATAGAAGTCATATTCGTTTCAGTTCTTTTCTTGTGTCTCAACACTCAATTGGGTGGGTTGTTACTTATTGCCCCCACCTCTGTCCAGACGTTCACCCTCTTTCCTTTCCCTAAAGTGGTCAAATAGTGCATGACTACAAGCTCTAAAACCCAACACCAATCATATGATTCATACCACTACCCCCAGTCATCTGGGTCTCTACCTTCAACTTTAACAATCTTGCCCACAGATACTATGTAAATGAAGGATAACATTGAGGTTACTGAAGATAACAAATGCAGGGACTAGTGTGCCTTTATTCAGTAGTTATCTTGACTTCAGGGGTGTTGTGTGTATACTTTCTTTTTTGTGTTAGGTTTGTTAGTTAGTGTTGAGAATGGGATGACTCGATTACACAGGCAATAGGCAGTTCCTTCCGAGGGAATAGGGAAAGGACTTGATTGGACCTCGAAGGGGGGTGCGGGGGGCTACGCCCCCAGCAGTACTGATTGTCAAAGTTTGGACAAAGCGGTTGCTTAGTGTTAAGAACTAGGCGACCGCTTAGTCATGATTATTTCGAACCGAGCTACTGGAAACAAGGCGGTCGCTTAGTGTCAAGGATTAGGCAACCGCCTACTCGTTGTTGGTTTTCAGTGCGCTACTGGAATTTAAGTGTGTGCCTAGTGTCGAAGACTAGGCGACCGCCTAGTCCCGTTTGTCCTGTTTTGCTGTTTTTTCCGGTTTTACTTGTTTTAAGGGTTTTAGGGTTTATATTGTATCTATATAAATACTTCTATCCCTAAAACGTTTTCAAGGTTGGCTCTAATAAAATTTCGACAGACCGTTAGCCCCAATCTCTCTCTCTTCTTTACTATTGATTTTGTTATACTATGTTAATTTGTTTGCAAAGTCTTCTGCTGTGCACATCAGCTAGTCATTAAGGGTAAGTTAGTATTTTCTCCCTTGTTTTCAGTTTGTTAGCCAGTTAGCCGTTGTGATCTATTTTGGATATAAATATCCTTGCTTTGTATGTATTTTATCATCAAGATCAATAATAAAGAAATAAATCTCTCTCGATTAGTTTTAGATTTTATCAAATACATGTATACAATACTGAACAACCACTACCCGTTTGTAGGCGGGTGCATTATATAAGTAAATTTTAGGCATTAAGGAGTACCCAATACACATTAAATGTTAGCCAGTTAGCCGTTGTGATCTATTTTGGATATAAATATCCTTGCTTTGTATGTATTTTATCATCAAGATCAATAATAAAGAAATAAATCTCTCTCGATTAGTTTGAGATTTTATCAAATACATGTATACAATACTGAACAACCACTACCCGTTTGTAGGCGGGTGCATTATATAAGTAAATTTTAGGCATTAAGGAGTACCCAATACACATTAGATGGAAGTGGTTGGAGCTGACTTTTGGTCAAATTGACCAATTTTCACAACGTCACCTATAGTAGTTTTAGTGTAGTTTTCAAAGGTAATATTTTTATTTTCACTCGCTAGATATAAATATACTCCCTTCGTTCTAGACAAAGCATCCACTAATCTATTTAATATTATTTCGCCCTCACGGGCGTAGTTCAGTTGGTTAAGAGCTAGTAGATTTGGAACAGGACCAAGGATCGAGTCCTAGCAACCGCAGTGTGAGGGTTTCATCCTCTTGTGGGTGTGGCTCCTTGAAGGTACTAGGTACGGGTCCTCTTAGCTACTTAATCACTGAGTCACCGTGATTTTCTCTCTCACATTCTCATGGGGCTGGGGTGTGGGGGCTCTCGGGGGAGAGTTTCCCCTTTTCGGAACAGTATTATTTCACTTAAAAGTCCTCTTTAAAAAATTATGCCTAGGATCAAGCATTTTGTAATTATAACCAATGCTTATATATCCTTCTATCAGACGAGAGACTCTTTGGATGGATGGAACGGGGGAGTACTAAATATCAATCGGAAAATTGATCAAATTGACTGAAAATAAAAAAAGTAAAAGTTTCCCTCTTCAATGAGGACGGAAGGAGTACTAACTTATCTAAACAATGAACGAAATGGAGCTCGGGGAAGGGAAATGAATGCTGAAGGTACGTAATACAAGCCCATAGATATACATGCGTACAAAATATTGAACAAATAGTGAAATACAAGTGTGTGTGTGTGTGTGTGTGTGTGTGTGTGTGAAATAGAGGAATAGAGGGAGTACCCATTTAAGGAGGATGTGGTTGGAGCTGAGGTAATAGCTAATGAAGCAGAAGACTGACAGGTGAAGGCTCTGTTACTGCTCTTACTGTTTGCGTATTGGGAATTCAAATTTGAATTGGAATAGGAATATGAATAGGAGGACGCTAACGTGCGCACAACCGCTGCGATGGATGTAGCAGAGAAACTCCGGCGGCAACTGGATTTAGAGGTCCACCGTACTAATACCCGAGCGGCAACCAAGCTAACGCTCCCGGTCCCTGCTGCACCAACAACATTAGCCATTTCTTTTCGAGGGGATTTTCTCTACCAAAGGTCGTCTGTGTTATTTAAGTTCTGGTTGAATTTGGAATTTAATTTGGCCCTGCAATCCGTGATATCGTTTTTGAATGATATTTATCTTATTTCTCCATAAATATAATAATAAATATTATTTTAAATTTATAAATATTTTGTATTTTTCGTATCGTGTCATATTGGTTTTATCGTGTCATTTATTTATATAATTGTGTTTTATAATCGTGTCATATTAGTTGGTGTTATCGTATCGTATCAGTCATTGTCACCCTTCTATAGGTAATTTTTTTAGTTAAAGTCACCAATTGTAAAATGGTGATAACCGACTGGTTCCATGTTATCAATTTCCAAATGTTACAATACGTTATTTTTGTTTTTAACTGATCAAGTATATTTTTGAAGCAAAATGGCGAAGATACCTTTAATGAAATTGGATCAGGAGTTAATTGCATCGCAATTCCAAGTCGATGCATCGCAATTCCAATTTATGCATCAAAAATAAAACTTGTGCATCGGGATTTACTAATTTCGAATTGAACATCGCAAATTCAAAATTGTGCATCGGAATTTACTAATTACAAATTATGCATTGAGATTTTCTTCATAACTAACTCAGTTTGTGCCTCGAAAAATAAAAATTGGGCATCAGAATTTTCTTTTGTATTGTACTTCCAAATTGATGCCTCACAATTCCAAATTTTAGGGAAGCAGGGTCTTATGAATTTGTCTTTTATATATTTGAGATAGCTTCACATCCAGATGTCTAATAATGTAGCACATTAATCAAATAGCCCTTATTCCTCAGTTCTGCAATGATTCAAAGATAATCAAGTCTCTCAAGTATAACAGGTATGGGATTGACTCCATGCTTGAGCTGGGAGAGGCTCCATAATAAAAAATTGTTGTCATTGCCAATGTCACGCACTATTTAGTAATGAGATCACCTAAATCATCAAGGTTTCTAGTGATCTCATATGCTAGATAGGGTTTTCATGATACGTCTCATAGATGGGAAAAGGAAGCTCGGAGTTGGTGCCCACTCATTCCCGCCGACAGCTACTGAGTGAGAAAATCCCATTGGCGTATAACCAAAAAGTAAGTTATTATGCCCACCGAAGAGATGGTGTCTTCAACGGTGGGGGATTTCAAGGAAGAATTTTAACAAAGTGCACTTATGCGGTTGGAAAACAAATGAGGTACTTAAGGGGTAAAATATTTAAAAAAGTGGATCGGCATGTTATTTATCCATTAAAAAAACAGTCTTATTTATTCGGACATTCCTAAAAAAAGCCTTTTTTAATTCCAATTCATTCGATTAGTGGAAATGAACATCTATTATATAAAAGAGATCGGGCGATTAAAAGAGCTAATTACCGGTCAGGATTGATTTTTACCAAACACAATCACTGCCCTAGATTTAATGTAATCGGGTGGTTAAAAAAACTATTTACCGGCCAAGATTTGTTTTTACGAAACACAAGCACCCATCATGATTCAATTTTATCCACAACCGTTTTTTACACGTTTTTTTCTCTCTCTTCCTCGCCGTCTATTCCTATTCCCATTACTTCTCATACTCCATCTCCTATTCCTTCCCTATGCATCTCTCTTCTTCCCTCATTTATAATAGAGCCCCATCCCGTTTAGTGAAGGGCGGTTTTTATCCTCACCCTCATTTCGCCTCTACGACTCCGTGACCGTAAACCCACCCCGCATCCTCACACGCATTAATTTCCCTATTCTACGCATCCTCTCTCTCTCCTTTGTGACCCACCCCGATTCCACTCAAGCACCCAGATTCCGGTGTTGGACAGTCAATCTCGGTCGGTTTCTTCATCCTCGCCATCTCGGTTGATCTCTCTCTTCGTAAGTTCTTCCTTCGTTTGGGTTTGTGATTTTGCTTTTTAGTTTTTGAAGATCTCGATTTGGGGTGAGTTTTGGCCAGATGTGTCACCACCATGGCTGCAACCCGTTCTTCCTTCGTTTGGTTTTTTATTATTATTATTATTTTGGTTTTTGAGTATCTGTCACTGCCATGGCTTCAAACCATTCTTCCTTTGTTTGAGTTGTCACTGCCATGGCTGCAAGAGAAAGAGAAGGAGCATTTGGGGATCAAAGGAATCTGACAAAAAGTATTCCACAAGGGGGAGTTAACAGCTTTGATTGGTTTTCACTAATTTGGTATGGTTTGGGTGCTTATGGATGATTGATTTTATATGTATATAAAATCTCCCTTTAACAGAATTTTTTATATGGTAGAACATTTGAAATAGGTGAAATAGTATTGTACCCCCATTGAACTGCATTTGTTCCTCTGTATTGCGTATTGAATCTGCTCTGAGATTGGGCGTGTCTTTTTCTTTTCTATTCTTTTTTTCCTGTATTTTTCTACACATTTATCTTTTTGATGGAAGTAGAGTCAAGAGTGTATCTTTTTATTTTCAAATTGTTATCTATTTTTAGGGTGAATAGTAAAACTGTAAACTACTTCATTAGTTTCATTTTTAATAGTTTTACATCTTTAATTTTTTTTTAATCGATAAAAAATACATCATGTATCATGTTGTACCAAATCATGCATTGTGATTTGCGACACGATACAAGATTTTGTGCATCGCGATGCATGTAGTGCATTTTTCTATCTACGGAAAAAATATAAGAATATAAAGCGGTTGAAAATTTTAAAAAGTAGACTTACCAACAAATTTATTTAAAAATATTTAATGGTATCAAAACATTACAAAGCCTTTTGATGGAGATGATAAATTATAAATAAAATAAACTGATTCTTAAGTATGTGAGTTATGAACTCCTCAGTTGATTGAATTATCCTTTAAAAGTTAATTATGTCAATAACTGATTTTGTTATTTAAATTAATTGGTAAAAGTTAATTATTGGCCATATTTATTTTCCAAACAGATTTAATTACTGGTAAAAGTTAATTTATTTAAATTAATTAGTTAAAAGTTAATTACAGGTAAAAATCATTATTAATTATAGTTAATTACGGGTAAAAGTTAATTATACTCGATAGTTGGTAAAAGTTAATTACTGGTAAAAGTTAATTACACATGATAACATGTTTTGTTATTTAAATTAATCTCTATTTTTCACAGGTAAAAAGTTAATTAGGAAACGCTGCAGTATTACTAGGTCGGGATATACTTTTAAATTAATTGGTAAAAGTTAATTAAGGGTAAAAATTTATATTTACATTTTTTTAAATTAAAATATTACTTTAAGACAAATAAAAAAGAAAAGTATGACAATTTTGTAAGGATGGATTGGAGGGAATGTGATTACTTTAAGACAAATAAAAAAGAAAAGTATGACAATTTTGTAAGGATGGATTGGAGGGAATGTGTACATAGTTATTGAAAAAAAAATATTTATACATGTTAATTTTCTTTTTTTCTTAAATAACAATATTTGAAGATTGATTTTGCTTACAAAAGTAATTTTTTAATTTTTATTCTACTGTTGGATGATCATATTATTTTAATTGATTACCGAAATGTGTTAATTTAAATTGGTTATTTTGTAAGTTTGAGTTTTCTTTGTTGAACATATTTATAAACACTTTGGGCTGGAGTACATGTATGTCACCATACACATAAAATGTTTAGACTCTTTTTGAAACATGATTGAAACATATTTTTATTTATTTAAATATTGACACCCTCCAATATTAACATCCTCTCCTACTCACGTCGTGCCATGGGCACGGACACAAATGCTAGTCTATATTATACAGATCACTATCAACACTTGAAATCTAAAAAACTAACTACTGGCTATAATTTGTTTTTACCAAACACAACTACTGGTCATAATTAACTCTTATTCTCGCGTTTGTAATAGTTAATTCTCAAACTCACCTCCCCCTTTTCTCTCTACAACTCTTTCATTCTCTTTCTCTCCATCGAGAGGTAATCTTCGCTCTTTTCTCTCCTTCTCTTTGGTCATGGTGGAAGTTTCTCCATTCCCTCTTTCTCCAAAAGCGTAACTATCCGAACACTTTTCTACCGGCAACAACACTGGGAGGACGTCGGTACCTTGGGTTGCGACGTCGATTCACTCGAGAATACTTCAACAAAGTTGAGGTTGGAGAGGGGTCTAGTTGCCCGCTTGCCCTCATCACCCATCTCTCTCAAGCCCTAACTTCTCTCCACCTTCATCAAACTCGGCCATGTTATCTGTTTCTCCACTACTTGGGGGTGTCGCTCTTTGGATCACCTTCATCGGTGGTATCAGAGGGGGACATAAGATTCTGAAGGCATGCAGCGTGAGTTTGATACTTGGTGGAAGCAATTTGTTTTCTTCTGAGGTTGGACCTTGTATGTGTTATTAGTTGACATGTTCTCAAACTCTGTATCATTCAGGCACATCCCGCGATTTTCCTGGTAGTAGCAATGAGGGACCGGAACTACTACCCTAGGATTCATCCTGGTTAAAAAATCATGTTCAAGCAATACCCCTTCCTTCCCATAATAATAATAATAATAATAATAATAATAATAATAATATTATTATTATTATTATTATTATTATTAAAAATAAAATCTACAAACTCCAAAGAGTCGTGAGACGTGGGAGTTTACAGAGAGCATTTTAAGGGGTTACGGAAGTATAGTTGGAGAGATAAGTAGGGATATCGAGGATTTGAGTTATCAAAAAGAAACAAGCCCGACCAGATTGAGATTGTAGAGAGAGAAGAAAAGAGACGGACGGCGAGAAAAAAGAGTTCACATTCAACCGACCGATTAATTAAGGTAATGCAGTGGCTTTTCTTTTTGAAACTAAGTACTTCCACGGCTCTTCATTATTTCTTATAATTTTTGTGGTCAATTGAAGTTGGGATAATTGATGTTTCAGTTTGTTAAACAATGGGTTTGTGCATATGATTTTTGGTGGTCAACTGAAGTTGAAATAATTGATGTTTCTGTTTGTTAGAAGTCAAAAAAAAAATGGGAGAGGTAGAAGTAGAGAAGATGAATGACAGAGGGAGTGGGTTTGATTTTTGGGTAGGGGGTTTGATTGGAAACAGTGAAGAAGAAACAGGGAGAAGAAAAGAAAAAAAATAGAGAGGGAGAGGTAGAGGTAGAGAAGACGGATGACAGAGGGAATGGGTTTGATTTTGGGCAAGGTGTTTGATTCTCTTCCTTTTCTATATTTATGAACTAGCTGTCTAACGGGCAGTACTTGGATTTGACCTATCATTTGGTTTAATCTATTGATAAGGTATGATGATGACGGTGGCGGGTGAAGTCATTTTTCCCCTCTTCAAGGGTTCGACTATCATATTATTTCTCTATTATGTTTACATAGTTTTCAATGACATTAGAGAAGTTATTGAGTGTATTATATATTTAGAAGTAGCTTATGTGATTGATTATGTGAATGATTTTAGAAATCTTCCAAGGCATCAGTTTGGTAATCTACATAGCAAGATGTTTTCGGCGTATTTCTCGATGGTCGAGGTTTTGTTATGCGGTGTGATGAGCGCAAGATTTCCACGAATTTTCCCGGGAATTTTCTGCTATTTTGTGCTATTTATTTATAAATTATGCTTTGGAAATATTATTATTTGTGTTTTTGTGCTTAATATAGGTTTCCATGCATAATCGAGCTTTTATATGGTGATTAGCACGAAGTTCGAGGCAATTCCGGGCTTAAAAGTTGTTTTTGGAATGTATTTGGTCAATGCCCGTTAAGCCCGTCAAGAGATCCAAGGCAATTTGAGGCTAACAGAGGCAAACGGTGGCTGAAAAAGCTAACAAAGGACCAAAATGCAAAGCTGGAAGGAATCAGGAAGGCGGCGCCAACTTCAGAGTCTTCAGGGGCACCGGAGCAATTTCAGAAAGTCAAGGGAGCCGGCGCAATTAGCTGAAACAGCCCTTGTGCGTTGTCGAAATCCAGCGGTGCCACTTGGCGCGTTCTGCCGCCTCCTGCCCACTAAGCGGACCCGCGATCTTCTTCATGGATCGGGTTGACCCGCGTTTTCCTCCAGCCCATCCTGACCCTTCAGCCCACCTTCTCACCCGCTCTATCTCTCAGTCTCACCCATTTCAGCCTGGGCGACCCGCGCTTCCTCCTTGGTCTGCCCCATCTCCCTGCCGCGACCCAGCCAGCTTTTTCTTTCCCTTTCAGCCCTTATTTCTCCATTGCTCTGCCGAAAATACCCATGCTCTGTCCGGCCACTTTGCTGCCTTCTCCTTTACTTCCAGTAAGCTCATTTTCGAATTCCACAAGCCCCATTTACGGGCATAAGCCCTAAATGGGGCACCAGCCCCCATTTCTACCAAAATCACACCAAATCTTTGATGCTTGATCACCATCGAAGGTTTGGAACATCAAATCAAGGGCCAAGGACGCACTTGCAAAGGATTTCAACCCCGGATTCACGATTTTTCGGTTCAATTCTTTCTACTCATATTTTTAGATATTTGTTATGTTTTCTTGGGTTGATTTATTTTGTAAATGTTGATTTGGTTTGTGCTTAGAATATTTATGGAAATGCAATTATTTTCTATGTCCAATGTAGTGTTTTAATTTAATTTATTTCTTTATTTAGTACACAAGCATGTTGGTTATTATTTTGTGAAATTAATGCTTTTAATTATCTGGCCAATAATTAAATGATTTTAGAAATATTTAGGATCCGCGAGAGCTCCCTTTATATTTCGGACCAATCAATTTAATAGTTGATGTTTTGTGACACACACCGATAGCCGTAATGAGACTAGATTTGACACGCGGTCGAACCACCTTAGCCATTCGCGAGGTCGGAGAGATTAGGGTTAACTATAAGATGCGAAAGCCCGTAGTTAGCCAATTTAGTTGTCTCGGCTACCAACATGACTTGTAGAAAAATATAGAGAGTTTCTTTTTGCGAAGTATTACCCATGCGCTTGGTTATTATTGTGTGTTTTTCATGCTTTTAATGCGCGTAGCGAACCATTAGATGATCACTAGAATGATAGGATACGAAGCGAAAGCCCTTCCTGTTATTCCGAAAATCACAATAGTAGTTTGCGTGGCGTGAGACCGAAAGGAGATCGCGTGTAGATAGTCTTTGGACGCTTGTTTACACATGCAGTTATTTTCTCCCCTGTGTTATGTGTTGCGATGATATGAGCCCGTAGCAAGGTTGAGAGATATCTAGATTTGCTATACGTAGCGAAAGCCCGTAGCGAATAAAATAGCGCGTCCGACTACCAAGACTTGAGTTAAAGAAAAGCAAAAAGAGGATTAAATTAAAACACCGGCTAGACTAGAAATAATGCATTCCTATATTTTTATCTTGATTTGTTGTTGCCAAACCACATCCGCGTTAGTTTAGATTTAATTGCTTTCTTAGGTTGTTTATATTTTTAGATTTTAATTTAATTTCTTTTCGCTCAAATATAATTAGTTAGCATAATTTCGGTACTTAGTTGGAGTGAGAATTTCGCACATTCCTCGTGGGATCGACTCGTACTTACGTACTTTATTACTTGATACGGCCGGGTAATCTTGCCCGAGATGCGTTTTTGCGCACATCACGGTGACGGTGGCGTCTTTTGGGCATTTACATCCATGAAAGGCAGCATCGTACGATTGAGAAATACCGGCTTTGGTTCCTTCTTTCGGCATTCTCTTTCAATCTCACCAATCTTCAAGCTGATATCTCAAAAAGGAAGGAGATGATCGGGGGAGGAGGAGATGAGGAGGCGAGGGGAAATGGAGGAGGGATTGGATTTGGAGAGAGATACTAGAAAGGGAGGAGCAATGAGGTGAGGGGAGTGGGTTTGAAGAAAATAGGGATTATATGTAGAAAAAACAATGAGAGAGAGAGAGAGGGACCCAAGGGGGTGGGGAAAAGAGGAGGTGATATCTACCAGACTTTGGGCTCGTTTGTTGTGGCTGATGACTTATGACTTATGGCTGATAGCTTAAACTGGTAGCTGAATGACTTTTGGCTAATTGCGTGATAGACTGTTTGTTACAACTGTTGAAAAGCTGCTTATGAGTCGTTATAATTATTTGTTAAAAAAAAACTTGAAAATTAGCATTCATATTTTTATGTATATTTCATAAAAGAATGAAATGAAGACAATCAAATATTTATTAATGAATAGTTGTCTTCATGTTTAAAAAAAAAACCAATAAAACTTAAAATTTTGGCTTTTTGGCTTTTGACTTTTCAATGCATAAATGGTGTTGTACCTTACTTATTGGCTTTTGGCTTATAAGTTGAAACAAACACTTTAAATATGACTTTTCAAAAGCCAAAAGCCAAAAGTCACTTAAAATAAGCTGCAACAAACGAACACTTTGAGGGGAATGTTAATGTGGTTTTGGGGGAATTGTGAAGGGAAGGGATGATTTGGAAAAGGGGGGATTATGATTATAAAACGTGGATCCAAAAAATTAATTAATTTGCTCTTTTTTTAAAAAAACTTTATTATGGAACGGTCACCCCTCCATATAAATTATGTTAATTTTTTGAGTTTATTTATGGGTTTGTGTGATTGAGAGAGAGACCTTTTGGATATTTAATTATATGACTGTAAGTCGTTGATAATGGTGACTCTTCTTTTGGATTGATTTACAAAATTTTGCAACTATCAAAATGTGTTTTTTGGGATGTCTTTTTTTATATAGTGTACATTAATCGACCACTTATAAAATTTCAAGAGTATATTAATTTATCAAGTATGATATCATGACATAGGCATGTGCACAAAATCTAATTAAATATTAAAATATATTCTCTCTGCCTCAAAATAAATGACGTTTTAAAATTTTACGTACAGATCAAGGAAGCTTATGAAAAGACTCATGTTTTCTTATTTAAATTGTAATTATTGTTAATGAGTTGCATGATTATTTGTTTATTTCATCTTAACATTCCTTTTTAAATAATCCTACTTTTCATCAAAGTTTAAACAACACATTTAATTACTTAATTAGAGAGTACTTCTTCTGTTTTGGGTAAAAAGTCCACGTTTGAAAGTCAAACGTTTTAAAAAATGACACTTGTAGTGCAAAAACTTGGGTAAAACGGTTTTAATAATATTTTTTATAAGACAGATCTTCTTTATCTGATTCACCGTGTGTTGGTGAGTTGAACTGTAAGAGAATTGAGCTTCGTCTTATGAATAAATATCCATAAGACGGTCTTACAGAAGACTTACCCCACTTTTAGTAATCCATTAGTAATAAAATGACACTTTGATGTCTTAAATTTTGAAAGTGTACTTTTTTAATGAAACATTCTGAAATTGAATAGTTGATTATTTATTCAGAACGGAGCAAATAATTAATAAGGGCCATTTCAAAATGTGGACTTTCTTATTAAAATGTCATTTATTTTGGAACAATTTTTTTTCTTACTAAAACGTCATTTATTTTGAGACGAAAGGAATATAAACTTGAATTTTATGCCTTCAAAATAAGTAGATGATATGAATCAAACAAGTTTTCAAGTGTATAATATCATTAATTTGACGTACAGGCTAAAAATTACACTTTATACCGTCGGTATATATAAATATTAAATCACTTTCAAATATATTGGTTTCTTATAACTTTGTAGTTTGTACCGTTATATATTGATTTTTATAACTTTGTACCGTTATATATTGTTTAATAGACAAACAATTTCAAATTGCCGTTTGTTATACTACTATTGCACTTTAATGTCCTTGAAAAATTATTTCGTTTTGTACTTTTGTCTCATAATGAGCATCATTTTTTAGGTTTGCATGAAATAAAGTTACCGTTCACCACAATTTTGTACGATTCTAGTAAGGACGGTCTTACAAATCTTAATTTATACGATAAAGCTTTAATCTTTACGGTTTAATCTATCAACATACAATAAGTTGAGTATGAAGAAGATCCGTCTTATAAAATATATCGATAAGATCGTTTTACCTACGTTTTTACCTTTACATAATGAATAATACTAAGATATTGATGATTTACTAAAATACATCAAATCAGCAATCTTGCTTTCCACATCAACATAGTTGTGACAAAATAACACGTGAGCAATATAATTATTGAATGCAAGAAACACACAGCTTAGGAATGGATAGTGTAATTTTAAAAGATCAACCAAATAAAAATAGAAGAAAATGCATTACTGAATCAAATAAATCTGAAGAGCATTAAGGATGGCTCAATGTGAAGTGGTGGTTCAAGTCATGAACGCCCAAATCATAATGGTGGAGGCCAAGGGTACAACAATTGAGGTCATGACAGCAAGAACAGAGGTGGTCGAAGCTACAACAACGATAGGCGGTTGAAATATGTTTGAAAGCGGAGGTGGTGATATTACAAAGGGTGTTGGCGTTGGAGATGGAGCATGTTGTGGGATAATAAATTAAAATCCTACCGGTTTTTTTTTTACCGTTTGATTGATTTCCAATTTTTTTTTAATATCCAACGGTTTTAGCCGTTGGGTGGGGTGGGGGGGGGTGCAACGGTTATCTTTTTTTAAACCTTTTTTTTATTTTTCTTTTCTTCCTTCTTCCCTATAAATAAACCACCTCAACCTTCTTCATTTTCTCCACAACTTCTTTATTTCCTCTTTTATTTCTCTATAATCTCTTCTTAAAAATCACTTTCTCTACATACTTATATTCCAAATGGATCCAAGAGGTATTAATTTTTGCCAAAATTTCTTGAATTCTCCCGATATTGAAGCAAATCAAAATTCACAAAACTCTCGTGTTCCCGAGAATGTTCAACATTCTCAATTTTCATCTATTTCCCAATACCCGCATAATTTTTCCAACAACCTAAATGTTCCCAATTATCCAAATTTCTACATGCCTCCAAATTTTCAGAATTTTCAAATTCCTCAAACTATTGGGAATTCATCTGATAACATTCCTTTTCCTCTGAATTATTGTCAACCAACTGGAAATCAAATTTTCACTCTGCAAGGTACGCCTCATGCAATTTCTAAACCTTACATATCTTAAAATGATTCACGTCTAACAAGTGTAGATGAGACTTCCTCCGGTAATTTTTCGGTAACGCCGTCATCGGTTCCCGAAACGCAAATCAATTTAGAAACAATTGATTTGGACGACGAAGCGGAATCGGGAAAAGACAAGGCTAAACATGCAAAATAGACCAAGGATGAAGATCTTGTGCTTATGGAAGTTGTGCAGACTATTGGCCAATGACCAGTAGTTGGTAATAATCAAAAGAGTACCTAATATTGGAAGCGTGTAGCTGATTAGTACAATGAACATCGCCCAGGTAATTCAATGTCGAGAGATAAAGCGAAGTTGACACCACGTTAGTCAACTAGAATTGCTTCATCAGTGAGAAGCTTCAACGAAATCTATAATAGGCGTCGCAATGCTCATCACAATGGTTGGAGTGATGAGAAATGCAAGGGAGCTAACCCATCAAGAAAAAGGTCAGCACTTTTTTTTTATTATGTTTGGGATGTGTTAAAAAATTCTTTTGTATCATTTTTTCCACAAACAGATTTGTTTCACATCAATAAAAAGTCTAAGACGTCTGAATCCGAGGGCGATCATTCTAAGACTAGTGTGGATGTTGAAGATGCGGAAGAAATCAATTTACGTACTTATCCGATTGAACAAAAGGCGGCAAAGAGGAAAGCTAAAGCTAAAGGAAAAGTCGAGACATCTTCGGATGTAGATGTGTTGTATACGATTTCTTCTGGGATGATGTTGTCGTTAGATAAATACTCAGAAATTAAAAAAAAAAAGAATTTGAAATGAAAAAATTTGAGAATGAAATGAAAAATAAAGAAATTGAAATTAAAAAAAAATTGATACGGAAGCTCGAAAAGCTCGAGAAGAAAGAAAGGAGCGCGAAAGGCTCGTGAAAGACATTGCTTTTCTTACTCAAGATACCTCCTACCTGAATCCGACACAATTTGTCATGTATCAGCAAGGATGTGAGCAAGTAAAGGTGCAGTTGAGGAAGAAAGAGTATGAATTTTAGTGTTTGTTGTATCAACACAGATGTTTTTATGTAAGTTTCATTATTAATTTTTTTATGTAATTTTCATTATTAATTTTTTTATGTAACTTCCAATGTTAACGTTTTTATGTAACTTTCAATTTTAATGTTTTTATGTAATTTTCTATTTATGTTATTTTACAAATTCATTCTTCATTATTAAATTTTTTAATGTAATTTTCATTATTAAATTTTTTAACGTAACTAGCCGTTGTAAACTATTATATATAGATGAGAAGATGTCTTATTCTTCACAAATGTTCAACATATAAACCCTTGTCATTGTCCTGCATTTTACCACTAAAGATGTCTTATTCTTCTTCTACCAATAGCTCTAACACAAGCAGTCATACCGAAGAATCCAACATGTCTGAATCCAACGAAGAATCCAACATGTCTGAAGGTGAAAAAATTGTTTTGTAGATGATTGAATTACAACAATAAATGATTGAAATAGAGAGAGTCAACATCAAGAGGCGTCGCCAAAGGAAAAAGAGGAGCTATATAAATCTAAATCGTGTAGCGGGAAATACTCAACTTGTTAATGGCTACTTCTCCTCTCAGCCATTGTATCTTGATCATATATTTCGGTGACACTTCCGAATACATAGAAATTTATTCATTCAAATAGTTAATGCATTGAATTAAGAATCATTCAAGTTATTTTCGACAAAGGCCTGATGTATACGGAAAAGTATGTCTCTCACCACTTCAAAAATGCACAGCAACTACCCTTCAATTGGCTTATGGAGTTCCAGCCAATCATCTCGACGAGTACCTCCGAATAGGAGAAACAACTGTTATCAACTACATGTTCAATTTCTGTCATATATGTATTATTGAGTTGTTTGGAGGTCAATACTTGAGAAGACCAAATGCTAATGATACACAATGTCTATTTCAAATGCACGAGTAAAGGCACGGATTTCCAGGTATGTTAGGAAGTCTTAATTGTATGCACTGGGAATGGAAAAGTTGTCCAGTCGCTTGGCAAGGTCAATATGTAAGAGGTCATGAGAAGCCAACAATTGTGCTCAAAGTAGTTGCGTCTGCAGATTTATGGATATGACATACATTTTTTGGGGTCGCGGGTTCTCGTAATGATTTCAATGTGCTAATGAATCACCTTTGTTCAATAACGTACTCGAAGGAAATGCACCGCCTTGCAATTTCAAAGTGAATGACACACAATATACAAAAGGATACTACCTAACTAACAGAAGGAATTTATCCGGATTGTGCTACTTTTGTGAAAAGTTTTTCATGCCCGTCGAATGCTAAACGAAAGAAATTCAAAGAGATGCAAGAGGCTGCAAGAAAAGATGTCGAACTAGCATTTGAAGTGTTCTAATTAGGATGAGCATTATCAAAGGTCATAGCAGGTTTTGGTATAGAGATAACTTGAAAGAAATAATGCTCACATGCATTATTCTACACAATATGATTGTGGAGGCCGGGGGTGATCACGTTACGAATTGGGCTGATGATGTCGTTTATGACTCGCTACAAGTGAACAATGGGTCAACACAAGCATTTCAAGAATATATGCAGCGAAATTCAGAGGTGCGTGATAGAAGCACCCATCATGCTCTTCGATCCAACTTGGTTGAGCATATATGGCGTCGTTACGGTGACAACTAGTGATAAAGTTTAATTATTGACCTTTATATGTAATTCTAATTATTGAATTGTTTTGACGTAATTTTTAAGTATTTATGTTTTATGTAATTTTATCATTTTATGTATTATTTTCAATTTTAACATTTTTCTGTAATTTTCTATTTATGTTATTGTACGAGTTATGTATAATATGTGTTTTATAGATAATTTATTAACTAAATTATAAATTATAAAATTTAAAAATAATAATGTAATTATTATTTTTAAATTAATTTATGTCTTAATTAATTAATTATTTATTTATACGAAATATTTAAATATGAAATATATTAAATAACGTGAAATAAATTTATTTGTTGAGAAGTATAAAAATAAAAATGAAGTGTAAAGTTAATGAGGTGACATAAGGACCCAGTTAAGAATATGTTAACAATCTATTATACAATAGAGCTCAATAGGATAAAGAGCGGTTGAGATTGATTATTTTTATTTATATCAAACGGCTGTGATTTATTCCGTCTGACATATGTATCCCCCTGAATCAGGACCGTCAAGAAGATTCTTAATCTAATCTAAACTGTTTTTATCTTATATATAAAATTCATCTAAACTGTTTTTATCTCAACCAAATCTAACTGTTTCCTATTCACGTTTTTCTTCCTAAATATCATCTAAACTGTTTTTATCTTAACCTAATCTAACTGTTTCCTATTCACGTTTTTCTTCCTACGTTTTTATTTCAATCGGCTTTCTTCCATCTTTTTTAGGCTTAGTTTTTTTTTTCTTTTTAAACTTTGTACTCCTTCTTTCTTCTTTTTTCCTTCATGTAAAATGGGCTATTAAATCTATTTGATGAAATAGTTATATTCTAGCTTTATATATATATATATATATATATATATATATATACATATATATATATATATATAGTTTATTATATTGATTTATTTGAATACTAACATCTTCTTATACTGACATCGTCCCATATTGGCGATGTGCCATAGGCACGGGCACAGAATCTAGTAGTATACCATAGGAAGATATATTCTTAAGTGGATAAGAAGAGAAAAGTGTGTAGGTGGCAGTGGGACCTAGCTAAAAAGTTGTATAAAATTTTTACACAATGAAGATGCTCTTATACCGTCAGTATATATTAATTTTAAATCACTTTTAAATATATATATATATTTTTTATAACTTTGTACCTTTATATATTGTTTTTTATAACTTTGTGCCGTTATATATTGTTTAATAGCCTTAAACAATCTCAAATTGCCGTTTGTTATACTACTATTGCACTTTAATGTCCTTGAAAAATTATTTCGTTTTGTACTTTTGTCTCATAATGAGCATCGTTTTTTAGGTTTGCATGAATTAAAGTTACCGTTCACCAATTATGTACTACTTCACTAAGATCGTTTTATAAATCTTAATTCGTAAAATGAAACTTTAATTTCTCACGATTCAACCTACCAACATACAATGAGTTCGGTATGGAGAGGATCAGATGATCCATTTTACAAAATATATCGGTAAGACTGTGTTACCTAAATTTTTACCATTACATAATAAATAGTATTCTGATGATTTATTAAAAAAGAAATGCTAGAGTCACTCAATGAGCACTCAAATTTATGCAGTAAATGATATTGTTTCCAATGTGTCATCTTATTTGACATTTTATGGGCTCCACTATAAGTTAAAAAGTTATGTTAACAATATAACGCATAAGATGCCACATCATTTGGTACCCAAAATTAAGTACTATTAGAATGGCCCTAGCATTACCCTTTATTAAAATATATCAAATCAGCAATCTTGCTTTCCACTTCAACATATATAGTTGTGACAAAATAACACATCAGCAATATAATTATTGAATGCAAGAAACACACAGTTTAGGAATGGATAGAGTGTAATTTTAAAAGATCAACCAAATAAAAATAGAAGAAGATGCATTTCAAATAAATCTGAAGGACATTAAGGATGGCTCAATGTGAAGTGGTGGTTCAAGTCATGAACGCCCAAATCATAATGGTGGAGGCCAAGGGTACAACAATTGAGGTCATGGCAGCAACAACAGAGGTGGTCGAAGCTACAACAACGGTAGGCGGTTGAAATATGTTTGAAAGCGGAGGTGGTGATACTACAAAGGGTGCTGGCGTTGGAGTCGGAGCATGCTGTGGGAGAGTAATGGCTGGGGTCGTGTTGTAGAACATGCCAATCTCATATCTAAGATTACAGTTAGGCCGAATAACTCGTCCTCCCTGTCTCCCGTTACAACATTGGGGTAACAGCGATCTAGTTCCGTTCAAACAAGTGATACACTCCATCTCGGATAAATCTGGGGTACACTGCATAAGCCCACTTATTGTTAAACGATCCGGGCCACCAATGCTCCCCGTAGCAAATTTTCTGACTGGCCCACCAGTGGCCGCCTCGACTTGTAGCCGTTCAGTCAAATTCCGTAGTGCCTGATTGAATGCGGCAACGCTCGTGACGTTGGTAAGACTCCACATGAAGAAAGTATAAAACTGAGGGTCCTTGCTATGGAAAACTCTGTCATTTGAGTACCTTAACATGCAGAAGTCATACCACCCAATTGCTTCCTTTTGATTAGGACACAACTCAATTAGCTTGAGGGTTGCATTATAGACACATTCACGGCATATATCATGTGAAACGTCACCACGACAGAGGGCAGCGGGATAAACCCTGTCCGGGTCTTGGCCAACAGGCGTATTATAGAAACCGTAGTTGTTGCTTGTATTGGAGGGGAGAGAAGTGAGGACGGTTTGGAGATTTGATTGGTAGGTACTGTTTGTTGTGTAATTAGCACTATTCGTGCAGAAATATTGGAGGAAGTCTGGTTGTTGAGCTGTGGTGATATGGGCAAAGTGAAGGAGAAAGAGGAATAGGAGCATTTGTCCAAAGCCCATTGCCATATATTTCCCTCTCTCTACCCTTCAATCTAACTATGTTTCATTTGTTAACCATAAAGCTAGGGTTGAGGATATTTAAGGTATTAGCGCAAAGCGCCCATTGACTGACTCTTGACTTGGAACATATAGAAGTCTGATATCAATCACCTTAGTGGGGCACAAAGTTCTCTAAAATTTGAGAAAATTGTACATAATGTTAAAAAAGGATGGTTCATTGCCTTGGAATGGAAAAGTCGGAACAAAAAATGTGTCATTTGGAAATTGGTGAGTAGTTTCCCATACAATTAATCACCTTTATAGGCGTGAGAAATTTGAATTGTCATCCTATTAATTAAAATGATGTCCCTAGTTTTAAGGGTATACATATAACCCCCTCACTATAGATCGAGTTTAGATTAGCCCCCTCAATTATCAATCGAAGTAATGTACCCCCTCCAACTATAACATTTTTTTTTAAAATTGAACCCTTTATTTCAACACCGCTATTTGAATTGACGAAAATTTCTCACCTAATACTCACATAACAATATTTTATATATTATTTTTTTACCATAATACTCAAAAAAAAGATAAAAAAAACTATTTGTATCGACCATTATTAGGCACAAACATAGTTTTAAAGTAGGTCTAACAATTGTAACTCATTACCCATTAACCCACACAACCCAACCCAACTCATTAATATTTTTTTGGTTTAAGTGGGTAACCCGTTTCAACCAAATAATATTCACGGGTTGGGTCATGTTAAAGTAAGTCGGGCCCATTACCCATTTCGACCCATAACTTTTTATGTTATAAATTTGTTTTTTTTGGGTTGAGACGGGTCGACCCGCTTTAACCTGTTACCCGTTTTAACCCGACTCATTCCAACCCAATCCATTTGACATTTGAGTTCTAATGGGTTTCGACCTGTTTCAACTCATTATCCATTCCAACCCAACCTAACCCACCCAATTATAAGGCCTATTTTAAAATAATAATGGTAAAATAGTTAATTAAAACATCAAAAGAGTATTATGGTTAAAAAAAAACCCTAAAGATGGTCACATGAGTTTCAATTGAACATTTTACGTCAATTCAAATAATAGTGTCTGAACTAAAGTTGCGATTAAAGAAAATACAATAGTTGAGTGGAGCACATTTCTTAAATTAGTTGTTGGGGGAGGCAATTTGAACCCAAACCATAATTGAAAGGGGTTATTGATAATTTACCTTAGCTTTAAATTTTGGAGGACCTACCTCTCCATAATTGACCACAGTCCTCCACTGTTACTCTTCAATTGTGCACTACAAAAAGTCCTCCATCCACAGTAGTCTTTTCCTCGTCACCGTCAACACCTAGATATTAAAGTAGCCAACTACAAGCATGCTTGACTACTTCTAGGTATTTACTGATTTACATGCTAATCTCCCGTGCGTTAAACACACAGATAATATATATATTTTAATTAAATTATAGTTATTTAAATTATAATTAAGTAAAATGAAAATGAAAAACAAAATTAAAAAAAGAAGAGATTACTTCAATGAATAGCCAAATATCATTTGATTAAATTTTTATTATCAAATTTCAATTTTACTAAAATTACATCAAAATTATTATGAAAATAAAATATATATATATATATATATATATATATATATGTGTGTGTGTGTGTGTGTGTGTGTGTCAATTGATTAAAAATAATAAAATAAATAAATTAGAATAACAACAATATATGAAAATTAAATAATTAATTAAAATATAAATACAAAAAAGTGTATCGAATTTTAGTAGCGATACATCAATTTAGACTCATGATGCATCAATTGATAATCACAATGCATCACAATGAATTAGAAATAGACCAGTTTGAATCGTGATACATTGATTTAGAATCGCGATGCACTACTATGAAATAAGAATGATAATTACACAATTTTGAATTATGCATCACGATGTATGATGCAAAAATCATGCATGGAAATGTTGGAACTGATGCTTACCGCAAGCGTGTGTGATTCATCAAATGTATACTCGTCCTTTCGAAACAAGAGTGTTTTTTTCCGGTAAAAAAACATAGTAGATAGCAGTTGAAAACCTTTCAAAAGAGACCAGTTCAAACTTCACCCTATTATATTCCAACCTCTAAAAGACTAAAAATATAAATGTCTGACGTGTCCGTAACCCAACACATATTATGAATGACGAAACTTAAACAAATTCAATTGATAATGAGCAATTGAAAATTAACTCAAATTATTCTATTTGTAACGATTTAATTAAGCTCGTTTAAGGCTCATTTCAATGCAATAATTAATAACAATTAAAAAGACAAATTTAATCTCATAGCTTGTTTACTCCGCTCGACTCGCCGTTAATAAAACGACACCATTTTAGCGAGCATATATATATATATATATAAAAAAAAAACCAATTCTCATTTCAGTTTTTCTTCTTCCACTCTCTTTACTCATTATTAATCTCCTCATTTTCTATCCTCGAACATCTAGAACTATAAAGGGGGGGGGGGTCATCTAGATAGTTTTCCAAGTAAGAAGATTTGGGTACTCTACAATTTGAAGTAAATCTGACTACTTTTCGGGCACAACAGCAAATTAATTCACAAGTGATTAATTGATCAACTCATCTTTTTCTTTGAAAGAAAGGTAATTTTGCACTGCCGACGCATTTTCTCTAACAGAAAAACATGTTGCAATATTATTTGTTTCATTTTGTGATTTTACCATTATATAATTCTTACTAGCTACTTGAAGTATTTGTTAAATTTTATTTATTTGAAATCGATATATTTTTTATATATGTCAGTCATTTATAATTAATCGTGTGTATTCATGTTTTCGATTAACTTTTTTATGTTTTTAAAATTTCGAATATGATGAAATTGACAACAAAATTTGAAAATCTATATATTTTTGTTGATTAGTCATATATTTAATATTAATCGTAGTTATTTGTGATTTAGTTCATAATATTTGTTTTAATAACTTCGATCCGATGAAATAGACAAAAGAATATTTAGATATTTTATTTAGTTATAATTAGTTGTGAATATTTGTGATTTTGTTGAAAGTATTTGTTTTAATAACTTTGAATTTGGTGAAGTAAACAAAAAAAATAAATATGTATGTATATATAGATATATACATATAAATTAGTCATTCTGATAAAATTTGTTGTGGGTATCTGTGATTCATTTAATTAAATTTTTTTACGCAATAAAAACATTTTGAAATTATGACTAACTCTAAGAATACTTATAAATTCTTTAATTATTTGTTTTTTTAATCGTCGATTATTTGGGTGAACCAAAGGATAAATGATTAGGGAGTAAATGGTTGTTTGGTGCCCCAACCCCAACGGCATCTACATCTCGAATGTGTATGATGTCAAAGAAATCATTTTGGGTCTACTATCAATATATATTCTCATGGGAAAAATGACACTTTCCACTAAATTGTTCCCATTTTCTCTTCCAACATAACTTAGGGATGAATGTGACTAGGGGTGAGTTTGATCCGGTTCGGTCCAATTTTCTTTGAAAAAAAAAGAAAATCGGAATCAGACCAATAGTTTGGTTCTTAAAAAATTTAGATTCGGAACCAACCCAATATGTTTGAGAACCAAAACATTGGTCCGGTCCAGAACCAATCAAAGATGTATGAGAACCAAGACCGGACTAGTACTATGGATTTTTACTTTTTAACTGTTTAATAGAAATACATAATAAAAATTTTAAGACTGAAACTTCATTAAAAAAATTAAAAAATATTCGATAAAAATACATTCAACAATTAAAAACGTCGAACTCATAAACTGATAGCATAGCAAACCGGTGGAAACAAAATAATAAAAGAGTACCAACTAAAAAGTAGAACAAAGAAAGTATTATTAATTAATATATATACTTATATAATAATACAGCATATATATATATATATATAATAAACAACATATTGGGTCGGTTCGGTCCGGTTCCGTGTTTTTTTAGTTCGAGAACCAGAACCAACTCAAATGTCCGGTTTTATAAAAATTCAGATCCAGGACCAAACCAAAGTATTTGTCCGATCCAGTTTTGATTGGTTCGGTCCGATTCTGAAAAAAATCTTGCACACCCCTAAATGTGATGTCGTTGACAATTGCAGTCAAAAATCAAAGATCGGAAAATGGAAATATTCTAATTCAACTAAAATTATTATTGTAAAATCAATCAATATGGGGACCTCGTGACGAGGGTTTACGTGTTAAATGGGTAAATAAATTAGGACTTTTTATTTTATTATTTTATTTAAAATTTATTTTGTTTAAAAGCCTTATTAAACTTTCCCTAATCTCGCTAATCAATTATGAAAAGTTTTGTTAGGACCTTTTGTAGAGATTAATTAATTGACAAAGACTTGTGTAGGATGGTCTTACGGATCTAAGATCCGTAAGACGAAGCCCCATTTAAAAATTCATGGTTTAATAAGTAAACCTGTTATTAATAGTCAGAAAAATGGGTCAGTTGAGTTGGTCCTTAGTAAACATTAAAGTCTTGGTCCAAGTTAGTCATGAGTGCGAAACTCCCCAGTGACTGAATTATGTTTTTATGCTCATTTCCTCTATTTGCTATGGTGCCCCCTCTACTTTTAATGTGTCGCCGAATTCTCATGTTTTGCAGTTTAATCATTTGTCAGCTCCGTTAGCCATCCATTAGCATCAATTGACTTGGGATACTTGACATATTCTAACGGACTTATAAATGAAAATTTATTATAATGACACATTTTAATGTTAAAAGTGACACTATAAATGAAAATTTATTATAATTTTTATTAAAATACAAAGTAACATTTTTAATTCTAAAAAATGACACATTTAATACTAAAAAGTGACACTTTTAATACTAAAAAGTGACATTCTTAATACTAAAAAGTGACACTCTTATAATACTAAAAAGTAACAACACTCTTAAATCTTAATACTAAAAAGTGACACTTTTATAATACTAAAAAATGACACTCTTAAAGCTAAAAAGTGACACTCTTAATTCTAAAAAGTGACACATTTAATATTAAATGTGACACTATAAATAAAAATTTATTATAATTCTTATTAAAATATAAAATAACACTATTAATACTAAAAGGTGACACATTTAATACTAAAAAGTGACACACTTAAAGCTAAAAAGTGACACTCTTATAATACTAAAAAGTGATCCTCTTAATCAGGGTCGTTCCTGACATTTCAAAGGCCCGGGGCAAAATAACGAATAAGGGCCCCAAGCTCGATTGTTTGCTGGAATGCTGCACTAGCATATAAGAAATAATTTGTAAATTTCTAATCTATTATCTACTTAAACAATTTTTAGACTATGTGATTTTGAAAAAAAATTATGGATCAACAAAAAAATTAATTTACGAGCCCTAAAAACCTTAAACCAAAAGAAATATGGGTTTGAGCCTTTGAGGGATTAGGGTCTGAATGTCTGATTCGTCTGAAGCAGAGAAGGGCCTGAAGTGGGGAAAATTTTTGAAAATTGAAATTGAAATAAGGAAAATTGGACGAGTATTTGCATCATCAGTCCTTCACCAACGTCGGCGGCTTCGAGTTCGTGGATGAGGAACAGTAAAGTGACTAAGTGAGTGAGACTGTGAGTGTTTTTCTTGCTTTGAGCCTTTGAAATCGAACTGAAGCAGAGGGTGAAAATTAATATGGGGGTCATAGATGCATAGGGAAGACTGAAGAGTGAATCTCGAGGTCGAGGGCCGCTATTGATCGTTCCATCTCCTTGATCCTTCTGTCCGACTGT
Organism: Codonopsis lanceolata; assembly: GCA_013146195.2. Lineage (NCBI taxonomy): Eukaryota > Viridiplantae > Streptophyta > Magnoliopsida > Asterales > Campanulaceae > Codonopsis > Codonopsis lanceolata. Next base: position 84,354,466 of record CM028379.1, read on the forward strand.
CCCGCTATCCGCCCTTCCATCTAATCAACATTTCGTCTGCCAGCATCACCGCATCAAGCTTCTGCTTCCGTTTCTTGTTTTCAGACAATTTTCCATATTCACTACTTATATTTATTAATATTATATTTATATATTATATATATACTATACATATTAAAAAAATTAGGCCCCTAATTTTTTTGGGCCCTAGGCGGTCGCCTCTTTGGCCTATGCCCAGGAACGGTCCTGCTCTTAATAGTAAAAAGTGACATTCTTAATACTAAAAAGTACACTCTTATTAATAAATAGTAACACTCTTATTACTAAAAAGTGACACTCTTCATACTAAAAAGTGACACTCTTAATACTAAATAGTGACACATTTAATACTAAAAAGTGACACTCTTAATACTAAAAAGTGACACTCTTAATACTAAAAAGTGACACTCTTAATGCTAAAAAGTGACACATTTAATACTAAAAAGTGACACTCTTAATACTAAAAAGTGACACTCTTATAATACTAAAAAGTGATCATCTTATTACTAAAAAGTGACACTCTTAATACTAAAAAGTGACACTCTTAATACTAAAAAGTGACAAATCTATATATATATAATAACAACAGTGTTTTTTCCCGCCTAAATTGCATTCCAAAAATAGAAACTCACATGTTACATTCTACACGGTTGGAATTCAAACAGATTATGGTGAAGTCATTTGCTGTTCAAGGTCAATTCTGACGACTCAAAATATATCAATGTTATCATACATTGTTGTTATTATACACAAAAATGGTTGAAATTCTCATAATATCCAAATTCTCAGCACCCACAATTAAATTTTAAGCACAGAATTCAAGTTGTCACTTTAGCTTTCTGTCATCATCTATATAAAGTCTTGTGGATATTTGCATTTGCTCACAAAAATTTCTACATGAAAAAATTAGTCCCCAATCAAAATATTTACATCAATATTATGGCTTTTATAACAACCGTCCTAAGCGACATCCACAAACAAAGATCTGACTGAAATCTGAAAGTAAGACTGACAAGGAAATGGTTAATCCCAACCGAAAATCAATTTAAATTGCCACCATGTATGCAATTAGTGTTTGTAGACGTATAGGTAAGTAAAAAAAACCATCATCAAATTTTAATTATTTTGATTATATTATATATTCATTCAGACATTCATCTTTCTTTTTTTTACTACTGTTATTGTAAATTTGATGTTGGAAAGAGAATTTAACTACTATTTCTAAATGACATGGTGAAAGGATTCATGCAACAATTAAGAAGTCATTAATCAAACAGTTCGAATCAAAATTTCACGAACAACGTTTATATTATGTATCAAATGTGTGCGTGATAGATAAACTTGGAAAATTCAGAATCACAACTAACAAATATAAGTTGGAGTTTATACATACAATTGAAGTGTTTACAATTTGAGACAAAAACTTTCCAAAAACAATGTTCAAAATTACAAGATTTCCAGAAATTTTATCAATTCAAAAGGTTGAAGATATTGTTTTACTAGGTGAGTGCTTTCCCTACTATACTTGATTGATTGCCTTCCTTTACTTTAGTCATACTTATTTTTTTAATATGTAACATATTCTTTTCAAATATAGATGTCATAGGCAAAGTTGTGGGGAAAGGTGCGCTAAAATATTGTTCGGGTACAATACTAAATATATTGACATCGAGCTTGAGGACACAGAGTATGTTTTGTAATTCTATTAACTTGAAACAAAAAAAAAAAAGTATACAACTTTGTTAAATTATATATTCATGTTTTGATGTATCCAGAAAAACGAAACTAAATTGCACCTTGTGGGGATCCTATGCGGAAGAAATACTAACTCATATTAAAACCTCAACCAACGATCTATTGGTTGTGTTGTTGCAGTTATGCAGGGTGAAGACGCTTCAAAGTACTCTTACTATTTTACTTTTTTATAATGAGGATATTTAATGGTGTAATCAAGAACGATCAATTAAGTATTTTTTTCAAGTATGTGAACAAATGTCATGATAGGGTGACTGCAAGGTTTTATCAAACCTCTGGTGACGATACAACAAAAGAACCAATTGATGAGATAAAGAATTACTTAGATTGCAGATATGTTTTACCTTGTGAAGCTACCTGGAGATTGTTGGATTATGATATCCATTACATGGATCCTCCAGTTGAACGATTGTCTTTCCATCTCCCTAATGAGCAGAGAATAATATTTTCAGATAACGATGAAATTGATGAAGTTCTTAATCGCCTTTACAATGACAAAGTATGTTTACAAGATGGATGGATGCAAACAAGAAATACGAGATAGCAAGAAATTTGACGTATGCAGAATTTCCCAAAGAATTTGTTTGGAAGTCTACCAAAAGGGAGTGGCAACCAAGAAAAGAGGGTTTCTCTATAGGCCGCATTTTTTATGTTCCACCTGGGCAAGGAGAAATGTATTATTTGAGAACTTTGTTGAATGTGGTACGCGTACCAACATCGTTTGAGGATATTAGACGTGTCAACGATGTTCAGTACAACTCTTTCAGGGATGCTTGCTATGCACTCGACTTGCTGGACGACGACAAGGAGTATATAGACGACATTATTGAAGCAAGTCAATAGGGCTCCGCACATTCTCTTAGGAGTCTTTTTGCAACATTGTTGATGTCAGGGTCTATGTCACGACCCGAGTTCGTATGGCAGTCATGTTGGAAGTATTTGTCGGATGACATCATCTACATGCGCAGACATATATTAGAACATTAAGGTTTTACTTTTTTTCATTGGATTTTATTAGAATTTATCATTTTTATATCATCTTCTAATCTGTATATCCCTAATCATTATTTGTCTTTCTTAACTTTTTAGGATTACAATTAAGTGAGGAAGAAATTCAAAATTTAACATTATTGGAGATTGAAAAACATTGCGCAGCTAGAGTTTGTCCGATTTCGAGATGTCGTATCCAAATGATGTTGATGCCTCAATATTTGATAATCGACTTATAAGCAATGAGATGATATATTTACATAAATTGGCCAACGAACACAATAAGTTGTTACAAATGTGTACTAAAGAGCAAAAGAATATTTACACCACAATTATGGATGATGTTGAAAGTGGTAATGGAGGTCTTTATTTCCTTTATGGTTGCGGTGGAACTGGAAAAACATTTGTATAGAAAACACTTTCGGCTGCTTTAAGATCAAAAGGTGAAATAGTATTGAATGTAGCATCAAGTGGTATTGCGTCTCTTTTATTACCCAACGGCAGAACAGGACATTCACGATTTGCCATTCCTTTAACTTTAAATGAAGACTCAACATGCAACATCAAAAAAGGTAGTCCACTTGCAGAGCTAATAGTGAGAACAAAGCTAATAATTTGGGATGAGGCACCTATGGTGCACAGGTATTGTTTTGAAGCTCTCGACAGAACCTTGAGGGATATAATGAGGTTCAAAAATCCTGATAGTTTCAATCGGCTATTTGGAGGCAAAACTATTGTTTTTGGTGGAGATTTTCGCCAAATCCTGCCGGTTATACCGAAAGGGAGTAGGCAAGATATTGTCATGGCGACCATTAACTCTTCTTATTTATGGACACATTGCAAAGTTTTAAGACTTACAAAAAACATGAGACTACAAGCTCTTGCCAACGACAAAAGCGGTCTCGAGTTGAAGGCATTTTCTGAGTGGATTTTAAATGTTAGAGACGGTACATATAGTGGTGAAAATGATGGTATTGCAGCAATAGAAGTTCCAAATGATCTTTTGGTTAATGTATCAGATAATTTGATCCAGTCAATGGTTGAAAGTACATATCCATCATTTTTGGAGTCTTTTGATGATGTGTCATATTTGCAAAGAAGAGCTATACTTGCCTCAATGCTTGATGTTGTTGACACCAAAATGAGTACATGATTTCTAACAATCACTTAGACGGAAGAACATATTTGAGTTCAGGCAGAGAACAACACAAGTTTGTTTGAGGATATTCATTCTACAGAGTTTTTTGAATAATATAAAGTGTTCAGGATTGCCTAGGAAATTTTTCAAAATCTATGATATTTTCAATAAAATGATGTATTTTTTTTCACTACTTGTCTCCAACATTACTTTTCTTATTTTATTCTTTCGAATTTGATTTGTTTCTTAATTTTACTTGAATATTATTTAATTAAAAAAGATTTTTGTCCGTGCGTTTAACGCGCGGGTGTAAAACTAGTTTAATACTAAAAAGTGACACTCTTAATATTAAAAAGTGACACTCTTAATACTAAAAAGTGACAAATTTAATACTAAAAAGTGACACTCTTAATATTAAAAAGTGACACTCTTAATACTAAAAAGTGACAAATTTAATACTAAAAAGTGACACTCTTAATATTAAAAAGTAACATTCGTGATACTAAAAAGTGACACATTTAATACTAAAAAGTGACACTCTTAATTCTTTGATTCCTCTTCACCATGACTCTCTCATTTTTTTTAATATTAAAAGTGTCACTTTTTAGTATTAAATTTGTCAATTTTTAGTATAAAAAATGTCACTTTTTAGTATTAAGAGTATTATTTTTTATTTTAATAAGAATTATAATAAATTACCCTTTATAGTGTCACTTTCAACCTTAAAATATATCACTTTTGTCTTTTCAATGTGTCACGTTTGGCTTTAAACGTGTCATTTAGCATTTTGTTAAAGTCCATTAAGATCCGTTAAGTATCTCATGGCAATTGATGCTAACGGGGCTGACAAAGGTTTAAAATGTAAGGCGGGAAAACATAAGAATTACGGTGGCAAACCTTGAAAATGCAGGGGTACCGGAGCAAAACAACATATTTCTGGCAATAAAACTTAATTATAGGGCAAAGGAGTTTCAAACCATAGACCTAGGCACGCTATGCACTAAACCTTATGCATTTTCTGTGAACCACTTCAGCTAACTGCGTTTTGTGAATTTTTATAACATATTATTTATTTATTATGACCTCAAATTTTTAAATGTGCCTCCGTCTTATGGATAAGGATCCGTAAGACCGTCTTACAGGAGACCACCTCTAATTAATTTAGATAATGAAGAATTATTACCAAAAATATAAAGATTTTTATGTACAAGAGTTTTCAATCGTTTTCATCAACAAGTATTAGTTGTTTTGAAAAGTCTAAGTGTTGGAAATAACTATACGCAGAAACAACTAAATGCCGTAAACAATAAAAACAGTAAACAGTGTAAGAGTATCCCCAAATCCAATGCATCATCTTCTTTACATATCTTTTTAGCCGAGTCTCACTGTCATCTATATATTTTTCTCTTCTTATTCCATTTAAAAATATATATTCACATCCATAATATTCTTATATATCTATCTTCTTAGCTAGGTCTCACTGTCAGCTCATTAATTTTACACTTCAATCTTATTTTTATACTTCTCAAAGAAATAATTTTATTTAATATATTTCATATTTAAATATTTTGTATAAATTAATTGATTTATAAATAAAGACATTAATTATTTTATAAATAATAAATTACTCATAATTTATATAATTTAAAATTTAATCAATAAATTATCTATAAAACAAATATTATACATAACTCGTAAAATAACATAAATACATAATTACATAAAACGTTATAATTGAAAAAAATATGTAATGATAAAGTTACATAAAACACAAATACTTACAAATTACATAAAAACAATTCTATAATTAAAATTACATAAAAATGTCAATAATTAAACTATCTTACTAGTTGTCACCGTAACGAAGCCATCATCGTAACAACGACATATATGCTCAACCAAGTTGAATCGAAATTCATGATGTGTGCCTCTATCATGTACCTTTGAATTTCGCTGCAAATATTTTTGAAATGTTTGTGTTGACCCATGGTTCACTTGTGAAAAGTCATATACGATATCATCAGCCCAGTTCGCAATGTGATCACCCTTAACCTCCTCATTCATGTTGTGTAGAATAATGCATGTGAGCATTATTTCTTTCAAGTTATCTCTATACAAAAATCTCCTTGCTAGGACCTTTGATAAATTTCCATCTTGATTAGAGCACTCCAAATGCTCGTTTGACATCTTTATCTTGCAGCTTCTTGCATCTCTTTGAATTTCTTTCGCTTAGCGACGAATACGAAAATCTCTTCACAAAAGTAGCCCAATCCGAATAAATTCTATCATTTAGGTAGTATCCTTTTGTATAATGTGTGTAATTCACTTCAAAATTGCACGACGATGCATTTCCTTCAAGTACGTTATTGAACAAATGTGATTCATATATCACATTAAGATCATTACGAGAACCCGCAACCCAAAAAAAATGCATGTCATATCCATAGATCTGCTGATGCAACTGTTTCAAGCACAATTGTTGGCTTCCCATGTCGTCTTGCATATTGACCTTGCCAAGCGACTGACAATTTTTCCATTCCCAGTGCATACAATCAAGCTTCCAAACATATCTGGAAATCTGTGTCTTTGCTCGTGTATTTGAAGCAGACGTTGTGTATCATTAGAATTTGGCATTCTCAAGTATTAACCTCCAAACAATTCAATAATACATCGACAGAAGTTAAACATGCACTCGATGACAGTTGTTTCTGCTAATTGGAGGTACTCGTCGAGATGATCAGCTGGAACTCCATAAGTCAGTTAAAGAATAGCTGCCGTGCATTTTTGAAGTGGTAAGAGACCTACTTTTCCTACTGCATCCGACGTCTATCCAAATCAATTGTTTCTAAATTGATTTGCACCGATGATAGCGTTGTCGATTCTTTATCGAACGAACTTACATCTACATTTGTTTTTCGTGAGTCATTCGAAGATATGTCAAATGGAAAAAATGCACGAGGTGGACCTTGCGGCATGAAAAATTGGGGAGTAGATGAAAATTGAGAATTTTGAACATTCTCAAGAACACGAGAGTTTTGTGTATTTTGATGTTTTTCAAAATCTGAAGAATTCAATAAATTTTGGAAAAAAGTTACTATCTCTTGGATCTATTTGGAAGATAAGTATATGTAGAGAAAATGATTTTTTAGAAAAGATGATCAAGAAATAAAAGAGAGAATGAAGAAGTAATTAAGAAAATTAAGAAGGTTTAGGTGTTATATATATAGGGAAGTACAAAAAAGAAAAAAAAAAGCTTGATATATATATATATATATTCCCCCCACGGTGCACTGCATGGCTGCCTTCTCAAACAAAAAATATTCAAATTGCCCCCACCGGACCCCACCCCAACGGTAAAAAACACTTGAATTTTTTTTAAATCGAATAAAACTCAAAAAATTAGAAAGCATGGACCCACAACCACACATTCCCACGCCCTTTCTCAGCATGAGTGCCTATGTGGTGTATGTACCCGCTTTGGGCAAGCGATGCATCACACTGTCCCCTCTCTTCTTCTCCCAAAGTTTCGTTTTTAGTTAGGAAGAAAATATCATCTCTCCTAGGTGGCATAATATGAAGTTGTTCCACCATTGCAAGATTCCATCTTCTTAATAAGAAAAAGCATAAGAAGAGAAAAATTATCAACAATGTGGATGCTCTAAGGGACAACAAACAGGTAAGATTGGAACAACTATAAAAATTAGTGCTTGTTATTCAGAATTTTTATTAATGGCGATGAAATCATTTCAAGATGTTACTACAAAATGAAACTCTATTTTCTTTGAGAGAAAAAAAGGAATGAAATATTCCTAACAATTGTCATTGTGGAAGTCGGACAAGTGAACTCAAGTAGAAAATAAGAATTATTGCATAATAACTAGTTCTCAATTCTCATCCTTTTGAAAGTATGTGAAGGATATATCTAATCATATATCAAATAAGTTCGCTAACATAACAGTAATCACGAATTACCTTTATGCGAACTGGAGCCTTGTACGCAGCGGAAGAATTACGCTTGAGCTACGATCTTCGTATGCCAATATCCACAGACCTGCAAGTCTCTCTCGTCTGATTGATATCACGGAGCATGGATATCAATACTGGTTCACACCGCAAATCCAAGCCTCTTGATGGTTAGGCTAGAGGGAGTATTTTGGTGAGATAGATTTTAGGGGAGAGAGGAGGCACCACTTTCTAGGAGACGTGTTCTCCAAAGTGTGATTAGGGTTTCATCCCTTTTGTTGCCCTATTTATATTATTACAAGAAACCTATTTCTTGTAGGTTAAGTCAATCATAAACCCACTTGGATTAGGATACTAATTAACCAATAAATAATATAAATATTATTTCCATGTGGGCGGGACTAAATAATCGGGCCGCAAGCCCAATTACCAACATCTCCCACTGCATACATGGACTCATCTCTAACCACATCGTATCATCAAAACCCGTTAAACACTGCCTCTTCATACTGGAAGTGAAGCGTGCGACATGACGAGAAAGATAAAGGGTGGAGCGCTATACCAAATCACCATCTGACCAGCATAGAACGTCCTCGTTAGAAAGCAAAACTCGTCTATACCCCAGACCGTATATATACATCAATTTAAGCATCCTCAATCCCTCAAGAGCGGTGCTTAAAACTCAACATGTTTGTGTATCAAGATCAACCTTTTGAACCGTATGTTCAATATGATCGCCCTTAGACACTCATATTAATCACTCTTGGCTGACTGCTTTCCCAGCAATGCTCCGTAGGACTGTATGTGCATAGCCCATTGGTCGGCATGCCAAAGTAGCATCATTAACGTCCAAGTTCATGATATAGTTCTAAGTCACATAGGGTATAATTGTGATATGGATTTGATCACTAGAACTCACACAATGATGAAGCAGGGATCATTCAATCACTTTCTTAAGTCGCATTATAGTCACATACAGTATGAAGTGTATGCTATGACGGAACTCCCACACGAAGCAGGCATGTCATGCTCAAACGTCATACGAACCTTAGTCTAGCCGCCCTTCTGGCGTCTAACTTGAGTACTTAAAAGCAGTCACTCTTCTAGTGACTCTCTTTTAAGATCTCACATTCGGACTTTTCCTTGGGATATAAAGTTGACCTTATAAAAGGTCTCATCTTGGCCGTACGCCAAGGCGATAAATGTAATGTCATTCGCGTACCCCCTTTGTAGGTACCAAAAACTTTTACTATCTCAACTTGCTCGCCCACCTGGCGACAAGGTGAATTACCCGTGTGAGAGGGCCAATTCAATATCCACGACATCTTTTAATCAAAAAATATATATGCCACACAATTTCATATCAAAATATCCAATTAACATATAAAAGGAACAAAATGAAACTGCAATTTATTCAACTGATAATGAATAATAATCAAATGTCAACATAAGTGTTCTCAGAATAAAAGTCAAATCCTACGAAGCCCTAGACCCAACATATGATCCTGAAAGATCTCTCTAGCTAGAGGTTTAGTCATAGGGTCAGCTAACATGCTTCTAGTAGGAATATATTCTAGAACAACTTTCTTTTCTGCAACCATGTCTCTAGTGAAATGATATTTGATGTTAATATGTTTCGTCTTCCCATGGTACTTGGGATCTTTAGTGTAACCTAAAGCGCCATGTCACAAGCAATGACTACAGTGATCTGGGGCGATCCACATGCGTCGTAACATCAAGATGTTGAAGAAAACTCCTCAACCACACGCTTCTTGAACCGCACTGAGCAAGCCATGTACTCTGACTCCATCGTAGATAGGGCGGTGCTAGTGTCGCTTGCTACTCCAAGAGATAGCTCCACCACCAAGGAGGAAAGCGTAGCCGAAGTAGATTTATAACCATCTACATCTCCACCCAATCCGTCGGTGAAACCTTTCAAGCTCAAATCCCCACCTTGGTAACATAGGGTTAAATTTGTGGTTCCCACCAAGTAACGCTAACCCTCTTCACCGCCATCCAAAGTGTTGAGGTCCGGGATTACTTTGGAATCGACTCAACATCCAAAGCAGGTCGGGGCAGTACACACGCATAGCATATCCCGAGTACACCATAGCATATGGAGTCATAGACATTCTCTTCTTCTCTTCTTCATTCTTAGGGCATTGGTTTGTACTAAGGACACATCCCTTTTCCATTGGAGTGACAACGGGTTTTGAGTTAGTCATGCCAAATCGTTCGATAACTTTCTTAATGTAAGTCTCTTGAGACAAACCAAGAAATCTTTTCAAACGATCTCTAATGACTTTTACTCCAAGCACATAGCTTGCTTCACCCAAGTCCGTCATATCGAAAGCGCATACCACTCTTTAGTGGCATTTATCATCTCCATATCATTCCCAGCTAGTAGGATGTCATCAACATATAATGACAGAATCAAGATCTTTTTCTTGGATCGTTTAACATACACACAGTGGTCTTCCTCAATCATCACAAAGCCAATTGAGGTTATCGCTTGGTGAAAGCGAATGTACCACTGTCTAGATGATTGTTTGAGACCATAGATGGAACGTTTGAGTCGGCACACTTTGCGCTCTTGTCCCTTGACTTCAAAACCCTCTGGTTGAGTCATATATATCTCTTCATCTAGTTCTCCATTGAGAAATGCAGTTTTAACATCCATCTGATAAAGTTCTAGATCCATGTGTGCTACTATCGCTAGGATTAGGCGAACAGAGGAAAATCTCACCACAGGGGAGAATGTCTCCTCATAGTCTAAACCCTCTCTTTGGGTAAAGCCTTTCGCCACAAGACGTGCCTTATATTTGTCAATTGATCCATCCGCCTTTCGCTTGACTTTGAAAACCCATTTGTTTCCAATAGTCTTGCGACCTTGCGGAAGATCAACTAACTCCCAAACCTGATTCTTTTTCATAGAGGAAATTTCATCTTCCATTGCAGTCATCCATTCACTGTTTGTAGGTAAAGAAAGGGCTTCTTTGAACGATGTAGGCTCACTAGAATTGAAAAAAGTAGTTAGGAAAGATTCCTCTTCGATCGCGAATCGACGACGAGGTATATTTCCACGTTTACTTCTTCGTTCTAGTATCGGACTCCCACTAGAATCCGTACTCCCACTCGGATGAAGATCACCTTGACTCTCATTGGCGACTTCCATAGGTTCAACCTCATGTTGTACCATAGGATTAGGTTGAGGCAATTCCCCACCTTCGCCAAAAGATGTCATGTGTTCTTCTTCCATCTCAAAAAGTTCAAAGTCTTTCCTAACTTCACCTATCTGTGGGAAATCATTCTCAATGAAATCAACATTGCGCGACTCGATTGATCATTCCTTCGTTAGGTTTTCCACCGTACATAACATAACCCTTTGAGGTATCTCGAATACCTTATGAAAACACACTTGTTTCCTCTAAGGCCTAGTTTTCCAAACTTATTGGAAGTACTATGGACATAACTCCGCACAACCCCAAGGATGAAGATGCCCCAATTTAGGCTTCTCACCTTTCCAAAGTTCATAAGGGGTTGTGGGAACTGACTTAGAAGGCACTCGGTTAAGTATGTAGGCGGCAGTCATTAGCGCATCCCCCCAAAACGAAATTGGGAGGTTGGCCTGTGCCATCATCGACCTAACCATTTCCAACAATGTTCGATTCCTTCGTTCTGCAACACCATTTTGTTGCGGAGTTCTAGGAATTGTCAACTGTCGGCATATTCCCTTTTTCTCACACAATTCTTTAAATTGATCAGATAAATATTCACGGCCACGCTCAGTTCTAAAAGTTTTTAAGCTTTTATCCTTTTGATTCTCAACCTCTGCGAGAAAGCGCTCAAAACACTTGAGAGCTTCATCGCGGTGAGAAATAAGGTAAACATAACCATAGCGTGTATAGTCATCGATAAAAGTGAGAAAATAGGAAGCTCCATGACGTGCCTTAACATTCATTGGTCCGCAAATGTCTGAATGGACTAACTCTAATGGATGTGTGGCTCTTTTTGCCTTACCAAAAGGCTTTCGGCAAGCTTTTCCTGCCAAACAAGATTCACACAAGGGTAGGTTGACTTTGCTGAGAGACCCTAATAGGCCTTCCCTAGCCAATCTAGTCATCCTATCTTTTCCTATATGTCCAAGTCTAGCATGCCACAACTCAGAATTAGAATCATCATAAACCATGCAAGAAGAAGAATTAAGAGAAGAATTATGGGAATCCAACAAATCTAATTTAAAGAAATTATCTGACAAAGAACCATGTCCCAAAACCTCATCACCAAAACAAATATCCAAGTGATCATTACTAAAATTAAAAGAATATCCATGTCCTAGCAATTGTACTACTGATAGAAGATTATGTCGAATTCCAGGTGCATAAAGAACTTCATGAAGAGTCAATGTGCGTCCACTCCGCAATTGAAGTTGGTATGAGCCAACTCCTTTGACTTCAACAATGACTGTTTCCCATGAAAATTCTTCTTGTACCAGCAGGAACTTTTCGATAATCTACAAATCCTTCTCGATCCCTCGTCACATGTTTGGTTGAGCCTGAGTCTACAATCCACACAGGGAGAGAGTCAACTAATAAAACATGAGAGCAAACATAACTTTGCATGGAGATAGGATTAAGTGATACCTTCTTGGGCTCAGGACAAGTCCGAGCAAAATGACCCTAGGCACCACAGTTGTAGCACTTCGCTAGCAATATTCTTTTTGCCTCTACGGCGTTTAGCAATCTTGTCACTTTTAGGGCCCAAATTCCGAGTCTTCTTGCTTTTAGCTTGTCTCTTGCGTTGCCCGTGTGGCTTGCGCGAACCCTCAAGGGAAACAAGAGCAAGATCACGAGTCGCAAAGACTTATCGCGCGATTCGCTTCATGACACTCACCTCAAGCTCAACATGGTGAGATACATCCGCAAAGTCCGAATGGAGTCTCAGTATGAGTCAAGATACGCCTCAAACCACTCCAAGAATCGAGGCAAAGTGAACGAATCACCGCTTGAACTTGCTGTTCATCAGATAAGATGGAACCAACAGCTTTAAGTTCACGAATCATTCCGGACATCTCACGTAGTTGTTCAAGAATGTTTCGTTTCTGGTCAATCTTATAGCTTTCAAACTTGTAGGTCAAAGTCCTTAACTTTGTAGCAGAAGTATTCCCATAAATGCGCTTAATCTGGTCCCACATATGTTTAGCAGTCAGGCAGTCTTCAAACTCGCTAATCGATCATTATGCATGCTACTCAAAGATAGTAAAGCGTGCACATCGATCTTTCTTTTTCCACCAAGGAATTCCTCTGCATTTTCTCGGCGATGCCGGGCGATGGTCAAGTTACCCATCTCTGGTTCTACCATCACAGTATCAAGGTTGTCCGTAACCTCTTGCTCGCTTAGCAAGTACGTGATTTTCCTTTGCCAAACATTATAGTTTGAGCCATCTAATTTCTCACCCTTATTAAGGTCGATTGATTACATTTCGAGAAGCCATTTCACTACAATTTGTTGCAAAAATAAGACATAAGCATATATATATATATATATATATATATATTTTGATTCACTTTTGTTTCTAAAAATCAATTACTAAATATAATCACATCATACACGTAAGGAGGGAAAATCTGCGAGGCTCGTAATCACAACCAAAGCATGCACAACATGAAAATATTCATAAATTGATAATTTAAACAAAAGAAATATGATAGAACAGATCCATCAAGTACATATCATGCACATAAATATTTTCACTACTGAAAATAAATTTATTGGGTCTCGCATAGTCCCAATCGCAATTTTAGAGCCCAAAACGACAATTAAATATGCCAAAAATGACTTAAAAATAGCTTAAAATTCACAAAGAATTTTAAAAAATTCCAGAACAGTCCTAAACAGTCACAGAGTGACAAAACAGCCCCTGGATATTATTTTTGTAATTTTTAAAAATCAGAAAACATGTTTTTACACACTGAAAAATCAAAAACAAATATTTAAAGGCTGAATTGATCAAAACAGAGACCACCAATGGACTCAGACGGCCAAAACAGAGCGACGCTGCCGCCGCTTGCCGACGGAGCTCGATCACGCACGCGCCTCACGCGCCACTGCGCGTGGGCTTTCGCATTAACCGACCGGGTGGTGGATCGGGCTTTAGGGTCGACGTGGCGCACACGTGTCATGATGACATCACGCGAGGATTTTTCCCACCGATGACGTGGCACGTGGCGATCGCGTGACCGTCGCCACCGGCCGACCGACGCCTCACGCCGCCTCCACGCCGAGCGCAGCCACGCCGCCGGTGGTCTGATGACCTCACGGAAAGTGGCGTTGGACTTGTCTCTCTGAGTACTACCCAATGGTGTACTTTTTACCTCGAAAGGAGTGCCCAAAATGGCACGTGTATCGAGGCCGAGAGTGGGGGTCATTTTAGGTCGAATTTTTAACCCTAAAAATCGATTCGCGAAGGGCCAACTTCGCGAGGCCATAAAACGTTCATTTTAAGTCCAAATTAAGTATATAATATGTCATTGGAAAGCCCTCACGGAGTACTACAAGTATAGTCCATAAAATCACGATTTTACAGAACATAAACAGGTCGAATCAGCACGCAAAGTTTTGGAAAAATCTGTTTTCAACAAAACTTGGGTTTGCGATATTTTGAAAAATACCCAACGGAATTCAACGAGAATTTAGTATGTTGTTCGCCTCGTCGTAGGGAACTCAGACATATAAATTTTTCTCGAAAATTTCAAAGTTTTACACATAAAATAATAAAACCCATTTGTTTCGTTATCGGGTAAAACTTTTAAACAAACCCAAAAACAAGAGCATGCGATTCATGTCATAACAATACGAGCAATCAAGCAATATGGCTCTGATACCAATGAAGGATATATCTAATCATTTATCAAATAAGTTCGCTAACATAACAGTAATCACGAATTACCTTTATGCGAACTGGAGCCTTGTACGCAGCGGAAGAATTACGCTTGAGCTACGATCTTCGTATGCCAATATCCACAGACCTGCAAGTCTCTCTCGTCGGATTGATATCACGGAGCACGGATATCAATACTGGTTCACACCGCAAATCCAAGCCTCTTGATGGTTAGGCTAGAGGGAGTATTTTGGTGAGATAGATTTTAGGGGAGAGAGGAGGCGCCACTTTCTAGGAGACGTGTTCTCCAAAGTGTGATTAGGGTTTTATCCCTTTTGTTGCCCTATTTATATTATTACAAGAAACCTATTTCTTGTAGGTTAAGTCAATCCTAAACCCACTTGGATTAGGATACTAATTAACCAATAAATAATATAAATATTATTTCCAGGTGGGCGGAACTAAATAATCGGGCCGCAAGCCCAATTACCAACAGTATGTGTCTCAATGAAAAAAAATACAGCAAAACAAGCAGCCATCACACTAGAAAATACAACCCCAAATATTGAGAGAAATGGAGTTAAAATTTAAGGATAACAACAACAATATTTAAGGATCACATCAATATTTAAGGATAACAATAAAACTAAGAGCTACCACTTTCAATATTTAAGGATCACATCAAGGAGAATTCATACAAAGATTTAAGAGTCGCTTCAACACTAAGAAATCAAATATCAAAGACCTACAAGAGAGCTTTCATCAGACTATTGAGGAGTCAATTCAAGGGAGCAAAATCATCATCTCTGTGAACTGTGAAAAGTCTAGTTGGGTTACCAACTAGTTGAGGAAAATCAACATATTAAGATACATATAAGGAATTATTGCCTCACGAAAACTAGGGAGCTATGAGGGGGGCGGATGTAGGATTGGAGATCCAAACCATCTTAAAATTCTTATGTCGATATTTCTCGATCCCTAAACTCTTAGATATTGCCCTACATTTTCTAATTTGTTTACGAGTATCTTTTATTACTGCACTTTAATAATCAACACACTTTTAATCACTTTACAAATTAACTACTTCCACTGTGCATATCATAAATTGAATTATTGATCTATGTGATTAATTTTTTCACTATGAGTAAGGGACCTAACTGGTTTTAGTAATCTTATTAGAAAAGGGAGTCCAGATCTCCTGTACCACTTGTGTGTACCACTGGTATACCACTTTTCATCTCAACCATTGGTTGAGATGCAATGATTTGGATACAATGGTGGAGATGAAAAGTGGTACACTAGTGATACATACAAGTGGTACAGGAGATCTGGACTCTAGAAAAGGGTAGAGTGTACAGTGTTGTATTGCTAGCTAATTAAGACTTCAAGTTTGAGTCATTGTTTTTATATTTAAAAACCTTCTTTACGTTCAACGAGGATCATCATTTGATAAATTTCTTCGTCCCAATGATAATCGAATAAGCATTTGTATACTAGTAAGAGTTGTTTTCTTTGTCCGATCCTTCCACTTTCATCCAACCATCCAAGGTCACCTCACTGTAGAAACTAATACTGTTTAGGAATAATGGTATAGTCTTTTCATTGATATTTTGAACATATATATAGGAGTACAATACTTGTTACACAAGTTTAACCTAGAGAGTCTAAATACAAAAGAGATTAGGAGACCTAAATACAAAGGGATTAGGAAACCTAAATAAAAAGGGATTAGGAAAGTATAAACTAACTATAAATATAATATATTACAAATATAATATATTACAAATATATAATATTTTCTTATATGCTCCCGCAAGATGGATTACCGTTAGGAGAGACCAATCTTGAGAAGAAGATGCTGAGAGCGCGCGAGTTGACAATGTGAGGGAGTGGTTGGCGAGCTGGTGAACGAGAGGTCTTTGGTGAGCTGGTAAGAGTCTGGTTTGTCAAGGACAAGGTTTACTCGAGGAGCAAGCTGGTGAACAAGGGGTCTTTGGTGAGCTGGGGAGAGCCTGGTATGCTGAGGAAACATGGTTTGCTCGATGAGCGAGCTGGTGAACAAGGGGTCTTCGGCGAACTGTGGAGAGCCTGGTGTGCTGAGGAGACATGGTTTGCTTGATGAACGAGCTGGTGAACAAGGGGTCTTCGGTGAGCTGGTGGGATCTGGGTGTAGCCGAGGAGTCTTTGTGGTGCTCGAGGAGTGAGTAGTTGAGGGAGGAGTCTTCGGCAAGTTGGTGAGAGCTGGGTGTGGCCAAGGAGTCCTAGTCCTTGTGGTGCTCGAGGAGCGGGCAGTTGAGGTAGGAGTCTTCGGCGAGCTGGCAAGAGCTGGGTTTGGCTGAGGAGTCCTAGTCATTGTGGTGCTTGAGGAGCGAGTAGTTGAGGGAGAAGTATTTGGCGAGCTGGTGAGAGCTGGGTTTGGCCGAGGAGTCCTAGTGCTTGTGGTGCTTGCGGAGCGAGCAGTTGAATGAGGACTTCAGTGAGGAATCATTGGGATGCACGAGAGGCAAGCAGTGGAAGGTGGATGTCGACGAGCTGGTGAGAGCTGGGTTTGCCGAGGAGTCATTAGGTTGATGTGGTGAAAGGAGGATTAGGGTAGCGAAAGGTTGGTAGACAGCAGCTGAGGAAGGACATCATCGAGTTGGTCAGAGCTTGGTTAATCGAGGTTTCCTTTAGTTGCTCAAGGGGGGGGGGAACCTACTTGGCTGTGGAGAGTTGCCGAATCTGAACTTGGGGTTGTTGGTCAGATCTGGGTTGGCAACGACTTTGGTGGGAGGAAGGTATAAGGAGGTGGAAGGTTGGTAGTTTAGGGTTAAGAGGTTGCCAAGGTAAGGGAGGGGCGGCTTTGGTGGGCATGTTTATAGAGGCAGAAGGTTGGTGGTAATAGGTGCTAAAGGAGAGGCGACTGAGGAAGGGCCTCGGTGAGCTCGTAAGAGCTTGGTTTGCCGAGGTGTCCTTTGGTTGCTCAAGGGGGGGGGGAACCGAATTGATCTGAACGTGGGGTTGGTGGTCAGATCTTGGTTGGCGGCGGCTATGGTGAGAGGAAGTTTTAGGGTTGTGGAATGTGGTGGTGGTTTTAGGTTTTAATAGCGAGGCTCTAATACCATGTTGAAACTAATAAAGTTTAGGAGTAATGGCATAACATTTCCATTGATATGTAACATATATATATAGGAGTACAATACTTGCTACACAAGTTTAACCTAGAGAGTCTAAATACAAAAGGGATTAAGAAAGTATAAACTAACTATAAATATAATATATTACAAATATATTATATTCTCTTATACTCACCACCCATTACCCAACAATGCAGCTAATAAGAAGATTACAAAGAAGTTGTGAATGAATGGGGCATTAAATTAAAAAAAATTAAGGAAATATTTGTCATCCCAAGTGAACGACAACACAATATAATAGGTGGTTGTAAAACACATCAGTTCTTTACATAATACCTAGTATTCCATTTCTCTTTATCTTACTTATGATTCATGTCATCCTAAATATCAACGCATTAGTATAGTTGAGCCATACTCTTGTGCCCAACTTATTAATGAGGTGATCGTTGACCAAGTTTGTTACATATTTTGCAGGCCAATCAAATGAAACCACTTTTACATTCCATAACTTCTAGTTTGGATATGGTATCTTGCTACTTTGCCAAGTGAGGTGGGATTGAGCCCCACTCACAACACCTTTGGATACGCCCATGATCATGTATATTATTGGAATTATGTGCATATTTTACGCACAAAAAATTGTTATATTTAAAGTATTTAATTCGTCCCACACTAATGGTGTAATGGTCTCAACAAAATTCCTCCAGGATACAAAACCTATACACTCAATTCAAAGGTTACACTCCTTTGAATATTAATCATTTGAATATTAATGGAACAATAATCTAAATTGTGACTATTAACTCAAAGAACAAAATGTTTAAGAAGAAAGACTCGGGAGAAGGATTTTTAGTACTCTTCTTCGAATGGAGAGAACACTATTTATAGGTCCGAGCTGCCTTGGAAAGTCTCGACCTAAGCCAAAAAAGTGTCAAAGGGCCTTAATCCAAAATTATCAACTACCCAAGCACTGGTAACGGCTCGAAGCAGCCCGTCGTATTCCCAAATTGGTGACTGTTTGTACAGTCATGACCGAGTTCCAATTAATTAACTTCATTCTTTCTTATATATATATACACACACACACACACATAATGCGTATAAGACTCAAAACTTTAAGTTATACTTGGTATTCTCCCATAATAAAGGAAAGACCAAGTGAGCTTGAGGAATTCTTCAAACTTGTATGGTGAAATAACAAGTTTTAGCTCGAAAAGTTTTACTAACAATTTCATGTGGGATAAAAGACACACAAGGAAGAAATGAAAATGAAGACAACAAAACTTTATTCATGAAGAGAGAAAGTTGATACACAAATTTAATGTGGGAGAAGAGTATTATTATATGTAAATACAAAACATATAGCACATGCATATATATATATATATATATATATACTTCTATAGATAACTGACTTAAAGAATTTTAATGAAAATGAAAACGATACACTTAAATACTTGGAACGAAGAAAATAGATAACAAAAATGAATTTTTAGTAATTTATAGAGTAGTGTTACACATACCTAATGAGTACTTAATTGTGGCATCCTATAGGCTATATGTGATCTTATTATTATTATTATTATTTTTTTTTGCATCTGGTGGGTTTCATTATAGGTTAAAAAGTAGGAAAATGATGTTAATAGCTTGAGCTTGTGGTATTATTACGAGGTTTAGAACTTGTTTGGTAGTTAGGTCAGGATAATCACTATTAGTAATCCTAGTATTATTAACATCTTCGCTATTAATCCCAGTGCTATTTATTGGTGGTAGTTTTATAATTAAAAATGTTAATCCCTTGTTTTTTCAGCGAGGAAACTAATAATTCCACCATCTCTCTTAGCATAATTAGTGAGAGGATAAGGGCTTTATTCAGATAATATGAATTATTAGTCCAAATCGTTTTTTGCGTACAAAAAGTCTAAAAATTCGATTTATTAGTCATATCCGACCTATTTTCTGACTACCAAACGACTCTTTAGTGTTAGATTCGTTAGATGATTAAGTTAATGATGATTTGGAATGCTCATATTATTACTCTATAAAAAATATATGTGATCCAACGGTGTAGATATATGTAGATTTAACCTAACGACACAAACATTAAATCTTTTAATAATAACACAAGCTCAAACTCGTATATCATACTTTTAAAAAGTAACGACAATGAGATGACACATGCTTGCATAAGTTGTTGCATCATTTTATACATAAGAAGACAACAAGATAACATATAAGACGTCACATCAATTGCAGAAATGTGTTTGTGTACCATGGGGTGGTCTAGTGCTTCAACCTTAGACCAAGTCCAACGGTGGTTTTAATTTGAATCTAAAGCAAATCTTAGGGTCCAACGGTTATTTTTTAAAAAACTAAACCAAATCAACAATTGATTTTGAAAAAAAGAATCAACAGAAGAACCCGGATCCTCAACAAATCATCGAAATAGTCCCTCACAATTCGGTAAAGTTTGGAGCCATAACACATCAAAACGACGTCGTTTTGATGGGCAAATTTTGAAAGAAAAAAAAAAGAAGCGGCCGACCAGGGATGACATGATGCTTTACACGTATCAAGCCCAGGTCGGTTGGTTGGGTTTAATATTTATCTCCGGTATAAGGGCAGTTTTGGTATTCAATTTTTTTAAAAAACATTTTTTTTCTATAAATAGAGACTTGGTTTGCCTCATTTGAACACCAAACGAATTTTTGCAAAATTTGAAGTTTATTTGTAAGTTTTTCTCTCCTCTTTCTCTCCAAATTTCATTTTTCTAATTAATCCATTTTTAAGTTGTGTATTATTTATTATTAATATTACTATTTAATTTACTACTTAAATATTTTAATTATTTTTGCAGATTATTAATTAATACAATTGTCTTTATTATTAATTGTTTATTATTACAATTATTATTGTTAAATTTCGTATTATTATTATTATTATTAGTTGTTATTATTATTGTGAATATTATCATTAAGTAATATTAGTTGTCATTATTGTATAATTTTTGTTGCTAATTTTGTTTATTTTCAGTCATTGTCATCAATGTCTTCACGTCCGGTTTCTCATAAAAGCAAAAACCCTCAAAATTGAAATAATCAACGTTTGAATACACTAAATGAACCTTCTCCTCGCCATATTCATCAACCCACTCCACAAAACCAACCATCATATTACGGTAAGATTTCTGAAACACAAAATATTCCAAATTTTGGAGGTCATCCGAATTTTCAAAACCCAAATTCTATGCAACATGGAAACACACCAATACTTCCCCATGTGTCTTTGTCGATGTTGCAACAAACTTTCCCGTGGAATACTCCACTACCTTCAAATTTGTCCCATTTTTCAAGACAACAATCATACTTAAATCAATGCTAGTATTTCCCAATGGGAGTTCCAGGTGATTCTTCATTTGAATATATTCCGACTAGTCTCGTAGCTTCGAATATACCTTTTTTACAACACAACCTGTGACGACCCGACCCGACCCCGAGGAGGAATCGCGAGTCAAGCCGTCCAAATAGGACTACAATTCATGCAAGGACTCAATTATGGAAAACGACGTGACCCAACATTGTAGACGTAACACGACTCGGCACCTAATGGCCTGAAATTTTTAAAACCGATATAACAGTGAATGCAATTTAAACCAAATCATCGGCGACTTTACAACTGGAACCCAACACTAAACACTTCATGCTATAAAACCTCGACGGCTACAACATGCCGGAGAAACAACAGAAGTAAATAAAAGTTAATGTGAAGCTGAGCGGAAGATTTAAAACGTGTGAACCAACTACAACTATACAAGGCTTGGCGTACATGCGTCGACACTCAAAATAGAATACAAGTTACCACAAATAAAGACATAAATACTACAAGTTCAAGTTTCCAAAAGCGAAGTCTAAATGACTTGCTATACCCAACGTCCTTTCAAAAGAGAACAAAAGAAGGACATCTATAACAACCTTGTCACGAACGATCTCGGACAAACACGAACCCTGCAACGCCTCAACGGGAAGGACCTGGACGGCTCGGATCTAAAGCAGTAAAAGGGAGGGGGTAAGTCATAAAGACTTTGTGAGCTAACAATTATGCATGTCATGGTATCATGCAACATACATAGAAAGATATCATCATTAATATCAAGTCAATAAAAGCATTCATTCATATAAACACTTAGTTCACATATCCATGGTAGCACATTGGTTTCACATAAGTGCTATAAAGTAAAACACATATAAAGAGGATATGTTATAGAACCGGTGCTGCTTCTTAGCTCCTGCAATACAAGCGTTAACTTTATCGTGCTAGAGATACCCGTGCTTGGGGTATCAAAGTGCTGAGAATACATCGGTCATATAGACATGCCAAAGCGTACCTTTTGATTACGTCAAAGGGGCTACTTGCCCATTATGGCCCACAGTGGAGTGGTGTGTGATAAATCCGGTATGACAACCCATCACTATCACGAATCCCATAACTCGTGACGGCGATGCATTGTCTCACCATCGACTCAATCAAATATGCCAGCTAGACCAATGCAATGCCAAGTAGATATTTACTCGTCATATAAACCAAATAAGGAACAAGTTCGTCAAGAGCGAACTTATTCAACAAGTAGGTGTTTACTCATTATGGAATCAAATAGGAATTCGACAAGAGCGAATTCAACATGTCAAATAGATATATCATTCTACAACATGCTCTCGATTATGCATTTCTTTAACACAATCATATAAATCGCATAAGAACTCGATTGAGTCTTATAAGCACACACATCAAACATGCATTTCAATTCATCCCAAAGTCACGTAAGCTAATACATTAGTCTAATGAACTACAAACGTCGTAGGGATTGAATGTGGAGTCGGTATTGTTCAATAACTCCCTAAACTCAACTCCGATGAGTCATTGCTAAAAGTGCAACCAAATAGAGCATAGATATTATATGCGTCCCATTACTCTTTTCTATGTTCTCCGTTCATTTAGAACACAATAACCAAGCCATTCATGACCTTAAATTAGCCATAAACCAATTCTCGAGTTTGAAACCCTAGAATAGTCGTTTTTGTTAAACATACAATTGAAATTTATTCTTTCACAAGAGTTGTTCCTAAGAACATTTAGAACATCATTCATGCTTTATACACAAAGTCAAAATCATAACTTGACATGAAAACCTTAAAAACTTACATGTTTTTCACATGATGAATTGAAGAATTCTAATTTACTAGAAGTCTTCCTAAGCATGTTTAGAACAACTATAATGAAGGAAGCATGTTATTTTATTGAACATACAAATCTGGGAATTGAGAACTCACCTTAAGCCTATGAATAATGGAAGGAAACCATAACAAACTAAAGATTGTAGAAGAGGATGGCAAGGCCTTCGATTAGGCGGTCTCGGATCGCCAATCGGGTTACCGAAACTTCGGCAATCGGTCACACAAGTATGGGAGCTTCATAAGATCAACAATGGACACAAGAGAGATGAACTTGATGATTTATGGAAAATACTTGAATAATTGTTCGAGCGTAACAGTGGTATAATGTAAAGAATTGTCAAAATAAAGTAACAAAAGGAATACCTTTCAGTTTGTCATCTTTTAAACGTGCATACGACTTTCAAATGTTATCTTAAATTAATATTTTGTACAGAGAATTTTGACTCAAAAGACTATATATATATATATATATATATATATATATATATATATATATATATATATATATATATATATAAGAGGAAAAAGGAGAGATGGAAAATTAATCATGGCTTCAGCATATATATATTAGATGATAAAAATAGTGTAGCAAATGTCACCGTATTGCAAAGGTCACTTTTTATTTGAGGAATTTAAAAAAAGGAAAGAAAAAGATAAAAGTCATAATTAGGAGATTTAATTATATTATTCAGTTACTCACTACATTCCACTTAAATATTTGAGCATGCATAATCAATATGTTAATATTAAATATGAAGTATAAAGTTGAAATACTTTGGAGATTATAAACATAAATTTTTAGAGTGTACTCTTTAAGTGAAGCATCCCTAGATATTATAACAATTTTTTGCTTGGAACGGAGGGAGTAATTTATTGGTCAGCAAAAAAAGCTAATTTCTAACCAGCTTGTATTTTCATGAATAAGAAGCCAATCAAAATACCGTATTTTTCATTTGTAATTATCTTCCAACAAGATTATAAAATTATATCTTATCTAAATAGAACATTAAATTGAGTGTAGATCTCATCCCAAATTTATTCTCCATTACCCAATTATAGAAATTTTAATTTCTATATTTGGGATAAAATATGAATCATTCATAAGTAGATTGAATGAAAATGAATGGAAACATGGAAGGTTGCTTGACATTAACATTTATTTAATGTTTAAACCAAACAGTTCTTCTTCCCTCTCAATTTCTAAAAGTGTGTGTGTTTAGTTTTGTGTGTGTATGTGTACCGTGTGTGTTTTTGTGTGTGATGTACTACTGCGTGTGTTTTTGTGTGTACTGTGTGTTTGTGTGTGCATTGTGTGTGTAATGTGTGTGAGTGTTTGTGTTTGTGAACAAAATATAAGGTTGGTTATTGTGTGTTATCCTGATAATATCCATTCGTTAATGGATATGATTGAGTATTATCCAATAACACCTGTTAAGAGTTAACATTAATGTGTGTTATTGTATAATATCAAAAACTATACATTAACCATGTTAAGTAGATAATTGTTTTATCCGAATTAACCGATAAATACCCAATTACCACCCCTATTTATGAAGAAGAACAGTTTGGAAGGGTAACAAACTAATAAAGGGGAAGGGAAGGGAGAGGTGGGGAGGGTTTGGAAGGAGCACGGAGGGGAGGGGTCGGTTTGGAAGGAGAATGGATCGATCGATAGGGATGTGGGGGGGGGGGAGCCAAGGAGAGTGGTTGGAAGTCTTAGTCGTGAATGAACAAAATTTATACAAGGGTAATTTTGTAATACTTCTATCGTTTTTAAATAATTATCTTCTTTTCTTTTTTATTCAATGATGTTGCTTTGGCTTTTCTCTTTACATTTTTTAAAACTTTCATTTTTAAAAAAAAAAAAAAACACTATTACTATTTTACTCTTTACTTTTTCTACCTATTATGACCACATTAAAGGATCTAATTGATAGAGTAAGCGCCGTAAAGATCAATTCCACGACATTAAAAAAAATCACACATTATATCAATATTAGTATAACGTAAAAACTTAGGTAAGACAGTGTTATAGATATTTTTTATAAGACATATTATTTACCTGACGCACCGTGTATTAGTGGGTTAAACTGTAAAAGAGTGAGGTTCTGTGTTATAAATTAAGATCCATAAGACGATCGAATAGAAAAAAAAAACACTATTACCATTTTACTCTTGACTTTTTCTACCTATTATGACCACATGTATTCCAAGACATTAAAAAAAAATCACACATTATATCAATATTAGTATGGGATATACTTAATACAACACCTATAAAATGCTGAATACAACACTTTTAAAAAATATTTGACCAAAATACCCTTTACATAATGTTTTTTTGTTTTTTTATTAAATTTAATTTAACAAATTTTAAATTTAAAAATATTTTAAACACAATTAATTTATTAATTAATTTGATTTAGTTACTAAACACAATTAAATTACTAATTAATTTGATTTAGTTATACTAAGTGAAAAATTATCTTTGAGTTAGGTTTAAAATTAAAAAAAATTAATTTGATTTGAATTAGGTTTAAATTAAAAACAAAAACAAGTTTTGGGTATTTTATTTATTTATTTTAATTAAATTTAAATTAGCTAAAATTTATTTTTTTGTTTTTTATTAAATTTAAATTAGCTAATTTAAAATTTAATAATTAATTTGATTTGAATTAGGTTTAAATTAAAAAAAAACAAGTTTTGGGTTTAGGCCTTAGGACCGGTTTTGTACCAGTCCAAATGAGGAGATGGGCTAGGGACCGGTCTGCGAGCAGGCCAAATTGGGGGATGGGTTTGGGCCTGGTTAGGTGGCAGTCCAAAAGGGGGGATGGGTTGAGGCCTGGTCTGGTAGCAGGCCAAAAAGGGGGGGCTGGGTTGAGAGCGGGCAGTGGGCTTGTGGGAGGAAATGAATGGGTTTAGGACTGGTTTCAATCCAGTCCTTTAACCCAAAAGTTAGTTTTTTTTTTAAATTTAAATATAATTCAAATCAAATTAATTATTAAATTTTAAATTAGTTAATTTAAATTTAATAAAAAACAAAAAATAAATTTTAGTTAATTTAAATTTAATTAAAAAACAAAAAAATTAAATTACCAAAAAAATGTTTTTAACATGTTTTGTTTTTACCCCAAAACTTGTTTTTTTTTAATTTAAACATAATTCAAATCAAATTAATTATTAAATTTTAAATTATCTAATTTAAACTTAATAAAAAACAAAAAAAATAAATTTTAGTTAATTTAAATTTAATTAAAAAAACAAAAAAATTACGTAAAGGGTATTTTGGTCAAATATTTTATAAAAGTGTTGTATTAAGCATTTTATAGGTGCTGTATTAAGTACCTATGTATTAGTATAAGGTAAAAACTTGGGTAAGACAGTGTTACATATATTTTTTGTAAGACATATATTATTTACCTGACACACTGTGTGTTAGTGGGTTAAACTGTAAGAGAGTGATGTTTTGTGTTATAAATTAAGATCCGTAAGACGATCGAATAGAAAACTTACTCTATTTATAATACAATCAATTATTATTTTTAAACGGAATGCCGAATCAAAGAGGACGATTATTTGAAAATGGAAGACGTATAACTTTTTTTTTAAGACCTTGCTATATATGTGGCTCGAATCTGGCAATCAATTTTTTTAAAATAAAGATTAATGTAATTTACTTTATGAAGTTACAATTATGCCCTTATAATGAATTTTAGATTCTTAGCTCCTTTTTTTTTTTAATCCCAAAACAACTCACAGGTAGTTTAACGAACAAAATCTCAAACCTCATCTCAATCTCAATCAAGGGTCGTCAAACGACCAAAACACCAAAATTCCCAAAATTCATCTCAATCTCTGATCAAGAGTGAGAAAACCCAACTCAAGATGTTTCACATTTCGAGATAACTCAGTTACACATTTTAAGCGTTGATTCTTCAACATATCCATTCTTAGAGATAACTAATTGGAGTCCCGAGGAGGGGTTGATTCTTCAACATTACCATTCTTTTCTCGGACATAAGAATTTGTGGCAGGACTTGAATGAAAGAGAGAGCTTTTACCCCAAAAAGTACCTCAGAGAGAGCTCATACTTGATGGAACCGTCACCGGAACAGTCTGCAGTTTGTCAATGGAAATTTCTTCATGTCTTACTTGAGATCTCAAATTCCGGATTTGATGTTAAAATTCCAAATCTAAATCTAAAGAGTCTTTGCAAATCCCCGGTTGCCGGAACTATCGGCTTTGGAGATCGAGCCGTCTGGAGCATAGAGTGGTTGTATGGTTATGTAGAGAGAGAGAGAGAGACAGACGTGTAGATTGTAGAGGGAGGGAATGGGTCGCTTAAAGGTAGGGGATGGGTCACTTAGGGTTGCACATTTTGTTAAAGTTCAAACTGATTAAAGGTATATTGGATATTTTAATAATGGTAAATTCCAAAAATATCCTTAAATATCCTTTTTGGCCAGCCAGATTCTAGCCCCTTATCTTTACCAATTTTTTTTAAGAAGGAATTTAACTTTTAAACGGGAGAATTGAGAGGGAGTAAGGAAAAAACCATCCTAAGAGGTGGTCGAATAATAGAGTTGTGGTTTTATAAAGTATGAAGTCTCAAGTTCGTTCCATCTCACGCCCTTTAGAAGAAAAAAAAAAAAAAAGTAAAAAACCATCAAATAAGAAACCTTAAAAGTTGTTAAATGTTGTGACTGAACTACTAGTATTCATAAACAACCTTAGCAGTACTTTTCAATGTCTCTCATTGTACCTTCCCACTCAGACTGTTCAAGCCTTCCAGGCCCTTCCTTGGCAAGTTTAGTGGGCTTGCAACTTTCAACTCCTCATATATTTCTCAAAAAGTGTCATGTTTTTAATTACATATTACTCCCACTATTTCGAATAAAGAGTCATCGTTTGAAAGTTTTTTTTAAAAAATAATATTTTTAATAATTCGTTAATAATAAAATGACATTTTTATATCTTAATTTTTAAAAATAAACTATTTAAATTTCCAAAATAAAAAAGTAGATTTTTTTACCGGAACAAAGGTAATAGATATTTAAAGGGAATACCAAAATTTTTACCACCGTATAAATTGAGAAAGTCCAATTTGACCAACGGCGTTTCATAACGACCAAATTAACCAACCAACTTCTGTCAATATCGGGCCAAAAAATTGTCATAGAAAGAAGATATTGACAGAAGTTGGTTGGTTAATTTGGTCTTTATGAAACGGCGAGGACGATATTGGAACCAAATTAAAAGTTGGTTGGTTAATTTTGTCGTTATGAAACGTCGTTGGTCAAATTGATTTCTCCAATTTGTACGGTGGTAAAAAATGTAGTATTCTCGATATTTAAAATATTGAATGGTTGAAGCTCATGTGGAAGTAAAATTTGTCACTTAAACTACAAATCACATAAAAGTCAAATTGTAAAAATTATATACAGAAAATGAAAAATTAGAAAGTTGACTATTTTTTTGAACAAACGTAAAAGAAACATGAATTCTTTTTTTAAACTCCAGATTATTAGTATTTAAATCTTTACTACTTCGTACTCTATTGATCAATGGTAGTAAAAGCTCAACTACTTTCCCTATCCAACATTTTTACGATCTAGTTAATCCATTTATATATTTCATGAATATGGTAGTATACTTTTACTTTTCAAATCTAACGTGAAAATTCTTGAAATCTTATATCCATTTAATATGTACTCGCTGCATCTTTAAATTATGAGTAGGTCGTCCATAGGACTGTCTTACAAAAGACGGACCTATTCATGTTAAATGAGGTCAATATTCAATAATCTCAAAACAATCCCTTGATTTTTAAAAATTTCAGCGTCAACCTCACGTGTATAAATAAAAGGTGTCACTTTTTAGTATTAAAAATATCGTTTTTCAATATTAATTGTGTCACTTTCAGCATGAAATATGTCATATTACGTTTTTAATAAAAATTATCACTTTTTTCCTTTAAAAGATATTACGTTTTAGCCTTAAATGTATTACTTTTGGTCTTAAATGTGTTATTTTTGTTTTGGAAAGTGTTACTTTTCATTATAAATGTATAAATTAAAATTGTCATTGTTAATTTTAAAATGTCACTTTTTAATATTAAATGTGTAATTTTTTAGTATTAAGAGTGTCACTTTGTTTATCGCTAACGGAGTCAGAGCTAGGGACTTCCGATGAACAAGATCTGAGTTCTTTGATCTATAGCGTGCACTTGCATTGTACATAAACCAGTACCAGACTTTTTCAAAGTATAGAGACCAATGGTAAAATTAAACCAATTTATTTTTATTTTGTTAGTGTCTAATTTCATTTAATGACATCTTACTTTTTGGGACCATAGCGGGTTCCTATGACTATGGGTACATGAAGAAGATCACATAGAAGAGGAGCATGTGTACATGATGAAGATCACAGAAAAGAGAAAAAAATTGAAGGTGGAGGGAAGAGGGAACTAACGGAAGGTTGAATGATGCACAGTTGGAATACGACCAAAACGAAAAGAGGGAAAGTGAAAGTGAGAAAGGGAACTTATTTATCATCTTTTTATTTAATTCTACTACATCTCTACTTTTAAATCTCATAGTTTCCTCTAAAACTTTTAGTTTTACCTTTTCAGAAAAGAGAGGAAATGAAATATGTTTTTGTTTAGTTTTTAAGTTTTGTCATCTTTTTGTTGTGTAATGTACATTGATTTAATCCCGACAAAAAACTCAAGCATATAGTGATTCATTAGCATATTGTCCGCTAAATATATTGATTAAGTCCCACCATTCCATTTGTACGGGCACAAAATCTAATATATTTTTAAAACATAAAACAAGTACTCATTCCATTCCTAAATTATTGTTATGTTTGAACTATTTGATCAAACTAAGTGTTTTTCGAATACAAATTTGACGTGTAGCATTTTTTATGTGTTTTATAATTTTTTTTAAAAAACATTAAAATATATACGTCAAAATCACATTCGAAAACACTCCGTTTGACCAAATAACTTCAAACAAGACAATTATATTAGGGCTGGAGAGTAATTTGTAGTACTTTTTAAGGTATTAAAAAGTTAGTATTTTATGATTTTGAAAAAAATAAGTCAAATTTGCATTTGAAAAACATCGGGACAAAAAATAAAAAACCAGGACAATAATTTAGAAAATGAGAGAATATAATATTTTGAAACGAAAAAAATTGTGACTTGTAGCATCATATGAAATCCATATAATAGTACTGATAATTTTATTGATTAAGACTATATATACATAATTACATATACAAGTAGCGATGCCACAGCTAACCCAAAGGGTTTAGCTAACCCCCTTTGATTTTAAAATAATGCTCCCTCCGTTTTCGGACAAAGAGTCTATTATTTTATTTAAAAAGTTCATTTTAAAAAATTAAGGCATAAAGTGTCATTTTATTATTAATAAGCTACTTAAAATGTTTTTTTTTTAAAAAAAAATTAACTTTAAAATAGGAACTTTTTACCCGAAATGAAAAGAGTATATTTTAGAGCATCCACATGGTGAATTCCAACTAGGAGTGTAAATCGGAACCACCGAACCGAACCGAACCAAACCAAACCAGTCGGTTTGGTTCGGTTTCGGTCAAAGACGGTTCGGTTTCGGTTTCAAAAATTGGAAAACCACGCGATTCGGTTCGGTTCACGGTTTTTGGTATCGAACCAAACCACCCTATATATATATTTTTATTTATTATATAATATATATTATATTACATTTATTAACTATTTTGAACCTTTGATTTATTCATATATATATATATATATATATATATATATAGACGGATACTAAACCAAACAAAATTTGATTGTTGGAGAACTATTATTTCTTCTGTTGTTTGTGTTTATTTTAGAATTTGTATTGTTTTATTTATGATAATTTGTTGTTAGTAGGTTATTTCCTAATTTTGATGTTAATTCCAAATTAAAATCTTATTTTTATTGTTATTTTTAATGTTGGTTAATTAATTTCATTAAAAATAATTTATATAAACCACAAAACCGAACCAAACCAAACCAAACCGAGTGGTTCGGTTCGGTTCGGTTCGGTTTGAGATTTTTGTAACCACTAGGAGCTGGCGATTCGGTTTGTGGTTTTGGCATAAACCAAACCGAACAATTTACACCCCTAATTCCAACCAATGTGGATAATTCTTCATTAAGAATTGTTGCTCAAAATTCTTGTTTAAGAATTGCAAGGAATTGGGCAAAAGAAAGAGAAGCACACTTCCACACACCTGCCACTTGCTTTATCTTTTTTTTTTTTTTGATATTTTTATTGTTACATTTTGGTATAAAAATAAAAAAGGTAGTGTAAATAAAGTGAATGATTTAGTAGTCCAATCCATGTAAGAATGAAGGAATAATTAAAATCATTGTAAAGAATAATTCTTAAAAGAGAGAAATTCTTAAAATATATAGGTGGTAGCGCGACCCAGTTAAGAATTTGTGAAATATATAATTCTATCAATGTGGATGCTTTAGAGCATCTCCAACCTGACCCCGAAAACCCTAATTTGAGTCTGTGAGAACCCAAACCCATTACTTGTATTACTTGTCTTATACCTTAATAACATGATTGTATTATGCCTTAACATGTTAGATACTCCTAATTGTTCATGTCATACTCATATGAGAGTATTATGTGCCTAGTTGCTTGAAAGCCTTCCTTGCATTGCTTGCCTTGCCTTGTACCGTGAGTGTTTGCCTTAGCATGATAGCACTCGACCGAGACTTGTTATAGTTCTATTGTCCATCATAGATGACCTAGAACGTTCACCTTGATCATAGTAAGCTTGATTGGAAGTTTGGAAACCTTCTTGCTTTGTCTTGACCTTAGCGATTTCCCTCTTACTCCGCTTGGCGACGTCGATTTGTTCCTTGAGTTCCCGGACTTATATTCAAGTCATAACCATGGTTAAACAAGCCTTTTCCATGCCCAAGATATCTTAGTTTCATTAACGTTTGATTCGGGTTTGATTCGTCAACCAATCGTCGCATGATTCGAGCCTTGTCCTACTTTGTTCCGGGTGTTGTTCGGGTGTGTTTCGGACTTGTTTTGAGTAGTGTTAGACCCTAGAATGGATGCCCACAAGTTAGGGACCCTTTAGGACATGTTTAAGTCAAGTTTTGGAGCCCCAGTAGTTGAGGCGCCCGCATGGATCGAGTGAGGCGCGCGCACCAGAAGCTGAGAGCAAATGAAAATCAGGAGACCTAACTGCGCATTTGAGGTGGCCGCATGGGACATCTTTGAGGCGCCCGCCTCGGCCGGCCTTCTTCGCTACGGAAATTTTCTCCTCTCCTCTCCTATGTCCGACCTTTGACCCCTTTAACCCCTTCCTAATTGACCCTAATCCTACCTATTAAACACTAATCAAGTTAGATTAGTCCTAACCTCAAGCTTCCTCCATTGGACAAGTGGAAATTGGAGCCCTCTCCCCTTGACATGTGGACTTCCACTAAGTTCATGCAACATATATAAGCCTTCTCTCTTGTTGATCAGCCATTAAGCTCCATTCCCAGATTTTTCTTCTCTTTCTCTTGCCATAATAGTGTGTGTAGAGAAAAGGTGAGACTAGTGTGTGTCTACTCCATGGATTGAGCTCCCGACCTCCGTTTGCCAAACCGAGACCACCGGAGTGAAGCTACCGACTAGGAGATCATTTCCATCCGGTTACTTTGCTCTCCAACCTTCCTTTTTCTTGGTGAAGGTAAGCTATCGATTCCCCTTAGGATGTATGCTAGATATGCCATGTCCCCCTCTTCTTGTAAATCCCATGCTCCTACCATGCTCTTGCCATGATTATTGATGAATTGGCCTTTTGGGATTTTTGATTAATATGATCATCTTGTTAAATTAGTCCTATGCCTAGAATTAAATATGTTCTATGCCCTCTTAGGAACAACTAATGTTCTTGGACTAATAGATTTTGACAACCTTTGGAGACTATGAATTCTAGGGTTTCACATGCTACAAATTGTCTATCCTATTGATTGAGTCCGATGCCTAGAATTGAATATGTTCTATGACTTCTTAGGAACAACTAATGTTCTTGGACTTACGACTCTTGACAACTCTTGGAGATTTCGAATTCTAGGGTTCACGTACTATGGATTGTTCACCTATTGATTGGGTCCTATGTTTAGAATAGAATGAGATCTATGTCTTCCTAAGAGTCACTAATGTTCTTGGACTATTGGCTTCTGATAACCTTGAAATATTGATTCTAAAGTTCCCTTGAATTATGAAATGTTGAACTTATAATAATACTTGACTATGGTTGTTAAGTGGATTAACGGCCTGGTTACTCGATACGAGAACTTAGAAAAGGATTTTGGATGCATCTAGCATCTTCACTCTCTTGGATGAATCGTTAGAGACGACTCAACGGAGTCAAACTTAAGCGAGCCATTGAATAATACCGGCTAAATGATAAATCCCTACGACGTTCTAAGCACGTCCCTCTAAGAATGATAATTCTAGACTCTTGAGAATTGGATCGATTACCTTGCTTGATTCTTGATGTCATAATATAATGTCTATTCGACATACTGAGTTCGCCCTTGTCGAACTCATTCCTGCTTGATCATTGATGATAATTCTTTACTATGGTTGTTAAATAGATTAATGACCTAGCCGATCATATACGAGAACTTAGAAAAGGTTCACGATGTATCTAGCATCTTAACTCTCTTGGATGAATTGTTAGAGATGACTCAACGGAGTCAAGTTTAGCGAACTATTGAACAACACCGGCTCATTTGATCAATCCCTACGGACGTTTAAAGCGTTTCCCTAAGAATAATAATTCTTGACTTTGAACTTGAATTGATTGCCTTGCTTGATCTTGAATGTCATATTATAGAATACTAAATTGACATGTGAGTTCGCTCTTGTCGGACTCAATCCTACTTGGTTATTGATGAGAATAATTTACTTGTCATGAACGAGATCGCTCTTGTTGCTCGACCTCGTTACTTCTTGATACTTTTGTTAAGTAAACATTACTTGGCATTGCATGAGTCGGTGGCACGGCATCCGTCCTTGTTCACACAGCCCTCCCGTGGCCACGGTGGGGAAGTAGTTCCCTTTGTTGCATCAATCACAGTACCATTGGTTCTATCAGGGCATTCCCTCGGAAGGTCGATGTACTACACGCATCTGACACATGCACGCTCAAGATAACGCTTGTATGCAGGAACTACGTAGCGGCCCGGCTCTTCATATATCCTTATCCTTTGTGATTATTTATGCGCACCTATGTGAAACAATGTGCATCTTGGATATATGCTCTCTATGCTTATGTGACTATAACTTGCCTTGTATGTTGCATATTGCCATGACATGCATGATTGATAGCTTACGAGTCTTTATGACTTACTTTCCCTTTCCCTTTGCTTTAGATCCTAGCAAGACGTTCGCTTCGTTGACTGTGTGTTCCTTGTACTCCTTTTGGTTCGTGCCGTCGTTGTTGAAGAGGTGGTTTAGATGTTCTCTTCCTCTTGTTCATGTTTTGTAAGGACGACGGGTTTAAGCAAGTCACCTAGACTATGCTTGGGTATTTGTATAGAACTTGTTTGTTACTCTTGTTGGCTAGTAGTTATAACACTTGTAGTACTTGTATCTCTTTTGTGCTTAGGCATTGTGTAAGCCAGAGCTTTGGTTAACTTGTTATTATCCCACTTGTTTAAGTCTTCCGTGAGCATCCTATTAGCTCTTATTTAATTCTTGTCTAAAGCTGTTAGCTTGGGTTCCTCAGCATGTAGTGTCGCCGATGACTTGGTTTAAATTGTTTAAGCGTTATATCGGGTTTTAAAAGATTTTAAAAATACTGCCCTTCGTGCCGAGGCGTGCTACGCCTCTAATGTTGCGTCACGTCGTTTTAAAAAAATTAAGTCCTTGCATGTTTAATTGCCTACTTGTTTCCCTCCTTATTTGGGCGGTCCGACCCGCGGTCCCATCTCGGGCAGGGTTGGGCGCCGGTCACGCCATCTTTATCGAGCTCTCGTTGGCTATATGCGGGGATAGTTCCATGGCCTAGTTGGGTTAGTTCTTGTGTGAATCATGGCGTTGAGTGTTCTCTTTCGTGCCTTATTGGCGATTCTTCGTTAATGAATAGGACTTAGAATCCTAAGTTCATTGTGATCTAGATTCTCGTGAGTACGTTGTTCGTGTCAAGGAATATTACCTTTCACCGTTTTACTTTCAAGGCCTTGATTATACCAAGAGTGTGTGTTCTTTGCTCTGTAGAGCTATTAAGCTTCTTGTCAGTTGTGAGTGATCTATAAACTCGGGTTATTGATTCGAGCGTGATCATCGTGGTGTCCATTAGTGCCTTTGAGCGTGTTACACCTTCTTGAGCGGCGTGGCTAAGCCTCCCGTAGTACCTAGTGTATTCCTTGATTCCTACATAAGTATATACATCTATCGTAGTGTCTAATCTTGAGTGCTTGGGCTGCTTAGTGTTGGGAATTGGAGGACCCTTTCTGCTTCATGTTATTGAGATTGAAGGGATACCACTAAGGATCAAGGTAATGTTGTGGTTTCAAGTTGAGACTTGGTGAGTACCCATTAGGTGACCACATGGTCGATGATTGGATGTCGTTAGCTCGTTTACGTCTTGACCCATAGTGATTTGAGGTCTTCTAGTTAATATCTATCTGCTAGCCAAGGATTATTAAGTTATTGTCTTGTACCGTTATTCGACTAATTCGTTAATAGAGTATTAGCGGCTTGTAAAGGATTTATCCATCATTAGTGAATCGTTAAGGGTATGAATGTTCCATACATGGTATACTTGCATGGTAGACTAAAATACTATGCACATGATATTGATTTCCATGCCTAAATGTAACTATATTATATGTGCATGAGACCTTCATAAAGGATGCTCTTATGTGATTTGTAACTCCTCCCGCATCTAAACGACGGAAGCTTTTGAAGTCACTCAGAGGGCCTGACTTGATTATCAAGAGGTATTCGTCGTAGAACTAGAATGGTATAATATGATATAGGAATTGGTGAACCCATGACCAAGCTGGAATGAAATTGAAAGTGTCATCTTGTTTTTACTTGTGCAAATATGTGCAACGTGTATATTGAAATCATGCTACGAATAAATTGAACTTTGTCATAATGCGGAATGAATTGCATTGCGAATGCCTTCTTTGGAAGGCGAATATGATCCATGATGATTGATTGGCTTGATTTTATTGTTAGGGCGTTAGATCCTATAGATGCGTGTTGAGGCAGAATAATTTAGTTAGTGGAAAACTTTTGTTGGAAAGTTGTTAGCTTGGTGCAACTATTGCACGTGCATTCGAGTCACTGTTTAGGCGATAAAGAAGAATTTTCACCTCATTGTCCACGTTTGTTGGAACCTAGTAAACCTCGATAATGTCCTTGAACCTGTCAAGAGTCAAGATGACTTCGACTTTGAAATCGATGGGAGATGATATTTAAGCATTTCTTTCCCTGTCGCCTCATGATTCGTTTCTCCATTGCCCGTATTTTGTATACAACTTCTACCTTTATTGATCTCGTTAGTAACTATTAGACTCACATCATTTGTTTTGCAAATGCTTGTCCTCTTGCCTTGTCCTTGTACGACTTTGGGACTACTCATTTCTTTGACAGAAATTAGAATTTTTGAGCTATTGCCGGGGACTTCGCTTATATCTAGAACACCTAGGAATAGCTCCGCGGAGTTGTGAAAATTGAAAGAGTAGTTGCAAGAACTTCAAGATAGAGAGTTCATTTAACGGTGTCCCAGTGGGGTGCACGGTATTGTTTGTGAAAGGAATGTGGTAGTTTACGATTTTGCATAGACTATCGGCAGTTGAACGAGAATACTATCAAGAATATGTATCCCTTGCCACGCATTGATTATCTCTTTGATCCCTTCGGGGTTCGGTTGTTTATTCAAGCTTGACTTGAGGAGTGGCTATTATTAGTGGAGAGTTTGAGAGGAGGATGTTCCTCGGACGGCCTTTAAATGCAGCGTTACGGCCACTATGAGTTGTTGTGATGCCGTTTGGGTTGTTAGCCGCTGCGGTTTTGATGGACTGATGAATAGGGTTTTTCATGAATATCTCGATTGCTAGTGGTTGTGTTTATTATTGATATTCTCGGGTACTCAAGTCACGAGAGGAGGTTGACTCGGCTCCTATCCTAGCATTGCCTAGTGTTTGAAGAACCTTGTGAATTTATCGATGCCTCGTTGGAAGGCTTGGGTTGCGATGCTTGTGCCATGGGTTCTCATTTGCCATTATTTGGATTTGCTTTTTGTATGATTACAGTCTAGTATTGAATTGGCCGTATAGGCTTATTAGAGATAGATTGCTTGACCCAGTGTAGCCGAAAGCTACGAACAATCGGAAGCATGACTTAGAAATTGGGTTAGCGACTCGGTATTCTTGAAGGTATCGCCTCGCCGCGGAGCTAAGCGATTGGGAAGAAATGTAAACTTTCACCTAGATTCATTGGACCATTCGAGATCTAGAAAGGATTGGAGCTTTGTCGTATCGGTTAGCATTGCCGCCTTCGTTATCGAATGTTCACGTGTATTCATGTCTCGATGCTACGCAGTATTTGTTAGAATCGCATGTCCTTGTTTACGTTGAGATTTCATTCGAACCCGATCCATCTTATGATGAAAGACGGTGAGGATTCTTGTTACTAAGGAGCAAATATTGAGAACGAAGAAAATTCCCTTGAGTGGAAGTCTTGTGGAAGAATCATGATATTGAGGAAGCCACGTGGGAGGCCAGGATTGAGAGAGAGAAGTACCCTTTCCTATTCGATGATTAGGTAAGAATTTAGGGACTAAATTCCTTTAAGTGAGGGAGGATGTGAGAACCCAAACCGTTACTTGTATTACTTGTCTTATACCTTAATAACATGATTGTATTATGCCTTAACATGTTAGATACTCTAATTGTTCATGTCATACTCATATGAGAGTATTATGTGCCTAGTTGCTTGAAAGCCTTCCTTGCGTTGCTTGCCTTGCCTTGTGCAGAGTGAGTGTTTGCCTTAGCGTGATAGCCTTCGGCCAGAGACTTGTTATAGTTATTGTCCATCATAGATGACCTAGAACGCACCTTGATCATAGTAAGCTTGATTGGAAGTTTGGAAACCTTCTTGCTTTGTCTTGTGACCTTAGCGATTTCCCTCTTACCTAGTTTTAGCGCGTATTTCGGCGTCGATTGTTCCTTGAGTTCCCGGACTTATATTCAGTCATAACCATGGTTAAACAAGCCTTTTCCATGCCCAAGATATCTTAGTTTCATTAACGTTTGATTCGGGTTTGATTCGTCGACCAATGTCGCATGATTCGAGGCCTTGTCCTACTTTGTTAGGATTGTTGTTCGGGTGTGTTTGGGACTTGTTTTGAGTGGTGTTAGACCCACAGAATGGATGCCCACAAGTTAGGGACCCTTTAGGACATGTTTAAGTCAAGTTTTGGAGCCCATTGGTTATGAGGCGCCCGCGTGGATCGAGTGGTAGGCGAGAGCAAATGAAAATCGGGGAGACCTAACTCGTTTGAGGCGGCCGCATGGGACATCTTGAGGCGCCCATCCGCCACTTAATTCTGGGAAATTTTCTCCCTCCTCTCCATGTCAGGCCTTTGACCCTTACTTCCTAATTGACCTAATCCTACCTATTAAACACTAATCAAGTTAGATTAGTCCTAACCTCAGCTTCCTCCATTGGACAAGTGGAAATTGGAGCCCTCTGACATGTGGACTTCCACTAAGTTCATGCACATATATAAGCCTTCTCTTTGTTGATATTACATTAGCTCCGTTCCAGTTTTTCTTCTCTTTCTCTTGCCATATTAGTGTGTGTAGAGAAAAGGTGAGACTAGTGTGTGTCTCTCCATGGATTGAGCTCCCGGCCTCAGTTTGCCAAGAGACCACGGTGAAGCTAAACTAGGAGATCATTT
>CM028379.1:84393634-84536332 GCA_013146195.2 Codonopsis lanceolata
CCGGTAGAGTAGATATAGCCGTGCCAAAAATCTTCACTCAAGCACCACCGTCAAGACGAGCACCACGATCGGGGAGAGAGCTATGGTCGCCGTAGAGTTCGTGGAGTGTAGAGTGCGTAAGCGCAACGGCCAAAGAACAAAGCCCGCCACACACAGAGGTCGGATCCTCTTCGAGCCCACCTTCTACCCGCAGACGTACGAAGTTAGCCAATGTATCCAAATTCCCACTCTTCCGCATTGACCGAGGACGTTGAGAAGTCGCTATCCGAGAAAATGGAGGCCATGAAAAGGACATGGCAAAGTTAGGCTAGCACCTAGCTGTGCCAAGCCCGGCTACGGAACCACCAAGCCATTGGAAGGCAGCCCATTCACTCCCGAAATTGAAAATGCGCCACCCGCGCAAGGGGTCATCTTCCCTCAGTTTGACAAATATTTCGAGAAGACGCGGGCAAGCGATTGGCTTCGATCATTCGAGGCACAACCGAATGGTCACAGATGTGGAAGCCCCGAAAATGCGGGCATTCGAGGGAGCTCTCCGTGAAAGGCGCAAGCCTGTCAGCGCAGTTCCCTGGGATCTATCGGGAGCCGGGCAAGGTTTCCGAAAAGTTCTTAGAGGAATTCGAAATGCAGCCCGACCCTAAGAACCGCTCGACCTTGCTAAGATCAGCTGGAGATAATGAATCCTACGACAAGCATTTGAAGAGGTTTGAAGAAATGCTCGAACAAGTGACCGCGACAGCTGACCCGAGATTACCTTTTGCTACCTCAACAACATGAGGGCAGGGCCACTGAAGACAATGCTAGCAATGAACCCGGGAGCTTCCAAGGCAGAGCTGCTAGCAAACTCACGTCTCTTTTGCTCGACCGAGAGTGTCAAGGCAGATAAAGCCAAGAATAAGGACAAGGCTCAGGCGCCTCGGCCACGCCTGCCGACTGCAGCCCTGACGGCAACAACCGCCGAAAGTAGATAGGAGGAAAACCTCCAACCCCGGGCAAAGATTTAGAGAAGCTCAATTCACCCCGCTAAACACTACGCGGGAAGAAATCATGCTCCAGGTGGGAGACGCTCTGCCCATCCCTTATCCTTTCGATCCTGAGCTCGCTCATACCCGGGACAACACAAAGTATCGTGAGTACCACCACCTGCATCGGGTCACACCACCGAGGATTGTAATGTGTCAAGAGGGAGATTCAAAAGTCGATCAATACGCAAGCTAGATCGTTTCAAAAGGGATCAAGGCGCAGGGAACCACGCCAATAATGACCAGGGAAGGCCCCCAAGAGGAAGAGGTGGCCAGGCCCCTCAGATTCGAGGGGTGATAAACATGATCCAAGAGGAGCTCCCGTCCAACACACTCTGAAGCACATATATTCCTTGTCTAGAGCTATCAACACTCCAAAGAATACAACAAGTGGGAGCAAAGCATCTGTTTTTCCCGCAGTGAGCTGGCAAGCACTCCATTGGCATCCGAGCAGCCCCTGGTTATTTCCTGCCTAGTCAACAACTGGCAAGTTCACAGAGTATTGCTAGACACTGGAGCATGCAGGGACATCATGTACTATTCCTGCTTCAAGGGATTGGAGCTTCCGGACAACATGCTCAAACCTTATCTGGAAAAGCTTGAGGGATTCACCAATCACCAAGTAGGCATCAAGGGTACTATCGACCTAGAGGTATTCATGGGTGATGGAGCCCAAACGCGAATTGAGATGATCACATTCTTGGTGATCGACCTGAAATCGGCATACAACTGCATTTTAGGTGCTCCGGCGATGGCCAAGTTCCAAATGGTCACATCCATTCCCCACCAGAAAGCTAAGTTCTACACTGAGACTGGAGTGGGGATCCTCAACAGCAAGCCCCGGGCAATGTGGGAATATGTCCGGGAATCCCAGCGAAAAAAGCAGAAAATGATCGTGGACATTCCCGACCAAACTGCGGCGGCCCCAAAACTGATTGAGGACCTTCCCGATCAGCCTGTGGTAGCTCCTACTGATATCGCTTCGGCCACTGTCCCAATTAACAATATCGAGTCCGGGGTTGGGGAAATTTCGGAGGTCGTTGATCCCATGGAAATGGATGTTCCCGAGCAACTCCCGGTACCAGAGCCCTCCAGGCGCAAAGCTAAGCGTCCAGAATCACAAGACATCGAGATGGACACTCTACAGGTCTGAGACGAGCCCGACATTCAGCCAGAGGGCGAGCTGGAAGAGGTCATTATCAATCCAGCCTACCCCGAGCAAAAAATCAAAATCTAGAAAGCCATGCCTCCTGAAGCTCGGGAAGGATTGATTAAGCTGTTGAAGAACAGCTTGGATGTGTTCGCCTGGACAGTCGAAGACATGAGGGGTATTAGCGAGAACATTGCCCGTCACGACCTCAATGTTGATCCTGCCTTTCGGCCCATCCAATAGCGGCCAAGGCAGTATTCGCCCGAGAAGAATGCAGCAATCAAAGCAGAGGTCGAGAAGCTCCTGAAGGCAGATATCATTGAGGAGATTCAGTACCCGACCTGGCTGGCTAATGTGGTAATGGTCAAGAAGGCCAATGACAAATGGCGGATGTGCGTAGACTTCACAAGCCTCAACAAAGCCTGCCCGAAAGACTGCTATCCATTGCCCCGCATAGATGTGCTTGTCGATTCTATAGCCGGGTTCGAAATGCTCAGTTTCCTGGACGCGTACTCAGGGTATCACGAGGTCAAAATGAATGAGCAAGATAAGGCGAAGACAGCCTCTTCCTGCAAAGTGGTCTCTATTGTTACAAAATGATGCCCCTTCGGCCGAAAAATGCAGGGCCACTTACCAGATGGTCAATAAGGTTTTCGGCCTCGACGCGTAAACATGGAGGCCTACATAGATGACATGGTCATCAAAACAAAGGGACGCGACCATACT
Source organism: Codonopsis lanceolata (assembly GCA_013146195.2). Classification (NCBI taxonomy): domain Eukaryota; kingdom Viridiplantae; phylum Streptophyta; class Magnoliopsida; order Asterales; family Campanulaceae; genus Codonopsis; species Codonopsis lanceolata. The sequence goes on from CM028379.1 coordinate 84,396,533, forward strand.
CTTGACCTGGCAGAGACGTTCGCCAACCTGCGCAAGCATAACATGAAGCTGAATCCAAGCAAATGCGCTTTCGGGGTCCGAGCAGGGAAGTTTCTGGGGTTCATGGTCAACCAACGCGGTATAGAGGCCAACCCGGAGAAGATACAAGCCCTACTCGACATGGAGCAGCCTTATTGCATCAAACATATCCAGCAGTTGAATGGCAGGGTCATTGCCTTAGGCCGCTTCATCTCTCGATCAGCTGAAAAATGCCTCCCCTTCTTCAAGGTTCTGCGCGGCTCGAGACTTACTCTCACGCTGGATGGGTTTCGCGAGGCCCTGCCTTGCACTTCCACTCAGGTTTGTTTGTGATCTTAACAGGCTCAAGGAGGACGATCCAAAGCCCAGATATCCTACCCATCTCAAGGACGGCCCAAGCTGTGTTTTTGCCACATCATACTTGAACAGGATGGGTGATATCAAGGCTGGAGTTCTCTCTCTTATATTTGAAGGAAAGAAATCTGCTTTAAATGATCTCTGGGAATGCAATGAAATTGGGCTTGGCCCCCTCCGCTCATAGGAAAAGTCCTCGTAATCTTGTTACTAGTAGGAAATTGGATATAGCACCCTAAAAAAGGTTCTCTCAGAATTTTCATTTACTTATTTGCTTCCATAAAAGAGGCCTACTCGTAACTTATGTTGTTTTTTTTTTAGGATTAATATAATGTTTGGTCCCTGGACATGTCGAAAAGCAATGTTTTGGTCCCCGGACAAAAAAACAATAGAAGTTGGTCCCTGGACATGTCTTTTTGGACCAATTTGCCCCCTCCCACCGTTAGCGTTAGTTGTATCGTTTGTTTTGTTTTTAATTGACGAGAATGCCCTTGGCCTTTGAGTGGATGTATATAAGCAGGAGATGTATATCGACAGTTAGGTCGAAGCCCTAACTGTTTCTCTCCGACACATCTTCTTCTTCGAGTCTCCATTGTGAATCATTTATCCCACATTTCGTAGCTAGAAAACCCTATTCGGCTCCATTGTGTTCCATGGCTTCGTCATCTACAGGGCAATCGCATGCCAAAACTCATGAAGATGAAGGTGTTCCATTGTGTGATTGCAAGGTCCCAGCTCCATTGAAGACCTCACGAACTTATAGTAACTCTGGCAAGCTATTATATGGATGTGGGAATTACAGTGTATGTATATGTATGTTAAATTGAATTTTTTTTTACATCTTGGCTCATTTTTAAAATATTTGTCGGTGATTCTGTTTGTTTCATATGGTAAGCTATTTTCTTGGTGATTCTGTTTGTTTAAGCCTGGAAATTCTTCATGCAAGCTATTTTATTGACTTTTGTTTTCATCTTGGAAATTTTGTTTGTTATCAGCAGTTTTGTTTATGACTTGTGACTTCTATTTTGTGTGCAAAGGTTCTGTGAAAAGCTTTTGACATATATATATTTGTTTGTGTTAATGTAGAAAACAGTCAAAGGTTGTGATTTCTTTGAATGGGCATATGAGAGCCAAGATGTTCTTGAATTGAAAGAGAAGTTAACCAAGGCTGAGATGAAGTTGGAAAAGAAAAAAGACAAGAAAGTGACACTACAAAAGGAAATCAAGAGGCTTGAAAAAGAACTGGTGATGAAAGACATGGAAATTGCTTTGCTCAAATCTCAAGTTAGGAGCAATTGGAATATTAGGCTATGGGTTGTTGTAATTGTTTTCTTGATTTGTGTATATGTCATTTTAAGTCCAAATGGTACAGTTATGTTGATGTTTCCTAGAAAAGGGTGAATATCAATGGAGTTTTTTTTTTTAGGTTCTGTTAGGCTATGGGTTGTACATATCAATAGAGTTTTCATATGTTATGAGGAAATGGAATGGGTTATTGTGAAAACTATGATCTTTGTTATGAGATTATGTTTGTTGCAAAGCTGTGATCTTTGGAATGTTTGTTGCAAAACTATGATCTATGTTCACCTTAGATACCATGTTTACCAATAAATACACATATGTTTATGAATAAGTCCAAAAACACATAGGTTTACTTCAAGTCATAATATATTGCTAACCAAAGGCATATGTTTCACATCCAAAAGCCCCTATCACAAAAGTTTATGAACAAGTACACAAGTCCAAAAGTACTTGTCCATACTGTCTGGGATTTCTATACAACCAGTAATGTACCCACCAAAACAAATGTTATACCACCAGTAATGTACCCACCAAAAAAACATGTCCAAAACTAAGTTATACCCCCAGTAATTATCCTGGTTACATAGTCATGAAATTTTTATACAACCTATCCTAATTAGTGTTCCTTCAAAAGTCAGACTGTTGAGTAGATGGAGGTGGGGCAGTTGTGTTTGATGTTGTTGGGGCTGTTGTGTTTGATGTTGCTGGGCCAACTGCATCTCTTGGAAATTGATTTGGTCTTTCATTTTTGGAGCATAAGCATCCAAATTGACAGGCCTAGATGCTCCAGGTGTCTACAAACAAGTACATAGTGCATATCAGTGTTAGTTGACAATTTAGAAATGAAAATAGTAAACTGTGTAGTCTAGACAACAATTAAACTGAACATACCTTAAAAAATGTTTCTCCAGCTGGTGAAACATAGAGTCCAACAAAATCATGTCTTGGTTCTACATTGACTGGCTTCCTGGGCCTTCCTCTTTTTCTCTTCTCACCTGCAGGTATCTGAGGTGTCTTCTTCCTTCCTTCATTTCTATTTTTTGTATAAACTCTCTCAATTGGGGCTTTTCCTTTCTCTGCTTTAGATTTACATCTTTTTTTTTGAAGTATTAGGTGCCTATAAGAAATTAGCATCCAAATTCATAACTGTAGAACCAATAATGATATATAACAGTGTTATGTAAAAACAAGATATAGAAGCTGAATACCTCAGTTTGCACCCCACTGGCACTTGCTACACTTTCCCTTGGTTCTTTACACCCATTTTTGTTATGACCAACTACATTGCAAATACTACATACCATATGTTTCCCATACTGACTCAATTTCTGTACACCCCTGGTTGTCTTCTTTGGCTGTTCTTCATGTGGTGCCTTCACTCTCTTCTTCTTTGGCCTCCCTAGCATTGCCTTGTACAATGGAGGCCTCAAGGGATCATCTCCAGATTGTGGCCAGTTGTTTTCACCTATTATGGGCTCAATACTGTTTGCATAAGCCTTTAAAAACTCATCCTTTGTATAACACTTAGGAATATAGTCATCAACATTCTTACCAATACTCACTAGGCCACCAATGGCATGACAACATGGGATTCCACTTAAATCCCATGATCTACAAGTACATGTCATATTTTGAATGTCAACAACATACCCCCATTTCATGTAGTCCACTTGGAATTTCTTGTTTCCATTATAGGTAGTAGTCCACAGCCTAGCTTCAGATGTGTATAATTCAATTTTTTTCTAATCCTAGGACATATCATATCCCAATGATTTCTCATCCATTCTCTTCTTTTATGTAGCCTAGTCATCATAGTCATTCTCAAATGCTCCAACATATAAATTAGTGGTTTAGACCTAGCTTCCACTAAGGACCCATTGAACCCTCTCGACATATTATTCTCACGTTATCACATTTAATATCGCTGAGAAGAAAGCCTTGCACCACTTACTTGGATTTCTTTGCATCAAATCACTGTAGGCCTTTTCATCAATTTTTTTCAATTTCTCACAGTTGGTGTTGTAGTCCTCATGTTAGTTGACTTGGAAATTGCCTAGAAATGACTCTTATACTCTTCACCTCTAAATTCTTTTGACCAGTTAGCATGCACATGTCTAGCACATGCCCTATGCTCAGATAAAGGCAGAGTAGCTCAGCAATAGATATTACAAGTCCCTATTAAATTGAAGAATAACAAAATAAGTTAAATAGGGTATGACAAGATATTAAAGTACATGCAATATAATACATATAAAAAAACCATTAAAGGTACCTTCTGTTGATCTGAAATGAGGGTCCATCCCCTACCATCCTCCATTTGCAAGTCATTTATTAGGTGAGAAAGAAACCAACCCCAAGAATTTTTGTTCTCCACTTGCACAACTCCCAAGCCACCGGAAACATTTGGTCATTCCCATCTCTTCCTACCGCAATTAGCAATTCTCCTTTCATACGCCCTTTTAGGAAACACCCATCCAATCCTAGGACCTTCCTACAACCAGTCAATAGACCCTTCTTCAGGGCATCAAAACACACATAAAACCTCTGAAATACAGGACCATATGTAGGATTGTTCAGGACACAATATACTTCTATAGTACTGCCTTCATTAGTCCTCCTCGGCTTATTTCTATAATCCCAGATCTTGGCAGAGTGTTCCTTCATTGAACCAACAGCAACACCCAATGCCTTTCTTTTAGCCCTTGAGCAAGTACCCAAACTGACATCCAAGCCATACCTTGTTTCAATCTCCTTCTTCATTTCTGAAAGCATCCAAGATGGATTATTTTTTATTGTTGTGTAATATGTACTTGCAATCCATTGGGAACTGAGTTGTCTACTCCTCAAATTCTTAGTGCACATATGCTTTGGATTATAGGTTTTTATCTGAAAACTCTTCACTCCTTTTGGTTGACTTCCCCAAATCCTCCATGGGCATACAGTGGAATTCATGCAGACTACACACACTCTTTTTTGTTCATTCTTCAAAAATTTGAAGTCTATCCCCTTCTCTATTGCATGTGCCCTTATTGCCTCCTTAAACTCAACTGCATTATTAAATTCCATGCCTATATTGAAGTTGATATCCTTAGGATCAGTGTATGGATTGAATGATCCATATTTTTTCCTTTTTTGCTTCTTCTTCTTGATGTCATGTTCAGTACTGCAATCACTACTCAGCTCTGAATCAGTCTCAGCAATGAATGTCTCCTCCAAGGAAATAAGCTCATCCTCAGTCATTTCAATAGGAGATGTACCATGCTCATTCTAAGTCATTTCAACTGGTTTTTTTTCCTTTCATTTGTATTCATATCAATATTTGTCTTTCTAGCCTGGGCTACTTCCTCATCACTTGCTTCTATCACATCATTAACAATGTACTCATAGTCACTTTCTTCTTCTTCACTATCTGCAATATAAGTCTCATCTTCACTAGAATCATCCTCACCATTTACAACATCCTCACATTCCTGACCATTAACATTTACATCTTCCTGACCATTTACATCATCCTCACAATCCTGACCATTAACATTTACATCTTCTTGGCCATTAACATTTACATCATCCTCAACATCATCCTGAACATATACATCATCCCTAGCATGAACATCCTCCTCCTCATGTACATCATCATCAAATATAAGACACTCAGCCACACTTTCTTGTGTACCAGTAAGAAGACCATCACATGGCTGACCTTCATCAATTCCATGCTCAACATACATATGTAGATACTCCTCATTCCCTAACATCTCACACATACATATGACTTCCCTATCACTATACATTCTTCTAAGTCCATTCTCTAAATCCTGACCTGGAATTACGTACCACAAACACTTGACATTGCTATAGTTCATTAGTTGTTCAATGCCACCCTTTAAAACAATAAAAGAAATGTAATCTGTGTCCATATCTTCCAATAGATCATAAGTCCCCCCCCAATGTATTTCCTATGCTCCCCTTCTTTGACAAAATTACCCCCATGGTAGACTACTATAGTAAAGATGCCCATCCTGCAAAAGAAGATTGGTCCACATAAGGAAACTAACTACACTAAATGGTGGTAGACAAAGCATGAAGATGAGGTTTACTTTTTGTCTCCAACTATCAGTTAATGCACACTTTTTAAGTTATCTAGACAACAACAATATCAATTAAAAATTTACATAAGCAGACAAGTTAGAAGGTAAGAAGGCAATAAAATATCCACTGCAGTCATTTTAAAATTTCAAGATTCCTTTCTTCTAATTCTCTTTCTTGTTTTTTTTTTTTTTTTTTTGATGATAAATCAGCCCCTCTTATTTTACCTCCAACAATCTATATAAAGCACAAAGAACCAATCTGCCCTCCAAAGACAATGAATAAACAGAATCGTTAGACAGGATACAGGAACAGCAAAATCAATCAAATTTTCTTCTTAGAGAATGAATTAACCACTTTTAAGGAATGAGCAGGAAGATGCACCCGCTTGACAACCTATCAATGGAGTATAATCTGTTATAAACCTATCAAAGATATAATGGGAAGATTTCATACCAATTGCCTTCAATCAACCTCCAGGGACTTCAATTTTTTGGATTTACGTCCTCAATGTCTTCGATTCTTTCAACTCTTCAACGCAATGAAATCAAAGCCCTTTTCGTATCGTTGTTGGAGAGGGAGAAAGATAGCCAATTTAGGGTTTGAAAAGTACTTGGGCTACTTTAGGATTTTAGGGTTGAACCCCTTCTTAATTTCCCGCTTGTTTAGACCAAGGGCATTCTCGTCAATTAAAAACAAAACAGACAGCAAAACTAACGCTAACTGTGGGAGGGGCAAATTGGTCCAAAAAGACATGTCCAGGGACCAACTTCTATTGTTTTTTTGTCCGGGGACCAAAACATTGTTTTTCGACATGTCCAAGGACCAAATTATTATTTAATTCTTTTTTTTATTTAGGGACTTTTTTTTAATAGAGGATCAGTAGTGGTTCCCCACTTACCCCCTTGGTGACTCGAACCCACGACCTATTAGGTATGGAGGTAACTTATGTTGTTAATATCTAAATTGGAGAAAAAAACAACTGAAATACTCTTGTGAAAAAACAGAATCTAACATAAAAGTTTTCGGAATAAACACAATAACAAATGCTAACCTAAAAGCTAAAGAGCGAAAATGGCAAGTGAAAAAGCACAATGAGCATTGAAATAATCATACTCTAAATTTGACATATCAAACCGATACGAAAAACTTGATGATTAATCTCACATCAAGAGAATACAAATTTGGTGTTACACTTTTTAGGGAATATCTAGGAAACGGTAAATTAGAAATCGAATATCAACATAATACAAATTCAGAGAGACCTGAAGATTCATCGAATGTGATGTCGTCGACAATGGTAGCTGTCGGTGACGGAGAAGAAGAGGAGTCACCGTTCATCTCGTCAGAAAAGTTTGGGCGTGATTTCGGGTCACCTGCGATGGAGATAGAAAACTTGAGAGAGAGAAAGAGAGCTGGGGCGAGACTTGAAGAGATGATCCGAAACCATTGCCAGGCGTCGATGCAAAGAACCTTTTGTTGTCGCTGGGTTTGAGAGAGAGAGTGCTAGGGTTTACTTTTTTTTTCCTTTTTTCTTTTGATTAATTTTGATTGGTTTTAGTTAGGTTAATTTAACTAAGGTTTAGTTAATAAGTTAGTAAAGAATAGGGACCCACTTATGACATGTCAGCTGCCACGTCATTTGGTACCCAAAATTGAGTGCTATTAGAGTGGCCCTAGCATTACTCTTTTCCTATAAGGGTAATGCTTGGGCCACTCTCATTTTACACCAACATATGGGTACTCTATGATGTGGCACACTATCATTGGTTAGAGTGGTCGGACCCACAAAATGTCCAACCAATGAGAATATGTCACGTCATAGAGTACCCATATTTTGGTGTAAAATGAGAGTGACCCTAGCATTGCCCTTCCTATAATGGTTTTAAACTACTGTTGATATGAATTTTGAGTTTTGCGTACATAAACATAAAACAAATGATATATTTTAGAATTCCTCTGCCATCCTTCCAAACCTCGTATAGACATTTTTTCAGTGATTCCACTGTAGGTGAAAATGTATAACCCATTTCTTTATCTACAATCACCGACCCTGTAATGCTAGCAAGCCTCGTAGCCATCGCTGGCTTGCCGAGAGCACCGCTTCTAACAAAGTGTGGTCCAAACCTTGAGCTCAAAGAGTAGGGTTCATGAAAATATCAATGGCATTGTAAAATCTAGCCAATTGAGCATGTTCCACTGGACCCAAAACGAAAATATTAGTCCTAAGATCCTTATATCTAGCACCCCACGGACCATCTCCTGCAACTAGTACAATAACACTTTCCCTAAATGTGGAATTTTCGACGAAGATCTGCCTCAGAGCTTCCAACATTACATGGCGTCCTTCATCCTTAACCAGCCTCCCAGCCATTCCCAAAACCAACAACTTAGATTGATGAATCCCAAATTTCAGCTTAAAATCCTTACCCTTCTCAACATCTGGCTTGAAAACCTCCTCATTGACACCATTCAGAATAACATGAACTCGTTCTTTGGGTATCAAATAGATCCTTTTCAGGACATGCATGATCACTAGTAGCAACATGGTAAGCATAGTTTTGGAAAAACTTTGCCTCTTCGACGACTTTCACTGCCCTTTCAGTCAACACAAATGCTTGATTTTCTTCAGGAGTCCACAATTGCTTGATTTTCATTGGCATTGAGACGATTATAGGAGATCCTTAAAACTGCTTTATGTAGTTATATGGCACTAGATTATGTAAAAGAATTTTCCCCCTTTCTTTCTGTTGATTGTGATTGGACTAAGTTGTTTGTACATTTGTATATGTGTTGTGTACGTATATGCAATTTACTTTTCTTAGAAATTGAATCAGATTGAATTGTCATGTATAGTTGTAGTTATGTAAGTTGGACGGGACTCTGGAGATAGGAGTTCCAAAGTTGCTAGCCTTAAACTACTGAACTCTAAAATCCATATCATTATTTCACACAGCATGCATAGCAGTTCCTATATTGGATTTTGACACAGGTAACATATACTCACTTATGCTAGTGAAGAATTCCTAGTCCCGCTCCCCCCCAAACCCTATATTAATTATTAATATCTTACTCTCTCCATCCTTAAATTATTGTCTTCTTTGACTTCTTTTTTAATATCAAAATTGAGTGTTTTTCAAATGCAATTTTGACTTGTATTTTTTAATTTTTTTCAAAATTATAGAACATGTATATAAGTGAGATATATTGTTCTAAAGGTCGGTTCCTATAGGAAGAGCTATGTATATGAGTGCTTGCAATATGAGAAAGGTTAGAAAGTATAAACATGCAAAGAAGTGTAATCTGCTCTGCAATGACCCTACCTACTGAAAATGAAACTATACTTGTTAGTAATGTTTCTGGCATCAAATGCAAGTGTTCTGAAACTAATTGCATCAGTATTTTTGAAGAACTTTTATGTAGTTATACCTCTTCCAAATACTTGTTTAAAATTTTCTTAAGCTGTTGAATGTAATACCAACGAATAGCTCAAGTCATCTTTACATGTTTTTACAGTAGCTTAGCCTTCGTTTGATTGTATTGGTTTTTGTTTTAAGCATTTCTTGAATTTGACATTTAGGAGGGAATTGAGGTTTACCTAAAGAACATAACAGATCCTACTGAGATTGTAGCTAATGGATGGGTTCATAGCTTAGACCCCACCACCGAAGTAGGTGGCGAAGAAATTGGACCTAATTGGTGTGAAGTACACATTGAAGTACATGTAAAAAGAAATGAACGCTTGGTCAGGTCTTATGGATTATTTGTGACAATTGGAGATGCCATTGAAGCAACTGTTGCATGGCCTTGCAATTTCACTAGGGTATGTTGTACTAGTGTGTTTGGTTATGTTGTATCTGATAAATGAATGTTTCCATAATACTAATATATATACACATATTGTCAAATTGTAGGTGGCCGGTTACAAGAGGATGAGCGTTAAGTCGCGAATACATGATTGCTTTTTCGGTTTCATTGAACAATTATCTTTATTAGCTCTTAGTGTTTATTTACTATGTTTAGATTTTATGTTCAGCTTTGTTTTTGTTATGTTTTTTCTTATTTTTCTCTTAGTAGATATTGGTTAGTGGATGTTCAAGCATTAGACTATGTTTTTGGGATATAATGGCTAAAGATGAATTTGTATGACATTATTATATTTTAATATTATAAAGTTAATTTCAAATGTCTTAATTTTCCTTTTTAAGTGTATGTTTTTAGTGGTACTAGTAAGGTTCACATGCGTTGCACGTGGTGAATGCACGTGATGTTAATGATTTTTTAAAGTGATTTGCTAATCACTTCACATTTCTGCTTACTTTTAATTATTAGATTTTTTTGTGTTTTAATCTTAATAGTTTTTTAGACTTATAAATTGTGTTGTGTAATTTTTCGATACTTTATTTTTCAGTCATTTATAATGTATGCTTTTAGTTATTATATAGAAACTTATCCTACACATTTGTATTTCTTATTTGTTATTTTTAAATCTCTTTTTTTTTATGTGAAGCATGAATTCATTCTCTTTTATCTGTATTTAAATTGAAAACAATTCAAACTTACTATCTAAGATAAGCACATTGTTGTTAAAGACTTTGTTTATATCATTTCTAGAATGTATTACTCTCTTTAGAAAATAATAAATTGTGTTATAGAAATCAAACTTACAACCCCAAGGTATGTACTTGCACTCTAAAATACAAAATTCCCCCAAAGTATCTATAAAGTCTCACTTTACCACTCAACCTAAGTTTTGTGTCATTTTCATATCTCATTTTATAACTTATTTTTTCTAGTTTGCCCCCTAGCCACTACGAATGTTACCAATCTGACGTTAAGGTGCACATGGTATTTCACGGGTAAAGCATTTTGGTCATTTTTTGGCAATGCTTTGTCTGCTTTTATTATCCAAAGAGAAACTTCATTTTTTTTATTCTCTAACAACGCTTTCTCTGCTTCTTTTCCAACAATGACCTCTTATTTAAATTTTTAAATGAGATAAAGCTCAAGTGTATAAATATTTTATTCAAATTTTTATATAAAAAAATAAATAAAAAATAGTGCAAAATCATATCAGAGATTTAGAGAGATAGAACTCAAGATCAGATAATCGCACTCAAGTGTCAAGGCCGCCATGAATAAGAACCCACAAAAAAATTAAACCCGTCACAGGTGCTAATATTAAATGACCAAACCACAATTCATTTCTCCCTTTCTCTCTTGTACGACACAATGCATAAGCATACACCCTGAATTTCAAAATTCATATTTGAATCCATCACATATGTATACGACAATGATGAAGCACTTCATGGCTCAATCCCTTTTCATCGTCCCTAGCTTAAACTCCAACCAAAATCTCCTTGGCACCGTTGTTACGGTTATAGTTTGATTAGAGAAAATTATCGATCTTAAACATTATTCGCTACCATTTCTATCACTACGATTACCACACGTGACATCTCAATCACCAAATTTGATATGGAATATGAAAATGCTACAAAATTACATTGAGGGTCAAAGTGGATTTGGTGGATACCTTAGGGGGCAATGTGTAGGACTAATTTTGATGGGGCCAAATGCCAAAATATGGTAAGCTTCCAAAATTACATACTAAATCTCACATTGCACCTCAACTTACGAAATGTCTCACTTCCATACCTTATTTTTCTATTTGTCCCACTTTGTCTCCTCCCGTCTATGGGCGTTAAAAATAGTAACGTACGGAAAATGGTATGTGCATGTCACGTAAAGATTATTTTTGTCATTTTGCTTGGGGTACAAATGAGATTTGATTATAACTTTATTATATAATTAACCATTTAGTATTTAAAATATGTTTTTAAATAAAAATAATAAATAATTGTTTCAATTATCAAAAAATAATTATATGGCCAATTACAATTTTCCCTCAAAGTATTCACCAAATCATATAATGCACCCCAACCTAAGGATTGTGCCACAATGACATCGGATGTTACATTTTTTTTTCTCATTTTCCACCCTAGCTACCCGTGATGGACATTAGAATATTCACGTTAAATAGCACGTGGTGTTCCACGTGCGGGCCAAAAATGTCATTTCTTTTATCTAGTTAAGGGGTAAATGTATTAAAAGTAAAAACTCTAATCTCACACCCTCTCCTTCCCTCTTCTCTCGGTGCAAGTTCTCATCTCTTGCTCCACCATAATAAATGTCATCTCTAGCACAAACCCTTCCTACTTCGGTCACGCCTATCACATCTTTGGCGCTGTCTTCCTTCGATTCTAGTCAAACTCCATCTCCGATCTTCCTTATTCTTTCCCTTGCAAAAGTTGCGCCTAAAGTAGAAATATGAGGCTATAGTCTATACTTACTAAAAATCCTTGTAAAAATATGCGATTAATAAAAACTTCATAACCTTTATCGATGAATTCATCAGAAAGAGATACGGACTTGAATGAAAAGAAATGTTAAGGAAATGATATCCTTACAACTACTTTCCTTACAACTAAACTTTGAAGAAGCGCAAAGTTGTTTTAGACAAAGACATTTTTGCCCTTAAAGAATTAGTTGTAAGGCTGGCAATGTTGTTATTATGATTTGTCTCATAATTAAATTTAGAATATATTTAATTTATTTTGTTATCCTTCACTTTCTTCTATCAACCCCATCATTCATAGACCCACCACCATTACCACCACTACCACCTCAAATAACACCATTAGCCCAAAAATCAAATTTTGATTTTATCTTATTTCTTTGTCTAATTCCTTACTCTTTTGTTCAATGTCCTATTCCACCTAAATGATCACCACTATCATGCTTACAATCGCCCCCACCACCACCCCTAACAACCACCACTAGCATCACCGCCACAAAGAAATGCATTCACATTGCCTTGCTAAAATGGAAAAATAAAATATCTTTAGCTTCCGTTAAGTCAAACTACTTTCTTCAAACGCCTCTCCTATAGATTCTAGCTTAATTTCTACACTAACAAAACGCACAGATTCGTCAACTAAGTTCTCTATTTTTCTTTATCTTCTTGACAATTATAGCACATTTCTCTTAGCTTATTCACACATTATTACTAAACACGCTACAGATTTGTTTAATATCCCGATACTCAACAAAAAATGTATTATTATAATTACAATTTTGCATATATCTCTAATAATGTCTTTCCCAACCTATGATGTCTCACTTTCATACACGATTTTTCTAGTTGTCCCACTTTGTCCTCTCTCGTCCATGAGCGTTAAAAATAGTGATGGAAAATCATGTATATGGGGATTATTTTGGTCATTATGATTGTGGCACAAAGTGAGATTTGGTTATAATTTCATCATTTAGTTTGTCATTTGGTATATAAAATATTTTTTCAAATTAAAAAAATTAATTATGTCAATAATCCAAAATTAGTTATACTTTGTCTTATATTTAAATTAAAAGTTTAAAAACGCATTAGTCCAAAAAATGAAATTTAAATTTTATTTAATTAATTTTATATCCTTCACTTTCTTTCGTCAACTCCATCATTCATATACTCACCACCACCACCACTACCACTTCAAATTTCACAATTAGTCCAAAAGTTTATTTTTTTTTATTTGATTTTATTTCTTTTTCTAATTCCTGACTCCTTCCTTCAAGTAACCTATTTGAAAAACTCATCAATTATACACACCACCACCACCACCACAACCTTAAATTTCACTTAAATTGAAACTGAAACCCATATGGATATTTAAAATTTTGATGATTTAGAAATCTCACAACGATGTATTTCATCTAAACCACCACTGTCGTCCCTACAATCATTGCCACCACCGCCCCTAACACCACCATTCATGCGGTCATCAGCACTGCCATCACCATTACCAAAAAACGCATTCACCTCGCATTGGTCAAATGGAGACAGAGAACCTCTTTAGCCTCTGATTAATCAGACTTCTTTCATCGAATGTCTCTCATTTCTTAGTTCCCATCCACTTTCGGTGTCAAAGTACTAAGCAAGGAGAAAATCTAATTCATGATGGGACTACTTAAAAGAATGTCGATTGGTGATCGTCTCTTTCAATTAAAGAAGAGTTGCGGTAGAAGAAAGTCGATAGCCATGGAAGGGGAATAGAGAGATTCTCACACGTAAGTACCTCGGTTTGTATGAAGAAGAGCAAACAAGTTAAGACAAAAAAAGTTAAAGGTTTGGAACCCAGTTATGGAAAGGAGTAAAATATTTTGAACTTAGTTATTTGTGAGTACTAACTTTGGTTTTGTTTATAATATCTATAAGTTATGACCAATATGATAGTTTTTAAGGCCGCTTGTAGTAGTTTGAAAATTAAAATAAGTAAATTGTAGATTTTAGCTTTCTTTTGTAACAAAACACACACATTCATCAATTGGTTCTTCATTTTCTTCATCTTATTGACATTATGACACATTTTCTTAACTCATTTCTCTTAGCTTATTCAACGGTAATAACTAAACACACTACATATTTTCTCAGTATCTCGATACTCACCAACAAATATATTATTATAGTAACAATTTTTCTTATACATCTATAATGCCTTTACTGAACATATTTAAGAAAGTAAAACCATATTATTTTTTAGTCTCAAATAAAGTTTTAGTCTCTCAACTGAATCAGGGTATTTTTGTCATTTTAGAAAATATTGGACGCATTTTTAATGATAATAGTCGAAGGGAGAAAATGATAAGAAATAAAAATACAAGACGAAATAAATATAATTCTAAACTGTAGGACCTAACTTTAAAATAGGTACAAGTCAAGGGATCAAATTATTATTTGATTATTAATAGAATTAATTAGTCTATGACAAATTTACTTGTTTGGCATTAATTAATGGTGAGTGATTTATTATATTTGAGGCTATTTTTGTCAAAACATTATCTTTGTCATGGTAAATTTACTTGTTTTGTCCTTAATTAAATGGTGGGAGGTTTATTTGGTGAAGGATTATTTTTGTCCATCTATTATTTTGTAAGAAACAACCTTGACTTTTATAAGTTGAGAGAAGAGATGTGAAAATTGATGCCTATTATGGTGGTATAATGATTCTTATGAAGCTTTGAAGCATTATTTTGTAAGATACGTTTTTTAGAATTCAATTAGGACACCATAAATCGTTCTAATATGCAAAGTGTAAGTGCTTCTTAGGACGCCACATTTCCAAAAATTGTAGGGGCATGGTTGTCCTATAATCTAACATTGTGACGCCCAATCCCGTCCTATCAAGTAGTAATATTAGGACTCCTAAACGTGTAGTACCACGGTATGGTATTAGGATGACAAACTTTGTCCTATCAAGATGATGATATACTAGGACAACAAACTTTGTCCTATCAAGATGATATTAGGACCACAAACTTCGTCCTATCAACATGATATATTAGGACGACAAACTTCGTCCTTTCAAGATGATATATTAGGACGACAAAATTCGTCCTATCAACATGATATATTAGGACCTTTTTTTGCGTCCTATCACACTACTATATTAGGACACCATAGGTCATTGTTTTAAAGAAATATTAGGACGTTCTTTATGGGACGATTAAAGGCGTCCTAATACATATACATTATTAAGTTGCCCATAAGTGTCCTATTAACTTTTTGCTACTTAGATAGGATGCCCAAGTTTGTGTCCTATCAAAAAAGACGTCCTATAAAGCTAGATATAAGGACACAATCGAGCGTCCTTAAAAACACTTTTTGTTGTAGTGGTGACAAATTACATTTGAGAAGTAAGGAATGTTAAACTTTGTGCTTGTTTTACATCTTTTAGGTTTTGCTCCAGCTTCTATGTCCAACACAGTTGCATATGGAACTTGTGGAGAATTGATAGTGTCTTCGTTTGCAGATATTACTAGAAAACATGAAGCAACTAGAATATCGTCGTGGTGGGTAACTTCTAGTTATGTAAGGAACTTAAGGCCCTTCATTCGTTAAGCGCCTTTTTTTTCTTTACTTTTTTGGGTGGGTGGGGGTTGGGAAAAGTGGAGAACATCAAAATTTTGAACAACATTGTCTATTGGTAATGATTGGTTGCTCTTATTGCAGTTTACATAAGCATATCGACCCCCAAATTCTTGTGCAAACACCGTGCGGGCATTTATATTGAGATTGAGGCAAGTGAAAAGTCAATCAAATTATTGTCTTGTCTCAATAGTCAAGACCACTTGCTCGAGGGAATGGGTTGCTACTTGCTAGTAACTCACCAGTGAAAAGAATGATAAACCTGTTTTTTATTTTCTATTTTCTTTTTAAATTTTTGAATAAAGGAGAATTCTATTTATAAGTGTTGGCTTGGCCTATTTGGGAAGCTCACTTAGGAAGCCCAACCCAGCAACCCAAAACCCACGACCCGCCCGTTTCCCCCTTCTTTTGTTATCATTTCTTGCTGCTCATTTTGGTCTTCGGTTTATTCTTGGGGGCTGCCTCTATGAACCCCGAAAGATCCGGCTCCTTCCTTTCTTCTTCTCTATCAGCACGTTGTTTGCTCCTATGGCCTGATTCTTTGCGGCTAATTGCTTGGCTTGGCACTATATACTCCCTCTGTCTCGCCCTTGGCAGAGCATGACATACACACACACACAATCGGGTAAAAGCCGACTGATCTCTCTCTCTTTGTTCTCGCTCTCTTTTACTTCTTCTCTCCTTATTAAAGGTGTGAGTGGTGAGGTTTTTTTGTGAAGGGAAACATTGAATTCTTGAGGTCCCTGAATCAAGTGTATTGTGAAGGGGGGGTTAATCGGGTTCTTGTGGGTTTTCTGTTGGAAGGCTAGGGTTGGTTTTCACAGTTGAGAAATCCTTGGAAAATTGTCCCTTTCGGTTATGAACTCTTTGGTTGGATTGGTATATTTTGTGTATAGCCAGTGAGGATCTGAGTCTAAGCATTATAAGCCCTAGACAGATTTGAGTTAGGCTCCATTGAGCCGAGGATACTCAGTTACAATTTTCTCTTTATATTGCCTTGTTATATTTTGTGTGTTGCAGGTGATTCATTGGCAATATAGGATTGTTAACATTCTTATTTGTGCGAACTATTAATCTTCAACTTTGGTATATTGTAAGTCTACTACTAAAGTCGAAGACGGGTATCGTTGCAAAGTCACGTAATAATGATTTGGTGTGGCTCCGAATTGGTTATGTAAGTATCCTAAAATTCTCTACAGTGGTATAAGAGCTTAGGGTGTTTGAATCAAAAAATTTTGGGAGCTTCCTTCAATCCAAATTGGGTTTTGGCTTTGGTGTTTTTTCGCCTATTAAATTGTGTTTTTTGTCTGCTCTGTTTTACTTCCGTATATTTGTTCTTTGCCTGCTAATTCGATCATTGTTGCATTCGTGTTTAAATCGGTGATTTTCATAAACGTTAATTGTATTTGATAATGTCTACTTACACTTTGGAACCGTTTAATGGAAAATCTGATTTTTTTCAATTTGGCAACAAAAGATGAAAGGAATTTTGATAAAAGAAAAAAAAAATTCTGCTATAACTCAAAAATTCAAAAAGGATGCTTCTGAAGATGCAATACTTGAAATTGGTGAATATGTTTACTCATCTATTATTTTGAATTTGATTGAATCTGTGATTCATAAGTGTGGTAAACAATCACATGCTAAAAATTTATGGGATAAATTTGAGGAAATTTACTTTGAGAAGAACTTGCCTAATAAAACATATCTTTTAGAAAAGTTCTTTAGTTTTAAATTAAACCTCAATAAGGATATCGAAGATAATGTTGATGCATTTACCAAGTTAGTTCAAGAAATAAAGCAAACGGGTGATGAGCACATAAATAACTACACTTCTATTGTCCTATTAAATGTTATATCGGAATCTTACTCTGATGTTAAGTTTGCGATCAAATATGGAGAGACCAAGTTAAACTTGATACGGTGATTAACGGGTTGAAGAGTAAAGAGTTAGATTTAAAGGTCAATAAAGGGAAGTCTAGTATGAATGAGGTTAATATGGTTAAGGGTAGACCACTCCATAGGAACAATGGAAAATCCCATCAAAATCAAAATCAAGGTCAAAATCAAAATTCGGGCAAGAAAAATAGGAGAAGCAAAGTAGGTCAAACTCTAAGCAAAGACATAGAACTTACTACAATTGTGGTGAAGTAGGTCATTTTAAAAAGGAGTGACCTAATCCGAAAAAGAAAAATCAAAATCATGAACCAAACCAAAGTGACTGCAACTTAGCTTCTAGTAGTGATGCTTCCGCTAATGTGTTTATGGTTACTGATTCTTGTGATAACGTTGTGAATTCTATGCATTCTGCTTGTGCTAGTAAATGGCTTATAGATTTTGGTTGTACTTATCACATGACACCATTGAAATCATTGTTTACTACTTATAAAGAAGTTGATGTTGGTTCTGTTTCTGTTTCTCTAGCTAACAAGAAAAAATGTCAAATACTTGGTATTGGTGATATTGATTTGAAATGCAATTCTGGTTATGTTTTAACTTTGAAAAATATGAGACATGTACCTGAATTATGTAGCAATTTGATTTCATGTGCCTCATTGGAAGATGATGGTTTGGAAGGAAAATGGGGAAAGGGTGTTATGAAAATACTAAAGGGGTCTGTGGTTATTGTTAAATGTGAAAAACATCGAAATTTATATGTTTGTTGTGCTTTACTTATGTCTACTTCTGAGATTTATGCTAATGTCGTTAAAGAGGATAAAACGAGTTTGTGGCATAAGAGACTAGGACACATAAGTAATAAAGGGTTAGAAATTTTGCAAAAAACAGTGTTTTTGGAAATGAAAAATTATCTAATTTACCTTTTTGTGATACTTGTGTTAAGAGCAAACATCATAAAGTGAGTTTTCCACCCCCTTCCATAGGAAAGCATTCTAGTAAGACATTCATTGACTACATATATGTCGATGTATGGGGCCCTTCTAGTGTGCCCACTCAAGGTGGCAATAAGTATTTTTTATCCATCATTGATAACTTTTCATGAAAAGTCTGGGTTTTCTTAATGAGAAACAAATCTGATTCGTTTGAAAATTTTAAAACTTGGAAAGTTTTTATTGAAAATCAAACAGGAAAGAAAATCAAAATGCTTAGGACCGATAATGGGTTAGAATTATGTAATCATGAGTTTGATGAATTATGTGCTATAAATGGTATTGGTCGATCGACACAAAACTGTTCCATATAACCCGCAACAAAATGGTGTTGCCGAGCGTATGAATAGGACTATTTTGGAAAGAGTTAGAGCTATGATTAATACCTCGGGTCTCTCCAAACGGTTTTGGGGAGAGGCAGTTGTGACTGCAACCTATATCATCAATAGGTCCCCCTCTGTGCTTTTACATGGTAGATGCCCTGAAGCGGTCTTTACGAGCAAAGAGATTGATATCTCGCATATGAGGGTGTTCGGTTGTGTGGCGTATGCACATCAAAGACATGACAAACTTGAACTTAGGGCTGCTAGGTGTGTGTTTTTAAGGTACTCGGAGGGTGTGAAGGGGTATAGACTTTGGTTAAAAGATGAACATGGTTTTAAAACCATAATAAGTAGGGATGTTGCATTTAATGAACTTGAATTTCCTTGCTTGATTCCTACTCAACCTATACCTGTTAATGATGCTCCCCCTCCCCGGCTCCAATTGCGGTGGAGCAACCCCGTGTTATTGATGCTAATGTGCCAACTGAACATGTTGAAATTGATCATGAGAATGAACAAATTGAACACAATGAAGATGATGAAAATATGGAGAATGAGCATGTCCCGGAAATAGAAAATTTAGATGACTACCAACTTGCTAGGGATAGACCTAGATGAGAAGTTAGGAAACCATCTAGACTTAATGATTTTCAAATGACATCTTTTGTGTTTAGTGTTTTTGAATCTCTTGACAATTGTGATTAACCTAAATCTTACAATGATGCTTTAAAGTCTTCTCATTCTGCTAAGTGGTTAAATGCTATAAAGATGAAATGAACTTCGTTGCATGTTAACCAAACATGGACCTTGGTCCCTAAACCTAAAACATGTTCTCTTGTTGCTTGCAAATGGTTGTTTAAGGTTAAGACTGAGAATGAGACTATTAGATTTAAAGTGTGTTTGGTTGCTAAAGGGTTTACTCAAAAAAAAAAGGTAGATTACAAAGAAATTTTTGCTTTCGTTGTCAAATTTACTACGGTTAGAGTCATGCTTGCTTTAGTTGCTCAGTTTAATTGGGAATTAAAACAAATGGATGTGTGTGTTTTTACATGGTGACTTGGATGAAAAAATTTATATGAGACAACCCGAAGGCTTTATTGATAAGAGAAATCCCGACTATGTGTGGTTATTGAAAAAATCTTTGTATGGTTTGAAACAATCTCCTAGAATGTGGAACAAGAAGTTTGATATGTGTATGATGTCTTTAAAATTCACTTGTAGCTCATATGATCATTGTTTGTATTTTAAAGTCAACTCTTCTACTCTTGTATTCCTATTGATTTATGATGATGATATGTTGATTATCAGTCCTTGTATTAAATCAATTGAAAATGTGCAAAATTGTTTTGGTGCGAATTTTGGCATGAAAGATCTAGGAGATGCTAAAAAGATTTTGGGAATGAACATTGTTAAGGATAGAAAGAACTCAACTATTTCTCTTAATCAAATTTCTTATGTACAAAAGATTTTGAGTAAATTTAGGATGGAGGATGCTAAACCTATTGATGTGCCTTTAGGAGGACATTTCATTCTTAGTAAAAATCAGGCTCCCCAAATTGATTTTGATAAAAACAAAAACAAAAACAAAAACAAATGGGGAAAGTGTCTTATTCTAATGCGATTGGTTCTATTATATATCTTATGGTTAGCACTAGACCTGATATAGCTTATGCTATTAGTTACTTGAGTAGATACATGTCCGACCCTGGTATGCCTCATTGGAAAGCGGTCAAATGTCTTCTTAAATATATTGGTTACTCTGTGAATTATGGCTTGAAATTCTCCAAATGCAATGAAGGTGTTAAATTGAAAGGTTATGTGGATTCTAACTATGCTAATGATAGTAGGAAGTCTACTACCTCTTATGTGTTTACTTTGTGTGGTTCATGTGTTAGTTGGAAATCCCAATTACAACCCATTGTTGCATTGTCTACTACCGAATCTGAATTTGTTGCTATAACTGAAGCTTTTAAAGAAACGACTTGGTTGAAAGGATTAATAACTGAAATTGGTTTTATAAAGGATAAAGTTGTAGTTTATTCTGACAGTCAGTCGGGAATTCAACTTTGCAAAAACCATGTTTTTCATGATAGAACCAAACATATAAATGTTCGTTTTCATTACTTGAGAGACTTGATTGAAAAGGTTTTATCTTACTTGAAAAAATTTCATCTCAGTATAATCCCGCGGATATGAATACAAAATGCTTACATGTGTTAAAATTTCAAACATGCTTAAAAATTTTGAATTTTGATACCGGTGGTTAATTGCATGCTTCGTGTCCCTATTTCCTTACTTTGTGTTTGGAAAGTGAGTTTCTCCTTTTTACAGTTTTTCTTTGTGAAAATCTATCTCCCGTTCTTGTTTCCTTCTTTGTGTTGAATCAAGTTCGGGATAGGCTATGATGTTCCCCACTTATGTCCATGAGTTCAATATGATTGTCCTGATGTTTGTTCCAAGGTGGAGATTGTAAGTGTTGGCTTGGCCTGATTGGGCAGCTCACTTAGGAAACCCAAACCAACAACCCAAAACCCACGACTCGTCTGTTTCCCCCTTTTTTTGTTGTCGTTTCTTACTGCTCATTTTGGTCTTTGGTTTATTTTTGGGGGCTGCCTCTGTGAACCCCAAAAGATCTGGCTCCTTCATTTCTTCTTCTCCATTAGTGCGTGTTTGCTCCTATGACCTGATTCTTCACGGCCGATTGCTTGGCTTGGTACTATATATACTTTCTGTCTCACCATTGGCAGAGCACGACATACACACACACAATCGGGTAAAAGCCGACTAATCTCTCTCTCTCTCTCTCTTTGTGCTCGCTCTCTTCTACTTCTTCTCTACTTCTTAAAATGTGAGTGGTGAGATTTTTTGTGAAGGAGAAACACTAAATTCTTGAGGTCCCTGAATCAAATGTACTGTGAGGGGGGTTAATCGGGTTCTTGTGGGTTTTCTATTGGAAGACTAGGGTTGGTCTTCACAGTTGAGAAATCCTGGGAAAATTGTCCCTTTCGGTTGTGAACTCTTTGGTTGGACTAGTATACTTTATGTATAGCCAGTGGGGATCTGAGCCTAGGCATTATAAGCCTTAGACATATTCGAGTTAGGCTCCGTTGAGCCTAGGATACTCGGTTACAATTTTCTCTTAATATTGTCTTGTTATATTTTGTGTGTTGCAGGTGATTCATTGGCAATATAAGATTGTTAACATTTTTATTTGTGAGAACTATTAATCTTCAACTTTGGTATATTGTAAGTCTACTATTAAAGTCGAAAACGGGTATCGTTGCAAAGTCACGTAATAATGATTTGGTGTGGCTTCGAATTGGTTCTATAAGTATCCTAAAATTCTCTACACTATTAATGATCTCTAAACCAGGAGGTGTGTAGATCATGCAATGATGTATAGTCAATGAGGAAGGAACAAAATGAAAAACAGAGAGGCTGGGAGGAAGGGAGGGGAAGAAAAAAATTAAAAATAGAGGCTTGAAGGAGTGGGGGGAATTAAACATAGAGGGAGAAAGAAGAAATGGGGTGTATTTAGAATGTGAAGGGTAAAATAGGTAGTTCAAAGAGTGAGGAGGTATATACAGATAAAAGTTCCTTTCGTTTTTCAATAGGACATATATCGTAACATGAGACACATTCTTCCTCACTTCCTCGATGTGCCCGACCCAAATCTAGTCATGAGCAGAGCACGTGCGACCATCACAAGCGAATCACGAGCTTAGAAACGAGGGCCAAGGGCGAGCACCGAGCATAGTGGGCCAGACCATACTCGCCAAGCATAGAAAAAGTGCGAGCATCACGGGAAATAGCGTGAGCATTGAGCATAACGGGCAGGATGCCCGACCAAGAACCACATTTGATCCCGGACTAAGTCTGGTCAGAAGAAGGCCTTGCCTTCCGACCAGAGGGCTATGCCTGGGGGACAGACTGTTCTACGAGCAAACATAGCTTACCCCGAGCAGGGCCTCACCCACTCGGGCAAGCATGGCGACCATCACGATTCACATGTCAATCCCGAGCGCACATCGGCTAGAGGTCCGATGATCAATCACAGTAAATCTTGACCAAGCCCGCCCAGAAAAAGGCCTTGCCTATCCGGTCTGGGGGCCATGTCCGGGGAACGTATATCTCTCTACGAGCAAACATAGCTTGCCCGGGCAAGGCCACGCCTACCCGAGCAAAGCATGTCTACCGAGCAATGAAGCCTTGATGCCCAAGGTAAATTAAAAGGTTTCCTTATCCACTTCAGAAACCAAGCGGAATCCTACCAAACACGCCTATAATTTAGGGATTGTCTCCTAACCCTAATAGGCAGCGATTAATCCTAATTATACAAGGATCCTATGAAACGGGGGCCTATATATACCCCTTTCATAAATCCTAAACAAGGTATACACATTCTTGAGCCTAGAAACTTTGTCAAATTGCTTTCTCTAGCATTCGATACTTACTCTCACACCAAAGTGGTTTCGTGAGATTTGCCTTGCATTCCTACGTACTAAGGTGTTCTTTGTGTTTTTAACAGATTTTCAGGAAGATCCAATCCACGCATAAGCCCAGATATCCAATCAAACGTAAACGGACGACCCAAGACTAATTTTTGCATCATCATCCAAAATTGCACAATTGTTACACTTACTTTGGGGTGATGACAACACCCCACCACCACGTGCTTTTGAAATATAACTGTCATTTCTATTACATTGTGATGCATTACAATTCCAAGTGAATGCATCGCGATTTCAAGTTGATGCATCACACTTCCAAATTGATGCATCACAATTACAACCTAATGCATTGCAATTAAAACTTCGTGCATTATCATTAGATGCATTGCGTGCATCTTAGAAATAACATCTCCATGTTTGCCAACTATTCTATCCGTACGTCAAAGCATTGTCAGAAAACATCAACGATTATTATGACCATGAAACATCAACGATTATTAAAATATTCTTCATTCGTTAGACAACAATTGTTGTGAGATCCTACAGTACAATTATCGAATTCAACATTGAAATATTTACCAGTAATTAATTGAATCAAACCAGCTAAACAACAATTCTCTGATTCGAAACAATGGTATCTCCTCTGAATTTCAGCAACAACATGATTTGAGTTTGCAATGCCGGAAGTGATTTCGATAGCTTATTGAAAGAAATGGTTGAAGAAAGATGAAGAACAAAATGGAATAATTGACAGATTTCGTGACTCTGATATAAATGTTTTTTTGGAAAAAAATTGCACTACAATGGGAGAGTATATGCCGGAGAGGTTTAGAATATGGTATTATCCCACGTGAATGAAATTCTATTGCAATCGAACTTTACGTGGTTGGGAGGCGTTTTCGAAACAATTCATTAAAAGTAGACTTTGTCGGTTTGAAACAAATAGTGTTGACCGGTTGACCATTCAAAGATGAGTACCGGCCAGTAATTTTTTCTCAGATAAATCTAAACACTAATGATCCAAAAAAAAAAAAACCAAGCCTTAGTCTCGGGGGCGAGAACCATATATCCACAAAACAAACCTGAATTACATACCCACAAATAAATGGCCTTCGATCCGTAGCCAGCAGCCCAGCACGATGTTTTGGTTTTGACTAATGCACAGCTAGGGTCTATGCCACGGTGACTAAGCCCCTGTGCATGTGCCAAGACCACACTGACTTAGCCTCAACCTGACCTATGCCAGTTTTGGGCCAAATGCCGACATCTATTAATAGAGGTCAAGCCTAATTTCTATGCATTGACTTCAACCTAGATCTGATCTAAAACAAAATCTATAAACAGTTTAGATCAAAATATATAGAGTATTAACTAGAGCGTCTGATTCTGAGATATGAGTGAAGCATTATTTGTATATAGCAAAGATCGAATGAGTTCAGGAGCAATACAACAAACTCTATGTCCATACGGGACGGGAGCCAGAGGATTACACAAACTATATATGTAGGTTCGAAGACATTAGCTTAAGCACCACAAATATACCTTATCTCTCCAATTTTACATTAAGTATACTATCAGTGGCCATCTCAAGCACACTCTGAAACTAAAAACACATTTCAGGTTCGGCCAAAGAGAATTAAACCACGAAAAAAAGAAGTATAAAAGATATGGTCTCTCTCCACTTCTCCCAGCTCTAACCAAGTTCATTCCTCTACTACTCTGTTAGCAGTAATTATGGACTTGTAATTATGCCAAAATTACATGAAACGTAGGTGTTCGTCACCGTATTTTAATCAGCCAGCAGCAACAGCATCTGTTCTCGGGATAGAATCCAGGAGCTGGTGCAGCTTTGCTCCAGATTTGGAGGTGGTCTCGTACATTTCACCCTCTCCATCGTTTCTAACAATAGAGCTGGAATTGTTGTTGACTCTAGAGAGTAGGTTAGCTGTGCTAAGAGACAAACCCTCGTTGTCAGACCTTGGATCTTCTATCTGTTCTTGTTGCACATTTTTCAGTTTTTCCTGTCAAGTGGAAATAGTGGGAAAGGTAAAGAAAGGTATTGGCTAAATAATGAGTACAAAATTAGAGACCATGCAGAGCTGAGTTTTGACTGTTCGATAAAAATACAAGTCTACCCAACAGTAAAGCTTCAGACTCATGAGTGGGGAAACATCCATGGATGTTTGAGGTTGGTTTGGGGGCTTTAAGTTTTAGGCTTTTTCTTCTGCCCAGGAAGGGGTCACCTCCTGCTCGCGTTGCTGCTCGCGCAAATTGTCTAAGTGCACGTGTCTTACATGTGTTGTTAATGATTTTTTAATAGTATTTTAGTACCCAGCAGGAGAAAAAAATAACTAAGGTTTTCAAGACTTATAATTAAAGAGTTTCATTCATTATATTTCTTTTTTTGTACAACATAAAACAAAATTTAAATCTCATTTCCAAACTAAGTGACCTTAGTTTGAAAAATATAAATATTTTTTAGTATGATTGATTTGAAGATAAGGATTAGTAATATATTTTCTATTTATTTTTAAAATATTATAATATATCCATATATTACGAAATAAAACAACTAATGACAAGACAACAAACTTACTTTAACGTTAATATATAACATAAGGGGTTCTATACACTTTTGAACATAGAAGGGCGATCTCTTCGAAAATTTCAGTAGCTAAAGGATAGTGAAAATCGTAACAACAATTACTTAGCTAACTGATTTGAGATTCTCATTAGGTACTAATATATTGGTCTTTAAAGCTACTTGTAGTAGTTAAAAATGCAAGGGAGCAAACTATAAATTTTAGAAAAGGTAACTTTTAAAGAGAGATTATTAATTGATTTAGAAAAGGCAACTTTTAAAACAATAATATTTTACAGAAAGTAGCTTAAGCCTTAAGCCCAAAAGGCAATTTTTAATTCTTTTTCCACAATGAAGTGTAAGCCCATATCACCGGTGAGTCTTGATTTGTTTGTTGTATATTAACTTGGTGAAGAATTATATATAATGATTCTTTTAATCTTTTTCCCACATTACTCCCAATTTTCTTCTTTTTTAAATTTTAAAGGCTTTTATAAAGTGAAAATAACACGTTAAAATAAAAGGAAAAATCTCATGCTCAAGTGATATTCACTTTCGGTCCCCCTTTGGCATTATAGTTTATCAACTACTACAATACTTTATATTTTTTAAATCAAAAAAAGCACTTTTTGGGGGTGAAAATACTATGACACCCTTAATAAATAAAAAACACGACTCATCGTTTAGACTACCTAAACTTTATATCTATACGTATAATTTTATACACTTGCTTCCAATATAAGATAAATAGAAAATAATGTAAAAATAAAAATAGCCCCTTATTCCAATTTTATTGATGGAAAGAAAGAAATGTTATATTTTTCATTTAGTGTTTTTCAATGGGATATTTATCATTTAGTTTTTAGTTCTCATTTAAAGAGAAATTATTAATTGTTTAGAGAGTAGACATCATTGAAGTCTATAACCACGATTAATGGATGTATATGTATAGTTTTATACACTTGCTTCCAAGATACGATAAATAGAACAATAATGTAAAAATGAAAATAACCACTCATTCCAATTTTATTGATGGAAAGAAATGAGTGTTAGTCTATAACCATAACCAGGAAACATACATCAAATGTATAATTTTATACACTTGCTTCCAAGATTAAGATAAATAGAAAACTATAATTTTAATGAAAATAGTCCCTCATTCCAATTTTATTGATGGAAATAAAGGAGTGTTATATGTCTTATTTAATGTTTTTAAATGGGGTGGATTTTTTTATTTCTTATTTTGGAAATGATCATAAGAAAATAATATTGTTCCAAGATAATTTTGTTGAAGTCTTTTGAATGAGATGTATTAAAGTCTTGTGTTATTTTGTTTGTTTTCATTAATTTAATAGTAATATAAAAGATTATGATGCAGAAAATGATGCTCCCCACCATTTTAATAATGGAGGTTCGGTTCAGAGTGTGTTATTTTCAACTTCAATTCCTCATCTATCAAATATAACATTTCGGTGGTGCTGTTTTGATTCCAAGAATGTCACTGACACCATCTGATCATCGAATTCCATTCAAATTCCAAATAAGACAATTTTCGCTGATGGTGTCTTATGCAATGTCTATAAATAAAAGTCAGGGTCAGTCATTGTCTAACGTAGGACTTCTTTTGAAAAAATCTGTTTTTAGTCATGACAGTTGTATGTTGCTTTGTCGAGAGTTACTAATCCTAGGGGTTTTCGAATTTCTATAAGCGATACTCATAATGGTAGTTGTAATAATCGTACATGTTCAACTACAAATGTTGTGTATAAAGAAGTATTCCAAATATTTATAATAATTTTTTTCAAATTTATGTGATTTTTATATCTTTAATTTATTGTTTATTAATTTTTTTTGTTCGTATTAAAGTTTTTATGATATATTATTCAACTTAAATTGTTTATATAATTTTACACAAGTGTACAAACTGTGCAACGCACGGGTACATCACTAGTAGTAGTCAAAAATGCGAGGGAGCAAACTATAAATTTTAGCTTTATTCCCCAGCAAAATACACAGATTCATAAACTCAGTTCTTCATATGTTTTCTTCATCTTCTAGAAATTATAGCTCTTTTACTTTAACACATTTCTCTTAGTTTGTTCACCGATAATTAGTAAACACGCTACCAATTTTCTTAATATCTCAATATGCATCAACAAATCTATTATAATAGTTAAAAACTTTCATATACTTCCAGTAATGTCTCCTCAAATTCCACCATAACAAATTTTCAGTATAGAAACATTACCTCAAGATATAAGGTTGATTATCCTTATTATTCACTCTTATAGTTGCTGAAATTTCTTCATTTTTAGCAATATTTCAAGCGCCCCCTCTCTCTATGCTATTTGTTGTCTTTTGCGTTTCAAAACGTTGAACTGCCTTTCACCTCCGCGCACTTGTATGTTTTCATTGAAGTAAAACCCTTATATATTATTTTGTTTTCTCTCTTGTCTAGTGAATTTCACTTCATACATATCTCAACTTTAAACTCCGTCATATTAAACCACAAACTATTTTTTTATAAGTATTAAACCATAAGCAAATGAACCTCAAATTTGATTCTACAAAATTCACGAAATGGACACAATCTTCGGCAACGAGCTCTTCTAAGAAATCTTTCACCACCTCCCACCCCCTAAACGGTGGCTCTGCCTCCTCCGCTCCTCTCCTCTCTTACCTCCCATATTTTTCTCACAATCACGCTCTCCAGATCCTCACTCTACATTGACTTCTTCATTTTTAATTTGTAAGAAACTACTCATTCTCTTATACATAAAGAGATTTTTAAAAGTAAAAAAATATCATTTTTTAGATTCATATACATTTTTGGTCTCTCAACTAAGCAATGGTATTTTTGTCATATTAAATAATATTGAACGACATTTCTAACGGTAAGAGAGGATATCTTACAAAAAAAATTGACATAAAAAGACCAAATGAATAAAATACAAAACGATAGGACCTTACTTAAAGTTAGGTACAAATTGATAGACCAAATTGTTATTTGATTCTTCATGAATTCATCATTAACCCCCATAGTTTAAAAAGGCGTGCGCCTGAGGCGAGGGGTTATCGCCTGGAAAGAGTGAGTCCAGTCAACTTTCTGCGACTTTGTCAACGTTTTGGATGGCGGAAGGCGACACAAAGTCGACATAGGCGCTCGTCGTTTTTTTAGGGTTTACGTTTTATTCAAAACGACATAGTATAATAGGGGGTAAAAATTACATAACCCTAGAAATATTCCCTAAAACATCGCACACTAATATTTTACAACTTTGAGTTCAAGTTCGAGTTCGAGTTCGACGACTTCGATTCCCCTGTTGTTTGTCTCCTGACCAGTTCGCACCCTCACCCCTCTTTCTTCCAGCTTTCTTCATCTTCAGGTATGTTTCTTGACTTCGACTTCAACAGTTTGATTTTTTTTTTTTTTGGGGAATTGTCATCTGTTTAACAATTTCTTTTGATTGTTTCACTTTCACACTCTCACTTTCTTATTTCTTAAATGAATTATTATCTTTCAGTTTTTTTTATGTAGTGTGTTGTGCTGTGCTGGATTGCTGATTTTTTTTTCCAAATTTTTTATATTTTTTAGCTTCTTGTTGTTATTTGTTAATTATTACATTTCATGACTTCAGTTCTCTTTTGCATGTCTTTATTTTCATTTGGTTTAATGATTATATATTTTCTTGTTTAGAATTTAAGTTAAGTTCATCTAATGCTTTGAAATTTCAACTATGAATGATGAAATTTGTGTTATTAATATTATGTTAACTTAATTTCATCACTCGTGACATGTTTTATTGAGATTTGTTAAGTTATATATATTTATTAATTTTCCCTTAATATTTGTTCCGTGAGCGCCTTTTTGTGCCTCGCCTCTCACCTCAAATTTTGACCTCTCGCCCGCCTATCGCCTTTCACTTTTTTCAACTATGTTAACCCCATAATAAATTTATTTGTTTGACCTTAATTCATGATGAGTAGTTTATTAAACGAAGGACTACTTTTTTCTAAACATTAAAGCTGGTTATAGTAGTAAAAAAAAATTAAGGGAGCAAACTGTAGATTATAGCTTTCTTCTCCAATGGAACACACATATTCATTGACTATTTTCTCTTCATCATCTTGAAATAAAAGCACATTTTTAACTCATTTGTCTTGGTGTGTTCACTCATAATTACTAAACATGCTAACGATTTGCTTAATATTTCAATTCTCACTAACAAATCTATTATTATAATAAAAATCTTACATATATTTCAAATAATGTTTACCCAATTTTTTTTGAAACAAATCTTAAACATATTTAAAAAGGTAAAACCACATTATTTCTTAGATTTAAATAAATTTTTGGTCCCTCAACTTAGTAAGGGTATTTTCATCGTATTTAAAAATATTTGATGACAATTGTAATAATAATGACAAGAAGGAAAATATGACAAAAAATTGACATATGAGACAAAATAAATAGAACTAAAAAAGGTAAGATATAATATAAAGTTAGGTACAAGTTGGGGGACCAAATTATTATTTCATTCTTCATGAAATTGATTAGCCCATGAAAATTTACTTGTTTAACCTTAATTAATGGTGAGTAGTCTATTTAATATAGGGCTATTTATGTCTATATATTACTCCATTTGTCCCGAATAAATATTTATAGTAGACAAAACACAAGGATTAAGAAATATAATTAATGATGGGTCGTAAAATATATTGTGATAATAATATTCATTACACACTCTCTTTCATAAATTATGTACTCATTACACTCGCTCTCTCTCTAGGATGTGCAATAATAATAGCATTAAATGAAGGGATATATTGGGAAGAATGGTAGAAAATTTGTACACCAAAAGTCTTTAGAAACATTAGTTGGGACATCCCAAAATAGAAAGTAGGAAGATTTATCCGGGACGGAGAGGGTATTTTTTACTTATGACAAATTAACTTGTTTAACCTTCATTTAATTGTGGGTGTTTATTAGGAGCAACATTAGTTTTGTTAATGTATTAAGTTCTAAGAGACAACTTAGACTTTTATAGGTGTTTATTTATTAGGTGCAACGTTAGTTTTGACCATGTATTAAGTTCTAAGAGATAACTTAGACGCAGGTAGCAGGTAGGTGTTTAGTCCATGTATCAAGTTCTAAGAGACTAGGTGCAACATTAGTTTTGTCCATGTATTAAGTTTTTTTCTCATACGTAGGCAGGTCTGTATGTCTCTTAGAAGAGACTAGGTGCAACGTTAGTTTTGTCCATGTAGTCCATGTATTAAGTTCTCTTAGACGCAGGCGGAAGGCAGCGGGTGGGTTGCGGCAGGCAGCAGGTAGATACACCCTCTGTTCCGGGCAAAGAGTCAAATATTTCATTTTTGGATGTTTCACTTAAATAACCCACTTTTAAAATTTAAGGCTTAAAAGTGTCATTTTATTACTAATGGAGCTACTAAAAGTGTCATTTTCTTAAAAAGTTTTTGACTTTCAAACAAAGACTCTTTGCCCCGAACGGAGGGAGTAGTAGATTTATAGTAGTAGTAGATCGAGCTCGAGCCAAGGACTATGTTAGACCTTGGCTTGCATGAACAAGCTTTAAACAAGCCGAGCTTAGCTTTACTTGGCCTTAATTCAAAAATGTACAATAAATCACCTAAAATTAGACGTAAACTGTATATATTATGTGAATACGGAGCTTCTTTGCAGAGACCCAAACTGGGATCATTATCCCTTAAGCCTAAATCATGCTTGAGCTCGACTCCAACCCAACACAAAGTAGAGAGAGAGCTAGCACGGTTTATTAAACTACCCTATGTACAAACAATGAGTCAAAACAAAAATAAGGACTTACCATGAGCTTAGCATTATCATGCTTCAGTTTCTCTGAATTATCTGTTAATCGGTTAAATTCTGATTTGAGCGTCAAATTTTCAGCAGTAAGGGAGTCAACTATTATTGCAAGTTCTCCCGCCTCAGCCTGGATAGTGAAACATTCAACAGAAAGGGGTAACATGTCATGCATGTCTATTACCGACATTCAATAAACATTCATTAGGTTGAATATTTACTGATACAAAATAACAAGTAACCACAGTTACCCACCTGCTTCCTCAATCTTGACCTTTTAGCGGATTCTCTATTAGACTGTTTCCTCCTTTCCCTTTTCAGCTCTCGCTCATTCTGATTAAAGTTCAGACAAGGCAAATGTTAACAGATGCATCATGAAAGTTCAGGTAACCATAATCAAGTTCCAATTTATAGCATATATATTTCGGCGGAGGGTCAGTCCAAGCACCAAATGTTAGCTTAAGCAATTTTAAAGGCTGAAGTTGTTCTACTGCTTTTGATCGTCATTCAGAAACCCTTCCCAATAAAAAAATCTCTAGGAATTCCCTTCGAAGGCAGAGGTGAATCGGATTCGTAGAGAAAAGGCTTGGAAGTTTAAACAGTTGGATCTCCTTTTGGATTGCTGGAATCCCGATATTTGCTGTCATCGAGATGATGTGGTGTGGGTTCGAGCTCTAGGGTTACCTCTTCATTTGTGGGGGTCGCGGGTGTTTCAGGATATCAGTAAAGCTTGTGGTGGTTTCATCAATGCAGATCAAAATATAATTTCAAGGATTTGAGGTGGATGAGAATTTGGTGCGATGTAAGGATAATCTTCCAGGTTCGGTGCATATTAGAGTGGGTGAAAGAATTTTTGTTGTTCCAATCTGGGCAGAAACATCGACTTTTTATAAGTCGTGGAAGAGGAATAACGGAGTTGGGGGAAAAGACGACTCTGGTAGGAGGAGGTTTAGGTGGAGAAGGTGTGTGAACCTCACGTGAGGGTGAAGGAGGTGAAAGGTAAGGGGATAGGTAAGGTACATAGCTATAGACAAGACAAAGATTCTGCAAAGAGCACATGGGTAGCCAAAATTTTGAATTTCAAATTCGATGAGCAAAACAGTGTCGCTGGAGGAGACAGGTCCCTTTTGGGTTTTCTTGGCCAAGGTTTGGGGGAAAGTAGTGGGATTAAGGATGGGCCTCCTGGAAGCCCAAATTCGGCTATTGTAAGAAGGGGGTTGGGTACCTTAAGTGGCCCTTTTCCTTCTGAGTTAGTGGAGGGACTTGAAGCCCAAGGTTGTGGGCCTTTGGATAAGGCGAACTCAGTTTCGCAAGACAGGGAGCCCAATAAGGAGACTGCTACGTCACATTTTGTTGACGGTGTGGTTTCGGAGGTCGACTCAGAAGATGAAATTGAGAATGAAGAAGATGAGGAACCAGTACCCTGTAATTCGCAGGTCGGAGGGTCCGAAAAGAAGACAGTTTCAACTCCTCTCATGGATGGCTTGGTTTAGGAAGTCGACTCAGAGAATGATTTGGAGTTCGTTGTAGAGTCTCAAAGCCAGAGTAGAGAAGGGGATTTGCTACACAAGGGACCTCAGGGGCTCTGTTTGTACCGGTAACAAATGCTTTGTGTTCGTCACCTGGACAGAGATTAAGGGAGAATATCTTAGTTCAAGAAGACCCAGTTCAGATTTTGGGAGAGAATTCAAAGGATTTAATGGCAGTACAGGAGGAATCTGGGAAAGATTTGGAAGAACCCTTAGTGTGTTCGCCTCAGGCCTGAAGATTTTCAAGGCTTTGAGCTACTGACGGACGCGAAAGAGAAGGAAGACATTTCGCTATGGGTTAAAAGGAGGATGAAAGGTTTCAGAAAGGTCCTCGGGTTTCGTGTGTAGGTTTTGAAGAACAAATTTTGAATTTGCTGATGGAAATGGATAGAGGCCAGAAGTCAGTGGGAAAGAATAACAGTATTAGCAACAAAAAGCCTCGACAAAAAAGTAACAGGGAACTGAAAAACTTGCGATGTAGTCTTAATTTTGACATTGTTGATGGGAGGGGAGGGCAGGGAGAGGAATCAAATCTTAATGTTTAATTATGCATATCCGAATTATTTCATGGAATGTGCGGGGTATAAATGATGAGTCGAAGCGTCAAGTGTTAAGTGCAGCGATTCGTAAATTGAATCCTCATGTGATTTATTTTCAAGAGACTAAAGTGGCTCGTATGGACAGAAAGCTGGTTATGAGTGTCAGAGGTGGAAGGTGGACGCATTGGGAACATGTAGATGCTATTGGGACGGCCAGAGGTATTTTGGTTTGTGGGAGTGGGATAGTAGGGTGGTCTCCAGGAAAGACTGTTTGATTGGTTCTCACTCAGTTTCTTGCATTTTTGAGGTGCTGGATAATGATTTCAGATGGATATTTACATGGGTTTATGGTCCCTGTGCAGATTTGGCTCGTCAGGACTAATGGGCTGAACTTAGAGCAGTTTCTGCAAGGTGGCAGCTTCCGTGGTGTATTGGGGTGATTTTAATGTGGTCAGATGCAGAGCGTAAAGAGGCCAGAGTCTATACACAATGACAGGCTATGATGGAGTTCAATGAGTTTATAAACAATTCGAGTTTGGTGGACCTCCCTTTAGAAGGTGGGGAGTTCACATGGTCCAGAAACAGCGAGGAGTCGCAGTGCTCGAGGATAGATCGTTTTTTAGTGTCAACTTGTTGGATGGAAAAATTTGGGGGTGTTTCCCAATATGTTTTGCCAAGGGTGACTTCGGACTATGTTCCGCTGCGTTTGGAATGTGGTGATTTGAGCAAAGGGAAATCTCCTTTTCGGTTTGAACAAGTTAGAAGAACCTGGTTTTATGGATTGGTTGAAGGATAAATGGCAAACTTATGTAGTGGAGGGAAATCCTGGATTTCGGTTAGCAAGAAAACTAAAGATGTTGAAGGAGGACTTAAAGAAGTGGAATAAGGAAACTGTTGGAAACATTAGACTGAATTTGGATAGGTTGATGGAGGGAGTCAAGGATCTGGATGCTCGGGAAGGGACTGGAGTTTGGAGTGATGAAGATTTGACCAGACAGAATTTTCTTCAATTAGAAACTCAGAGGCTGCTTCGGAGTGAGGAAATCTGTTGGAGGCAAAAAGCTCGCATCAATTGGCTTAAGGAGGGAGATAAAAACACTAGATTTTTTCATCAGGTAGCAAAGGCTCGCAAGCAAGCAAATCTGATCTCAAAGGTCCAGATTAATGGTATGTTACTGGAAGAGGATGCTGAAATAAGGGTTGGTATTGCAGATTTTTACAAGGGATTATTTTCAGAGGATAGTAGTTGGCATCCTAACCCGGAGGGTGTTTCTTTCGGCCTCCTGGATCCAGCGGATAAAGAAAATCTGGAATTACCTTTCACGGCAGATGAGGTTAAAGCAGCAGTTTTCAGTTTGAAGGGGATAAGGCTCCAGGCCTGGATGGTTTTCCGATGGCATTTTTCAGCATTGTTAGGATTTGGTGAAGGGGGAGTTGATGGATCTGTTGCATTATTTCTTCAAGTTTAAGAGATTCAAGAGAAGTCTCAACTCTACTTTTATTGCCCTAATCCCTAAACGTATAGGGGCGGAGGATATAAAAGAGTTTAGACCACTCGGTCTTGTAGGGGGGATGTATAAGATTATTGCAAAGATTCTTGCTAGCTGGTTGAAGAAAGTGTTAGATAAGATTATCTCTTCTTCTCAACATGCCTTTGTGGGAGGCAGGCAAATTACTGATGCGTTAAATGAGGTGGTGGACTGGAGGATAAGCAGTGGGGAAGCAGGAGTGCTTGTCAAGTTGGACATTGAGAAGGCATATGATCACGTAAATTGGGACTTTTTGATGTTTTTCTTGAGTAAGATGGGCTTCGGGGAGCGATGGAGGGATTCTGTTTTGTATCTCTTCGGTTAAGTATTCGGTTCTAGTGAATGGTGAGCCAGCAGGGTTTTTTGCTAGTTCAAGAGGATTACGTCAAGGAGACCCTTTGTCCCCCTTTTTGTTTATAACCTTTGGTAGGATTATTGAGGCTGCTGTTTCTAAGGGCTTTATTCGTAGTTTTTCTATTGATAGGGAGGAAGGCTCTCGGGCGATGGTCTCACATCTGCTTTTTGCAGACGACTATAGGTTTTTGCAAGCGAAGGCAGATCAACTGGGTTATCTGCTTTTCTTCCAGGCAGCTTCAGTCTGAAGGTGAATATTCTGAAGAGTGAGTTGCTGGCCGTGGGTGAGGTGGAGGATGTGAATTAGTTGGCTGCGTTTTTTGGTTGCAAAATAGGTGACTTTCCAACAACTTATCTTGGGATCCCGTTGGGTGCAAATCCTAGAAACAAGGAGTTGTGGAATCTGATTATAGCAAGGTTCGAGCGTAGACTAGCGGGGTGGAAAAAACAATATCTATCAAAGGGTGGTCGATTAACTCTTATCAATAGTACTCTTTCAAGTTTGCCTACCTATTTTATGTCGATGTTTGCTATGCCGGTTTCGGTGGTGCAAAGGCTCGAAAAGTTGGAAAGAGATTTCTTATGGGAAGGACAAGCGGTGGATAGGAAGTACCATTTGATTAGATGGGAGGTGGTTTGTTCGAGTAAGAGAAATGGTGGTCTGGGGATTAAAAGGCTTAAATTGTTTAATGTGGCTTTGTTGAGTAAGTGGCTTTGGCGATATTTGTGCGAAAAAGATACCCTTTGGAAGAAGGTGGTGTTGAGCAAATATGGCAAAGGAGACCACCTGTGGGTTCCGAATGAGGTCCACTCTTCTTATGGGGTGGGAGTGTGGAAAGGTATCAGAATGAGGTGGGATATTATGAAAAGATTCATAGCTTATGTTGTGGGTAATGGGATTTTGGTTAAATTCTGGAATGACATTTGGTGTGGTGATACGGAGCTGCAGATGACCTTTCCTATGTTATACATCCTTGTCAATCACAAGGAGGAAACAGTTAGCTCTGAGTGGAGAGACTGTTACTTGGAATCCTTCTTTTAGAAGGAATCTGCAGGATTGGGAGTTGGACTCTCTTGGGCAACTCTTTGAGCTGCTGTACAATCAGAAAGTGGACAGAAATAGTAAAGATCATGTTGTGTGGTGTTATCAGAAATAAAGGAGAAGAAGAGAAGAGAAGAGCAGGCAGACAGACAGAATCGCGCAGTCACAATCTCTGCGTCTCGCTCTTTCGTATTAAACAATGAGCGTACATATATATAACATATACCCTAATTACACAATTACCAAACTACCCTTATATTCTAACACTCCCCTTCAAGCTGGAGCATAGATATTTATCATGCCCAGCTTGTTACAAATATAATCCACCCTTAACTTTATCAAGCCTTTAGTCAGCATATCAGCTAGTTGTTCTCCCGTACGCACATATGAGGTGGAGACAAGATTCTGTTGGATCTTTTCTCGAATGAAATGACAATCAACCTCTATATGCTTAGTCCTTTCGTGGAAAACTGGATTTGTAGAAATATGCATGGCTGCCTGATTATCACACCACAATCTCATAGGCAGAGGAACCTTAAATCCAATCTCTTCCATCAATTGTTGTATCCACATAAGTTCACAGGTTGTCTGAGCCATAGCACGATATTCAGACTCTGCACTTGATCTCGCCACCACACTCTGTTTCTTACTTTTCCAAGATACAAGATTTCCGCCCACAAACACACAATATCCAGTAGTTGACTTACTATCATCTCGTGATCCTGCCCAATCAGCATCAGAGAATGCCTCTACCCGTGTATGTCCATGATTGGCATACAATATACCTCTACCTGGTGCTCCTTTCAAATATTTCACAATTCGAATCAATGCATTCCAGTGTGTAGTAGTAGGGGCTGCCATGAACCGACTCACTACACTCACCTGAAGGAAAAGCAATATGCAGACGAGTTACTACAAGATAATTCAACTTACCAACCAATGTCCGGTATCGTTCTGGATCCTCGAACATCTCCCCTTCTCCGGCTACAAGTTTGACATTAGGATCCATTGGAGTGTCACACGGTTTCACTCCAAGCATTCCAACTTCCTCAAGTAAATCAAGGACATATTTTCTTTGACACAAAAGGATCCCTTTCTTGGACCGTATCACTTCAATCCCAAGAAAGTACTTTAGAGTACCCAAGTCCTTTGTTTGAAATTTTGTTTGAAGACACGATTTGAGTGCTTCAATACCATGTGTATCACTACCTGTGATCACAATATCATCTACATAAACAACCAAAACAATACGACCCAACGCTAGTGCCGAAAGAACACAGTGTTATCACATGTACTCCTCTGTAACCCAAACTCTAACACGATAGCTCTGAATCTGCCAAACCAAGCCCGCGGAGACTGTTTCAATCCATACAACGACTTTCGTAACCGACATACTTTATTCACATACTCCCGAGCAACAGCCGAAGGTTGCTCCATGTAAACCTCTTCTGCAAATCACCATGAAGGAATGCATTCTTGACATCCAGCGATCTGAGGCCCGGTTATTAGAAGCGCCTAACGATATCGAGAAGACAAGCGAAGTGAGCTTAGCAACGGGAGAAAAAGTATCGGTATAATCAACACCATACACTTGTGCGTACCCCTTTGCAACCAATCGAGCTTTTAGCAGAACAGCGGTACCATCAGGATTCATTTTAACTACGTACACCCATTTACATCCAATAGCCTTCTTACCGTCAGGAAGTGTTACCAAGTCCCAGGTCTCATTAGCCTCAAGAGCCTGCATTTCCTCTTCCATAGCGGACTTCCAACCACTATGAGACAAAGCTTGAACACATTTTTAGGGGTGACAACGGAATCAAGAGAAACAATAAATGAGCGAGAAGAATCTACAAGTGAGCATACGAGACACAAGAGGTGATAGGATGAACACAAGAACACGTGTACCTTTTCGGAGAGCAGGGGAGATCAAGAGGCGGGTCGATGGCGTGGGAACCGATATCGGGAGTGAATCGTTGGAGAATCTGCGGCACCATGGTTCTTGGATTGTAACAGGTGTGCGTCGAGTATACACTTGAGTTATAGAAGGGCGAGAAGTAGCCTCAGCATCAACACCAGCCTCAGGATTATGGGAACGAACCAATGTATAAGTGAGAAAATCATCGGGAGAGACAAACTCAGACTCAAAAGAAGATGACCGACCAAAATATAGGCTAGACTCAAAAAAAGTGACATCGCCAGACACTAAGTACCGACCGAATCCGGAGAATAACAACGATATCCTTTTGAGTTCGAGAGTATCCAAGAAAGACACACTTGAGAGCTCTTCGATCTAACTTACCAACCGGCTGCCGAACATCCTGGACAAAACAAGTGCAACCAAACACTTTAGGAGAAACGGGAAACAACGATGCGATGGGACGAAGAAAAGAATATGGTATTTCTCCTTTAAGAACGAGATGATGGAAGGCGATTGATAAGAAAGGCGGCGGTGTGGACAGACATCGCCCCAAAAAGACTTGGGAACATTCATCTCAAACATCAATGCCCTAGCAACTTCCAAGAGATGGCGATTCTTGCGTTCGATAACACCACTGTTGTGGGGTGACAATACATGAAGACTGATGAATTATTCCATTTTGAGACATATAAGAGGAGAAAATAGTTAGCATTATCACTACGAAGATTCTGAACCAAACAATTGAAATGAGTTTTTATCTCAGCACAAAAAGAGCAAAATAACTGAAACAACTCATCTCTAGATTTCATTAAATAAAGCCAAGTACTTCGAATAATCATCCACAAAAGTAACAAAATATCGAAACCACGATTTGGAAGGTGCGTTACAAGGACCCCAAACATCGGTATGAACTCAAATAGGGATGGCACCCGTTTATTAACTCTAGGAGGATGACACACGATGGTGTTTAGCAAACTCACACGACTCACAAGGTAAACTAGAAATAGACCCTACTTCAGACACAATTTCTTTAGAGCAGTAACGACGGATGACCATAACGACAATGTAGCCGGAGAGGAGACAAAGTACTTTGACATGCAACCGAAGCAAGCAAGTAGAAGAGTGCGCAACAACTTCATCGGCAGTACAATCCATCGATTCACTTCCTACCAATAATCTCCCAAGTCCTCGGATCCCGAAAAAAAGACAATAACCGGGGAAAGAAAGAAACACAACAATTTAAGCTCTTTGTGAGTTGACTAACGGATATCATTATAAGGAAACTTGGGCAAGTATAACACGATGTCAATGATAAAGAAGCAAGTAGTACTACCACTACCCAAGACTTTGGAAGAGGATCCATCGGCGAAAAGAGTACCGTAGTAAACTTATTCGACGACCCATAAAGTAGATAACAAACTCGAATTTCGGTCATATGATCGGTAGCCCCTCGAGTCAATTACCCGGTGCCAGCGGAAGACAAAAGACATGTTATGGGTTTACCCGACTTGGCTAGAGTTGCCTTGGAAGAGGAGGAAGGGCGAAATTTCTTGAGACATCTGGTATGTAAACACTGCAAACTCCTCATCATTCATAACAACATTATGGGTCTCCTGCTGACAAACTTGCTCGGATTTTTCTTGGCGTATGAGCGAATCTAGATCTGTTGTTTTTGCCTTGATACTCCAATTGCCTTTGTTGAGTGAGAGGCTTAGGACACCGGCTTTTGAAATGACCCTGTTCTCCACGGTTGTAACACACTCTAGGTCCTCCACGACCTCCAGGACACTCTACCACCACGAGTTCCACCTCGATAACCACACGGCCTCCATCTCTACCTCCACGATAACCATTCCCTTGTGAAACTAATGCGATTTATCGATATCTCCCGTGTGATGACTCACCATTCCTCGTCGCGATCAAAAGCTTATCGAAGGCATCGAGACAAGGTACCCAATCTTTATTTGATAATAATTGAGATCGAACCATATCATACTCTTTCTCCAATCCCGATAGACTAAACAGCTAAACATCAAATTTTCACGTTGAGCTTTCATCTCCTCAATATCATCGAAATAGGCATATGCGGCGGCGGTGAAATCCTCGCTCATCGCATGAAATCATAATAATAATCCATAATACTCCGCCCTTTCTCGACTAGGGCGATGAACTTCTTGTGACATTATGCAACCTATTCAAGTTACTCGCTCGAGAACCATTTATGCTGAAGTGTCCACGGCTCCTTAAGCATTTTTGCGGTGTTGCATAAACGATATAATTTTCTTTACTAATACAATTCACAATCTTCGAACAACATCTTGTCATCATCGACCACACCTTAGCCACATTTGCATCAATGGGACAATCTTGACAAGATGTCCTTCTTTCGTAAACCACCCATATTCACTGAACTAAATATCGCCATTCATAAAAATTAGACCCGCGCTCTCTAAGATAATGTCAATCGGTCTATTTTGGTTAGAAACAATTGTCATAATTGGTCCTAGATGAAGATGCATCCTCAGCCATTGAAATACACACAAAATGAAAAAATAAATTAGACCCAACCTACAAGTATCTAATCGGCCGCTCAGCAATCGGGATTCGGGAAGAACTACGATGTATCACAAAACAACCGGTCGTGCCCCGATATTGTTAATCGAGACACAATTCGAATTACCCGCACTTGAATAGGGCACCAAATTCGAAGTCGGTACGGTATCAAATCCGAAGCTAGGGTTCGAAATCCTTGAGAAATCGAAACTGGGACACAATTCGAGTGCGGTATCAAATCAGAGGCTAGGGTTCGAAATCTTGAAATCCGAAACCTAGGGCACCAAATTCGAGTCCACTCCGTGCGGGCGATTTACAGACGGATTCACGGCTATTCCGAGCCTAACCCTCGGTCTCGGAACCTCAGTATTCTGCTACGATACCATGTTATCGAAATAAAGGAGAAGAGAAGAAGAGGAAGGCGAGCATTTAATCGCACGATCACAATCTCTGCGTCTCGCTCTTTCGTATTAAACAATGAGCGTACATATATATAACATATACCCTAATTACACAATTACCAAACTACCCTTATATTCTAACATGTGGAAAGGTGGAAAAAACAGGAAATTCTCGGTTAAATCCTGTTATCAAAAGATCTTGGGTAGTAATGGTTCGTTCCCTTGGAAGAATGCGTGGAGGCCAAAGGCTCCTTCAAGGGTGGGTATATTTATGTGGGAAGCAGCTAATGAAGCTTTGTTAACATGCGATAATCTCAAGTGTCGTGGTAAAGTTTTGGTCAATTGGTGTTGCCTGTGCAAATGTGATGGGGAAAGTGTAAATCATTTGCTACTTCATTGCCAGGTGCTAGGATTCTGTGTTCAATTTGTTTAAAGTGGAGTGGGTTATGCCCAATTCAATGAAGGATTTGATGAGATCGTGGTCATTGTATAAAAGGAAACGGAGAAAGCACTTGTGGGAGGCTGCCCCGATGGCGATATGCTGGATTATTTGGTTGGAAAGAAATACAAGAATTTTTGAGAACGTGGAGAGAAGCTAAGAGAAGACAAAGGGAGCTTATTCTGCACTCTGTTTTTTGGTGCTATGAGTCGTTTCTCTTTGGTGCAAACCCCTTTGTAGAGTTTGTGGATAGCTTACGGTGTAATTAATTTTCTTCTTGTATACTTTTGTGTAAAGAGGACGTGTCACCTGATTTGACGCTAGCATATTTATAATACTTATCAAAAAAAAAATCGATCTCCAGAAAGATGGTGCCATTTGGGCCAACTAGTTTATTTACTGGTTTCGATCATTAAGGTTATTTTTGTTAGAAAGAGATATAAAGCAGTAGACATTTGGCAAGAATAATGAAAAGTAAAATCTTCACTAAAAAGTTATGACCGGACTACTTCAAAAGTTTAGTTGTAAAGAATAAATGGTCTTTAAATTAAAAAATAAAAGAAAAAAAGAAGAAAATCTTCTGCTGCCTCCTTAATTTCTCAGAAATTACCTTTGTGTGCTGATATAAATCATTGTTTCCAACAATGAAAAGCATATAAATCATTGTTTCCGCCAATAAGTTAATTGTCGAATTTAAGTTGTAGGAATCAAAGCATATTTTGATTACAATGAGTTTGAAATACCAAGCAGAAAGAAATATTTATTCAAAGATGAAAATAATC
This sequence comes from Codonopsis lanceolata, assembly GCA_013146195.2. Lineage (NCBI taxonomy): Eukaryota > Viridiplantae > Streptophyta > Magnoliopsida > Asterales > Campanulaceae > Codonopsis > Codonopsis lanceolata. The sequence continues at coordinate 84,439,455 of CM028379.1, forward strand.
AGAACAGACCTGCAACAAGGATTCATTGGGTATCATGTGACCTGGTTGCCGAACAGTAGTTGGCGTAATCTTAACATTTGAAGTGGGGGAATTCCTGAGCTCCAATTCTATGGTTGGGCTTGCAGAAAGTATTGATTCTACCGGTTCATTGGAAACCCCAACCGTAGAGACAGTGACACCCATTACTTTCTTGGATGCTCCGTTTGCTTCACCAGAAAGCACGCAAAGAGCAAATCAGTAAGCAATTCCAAAATTTGTATTCTTTATTATAGTTCTAAGTTCTAACTAGTACATTTCTATATTAGTAAAATTCATTAGCAACTTACTATCAATTTCAATCTCAGAGGAAACTTAATTATACTAGTACGAAGAAATGAATACAACAGTCAGCAATTAGGTGAAGAATGGAACTTACCATTATTGGGTGATCCATCCCAGCTTCTTTTCCCACAAGTTTGATCACCCTGAAACAAAACGTTTAAAGCTTTCACTACCTTTCGCTACCACTACCCACACCCCCCAATAAAGAGTTTTCTTTTGAAAGTCGACCATTCAATACTGCATTTTGACATTCATATTGCTTTAATCACTAACAGGACATCTTTTGTGTATGACGCGCAAGCTCAACCTCATGCTTTATAAGGCAAATAATTTTTTAGAACAACATAGCTGTGGTAATATGTGCTTGCAGGTATCAAGTATCCTTACCCCTTTGGTATTCCCATCACTTCCTTCACTGGAACCTTCAGTCTCCTCACTGTTCACATGATCGTAAGGGTCAAAAGCTCATACACCAGGAATAATAAGAAGAGCCCTTCAGCATGGGGCACATTTAGGTAGATCGTGTGTTCATATTTAGGAGTAATACTTATGAACAGCCAATGTATTATGACAACACCCCATTAAAAAGGCACACTAGCACATCCAGATGATGGTCTCACCGACTATGAGGCCCTCACGTAGACAGGGTTGCGAACCAATATTTAAGGTAGTGTATAATTGACAATATGATAAGCATAAGTATCACCCCTCCACTCTAGTAATAATAGGTACAGACTACCAAGCTGCTCCAGATTTGACAAGGCAGATTTGCAGCAATTGTTTAACTTGGCGTACCTCTGAAAATGGGTATTTCCACCATCATCACTGTCAGCACTACCATTGCCTATGGACATTGCTAACCCATCAAACCCCTTTAACTTTTTCATCAAGCCTCGATCAGAGTTTCCTGAAGACTTGGCTGGTGAATCATCGCTTAAAGGAGTAGCCGCCTGCACTATCCTTAACATAAATTAGAGCATGAAAAACCTCTTTCGCAGGTAAATGGCAACATAATCATGCCTTCAAATGTAAATAGTTCATGCAGTTCTATACAATATATGGTATGAAGATTAATTTAAGGAATTATGCATAACTAGGTGCTGCGTGTACATCCTATAGTAGGGGATCACGAAATGCCACCATTATGTGCATGTTTTCCCTATAATGCAGTTGAAAAACAGCTAGCTGTCTATCTTACTTGTGCAGTTCTCATCAGTAAAACATGTAAGCACGAAAATTACAGAATCATTAAGTAAGAAAGATCACGCCTAAGTGCACTCATGGACTATATTTTGAATAAAAATTTAAACCGTAGGTCGCATTAATTTAGCAAATTACATGATGTCACCAATTTTTATTTTGAGAAAAAAGAGAAGGGAACAATACCATTATCAAGTACCATAGAAAGAGAACATCATATGTATTGTTCAATATCTCATGCAATATGGTTTTTTTAAAAAAGATAGATGACAAAGGTTTGAGATGGGGGTCCTGATTTTAAATCATCTCAGGAAGACAATCTCCTCTCGTCCATTCAATACAAAATTGACCCATGTAATAGAGGCTTACAAGAGGAACTCCAGGATGAGCATAAACGCCTCCATGTGGATAAATTGCCGCATAAGCCGCACCATAAGGTGGCATCATATGCTGAAATTGAAAAGATAGAGCATATAAATATGATGGCAAGCTATGTTTTAATAGATAGACAACATATTTTAAATGGAAAATACCTGTGGTGGTCCCCACATATAAGGGTGAGGAGTATGACCAGATGCAACGGCTGAGTTGAAATATGGTGGTACAGCAACTCTTGGGCCATAATAAGCCTGAAAACATGAAGATTGAAATAACCAAGTTCAAGCACCATGCCAAATTCCATAATACTAATATTTCAGTCGTTGATGGACAAGAACAATGAAGGCAAGCATAATAGAATAACCTGCATGGCAGCCCAGTCAGGATATACATGAACATTGGCCTGATCCTGCCAAATGAAAAGTATTGACAAATACTCAGAAACAAATGCATCAAAGAATTAACTAAAGGCAATATTCAGTTCCAACAAAAGAAAAAAAGAAGAAAAATGAACGACCTAAAGCGGGAAAAAGACTTTTTAAGTTAATCTGTTCTTCTTTCCTAATACGACAGGTAGTCCCACGTATCCACATAAACAAGTCGACATGAAGCAGCTTACCAGTGCAGGTGAAGATAATATCTCGGGCTTACAAGCCTTTGCCTCTTCACTGCTGCCCATGGTAAAGCACCACACAGGAATCCTCAAATGATTCAGAGACGTGAAGAATCCTTTCACAACCACCTACCAAGTTCCTCTTCCTAAACACTTGTTCAATCGGCAGCAAAAGGATAAGTGCATGAAGTTGACAGGTAAAGAATGATCCAAGATGAGCACATGAATAAATAACGAGACTTTAGCTTCTCAAAACAAAGCCAATGCCGAGAAAGACAAGAATAAAAAGGCCAATTCAGTTTTCCTAGCTAAACATCGTCACTCCACTGCAAAAATGACCCACCAACACACGACAGGCAAGGCAGACTCCAAGGTGAAAACACAAAGAAAAAACGGGAAAAGGAGGGAGAGAAACAAGAATGCTGTCAATTCATTAGTAGTGCCACCACTACAGTCTAGTTGAGAACATCATTTGATGATGATCCTACGCATGTAAAATAACTCCAGACATTTGTATTCCAAAAATTTGTGACAAATCAATTTCTAAGGACAAATATACGCGGGCAGGACAAGAAATTAACTTTGGCACCTACACATATGACGACAAGTGGGTAGACGAAATACAGGTTAAATAAGAACAATAATGCAAACATTTTTTACCAAACAATGGGGCAGTGAAGGATCCTGGTTGATGTCCTCATTTAACTTAAACTCAAAATTTTCATCAATTATTGCAGGGCATAAAAAGAATAACTGATAAACAGCTCATTTTTCTAAGCAACCTGAACTTAAACAATATCCTATTAGTTTTATTTACCAACAGGCCTCAGTTTCTAACATTCATGAATATGAATATTGGGATTCAGACTATATTTGTCTCTATTTGTATGTCATACTAATGCAAGTTTTTCAATATAGAAGAAATTGAGTATTAGTAAGCTAACCGTATATGACCTTTTCCTGATCTGAGTTTCATGACCATATGTAGTTTACACATGGTTAAATGCTATTAAAAAAACATTGTTATGCCTTTTATGCCATAAGCCCATAACCACTATTCTCTAAAAACACTGTTCTCTATTTCATCACTGATTGAGTAAGGGCATCAAACCACCAAGCTTAGGCTATCTTGCATTTCAGAAATGGACTGAACACAGTTAAGACTAGTTTATTTAACAAAATGAGCTCGAACTACGCAGGTAGTTTAATTAGCAGCCCTAGACTAAAGTACCTCAAGATATATCTTACAGTCTCACACCCCCTTGATCTTCTCGTCACTCCACCCCCCCCCCACCACCTCTCTCTATCTGTCTCACACACACACAAATATGAGTAGATATTGAGTGTAGTGGTGATAGCAATGACGTGGTGTCACTATCCTGTCAAAAGTACTACATCAGCAATCTTGCTCTCCACATCAACAACATCGGTTGGTGATACCACGTTGTTGTTATCATCGTGTCACTCAATATTCCCTCAAACGCAAATAAAAACACACAAATACTTATTTCTTGCCATTTCTGAATTCTGATCTTCATTAATTTGCAATTATTTGATTTATTTGGCATAAGGTGTCTACAAGGGGCTGTAGTATGATAACTCACTGTAAATGAACTACCCTCACCTTAACACCCAATCTATAACCAAAGCTTCAGCCATCCTCTTGAGCTCTGAAATTCAAGAATTAATAATATCCTAATAGACATCAAAACAAAAACATTATAGAAGAACCTCATTACTTTTCTAGCTCAGTAACACAAACAAGATGAAACTCCATCTCCAAAATCAATAACATGCTTAACAAAAAAATTAATTTTTTTTTTTGAAAGAAATTAATTTCATTCAACTAATTTAATGAAGGTCAGATAACTATAGATTATCTTCAATAAATCATCCAGATCATCCAACCATATCACCTAAAGCCCTTAATCAAAATTAAATAGATCTACTCTATCTCAGTTGAAAAACAAGAGGAATCAAAGGCAAAAATGAAGGGCCAACCAAGCCAAAAATCTTTTAAAAATGAAAAATTACTATCGAATAAAAAGGTTTAGAGCATTATTAAACTTTCACAAGCCTAGCAAATTAGGAGAAAGTTACAGACCGTCTACCAACAAGTAACAACTGCCAATCCAGGGTAACCTAGGAGGTAAGTGACAAAACTATCCTCGTAAGCATCTTAAAACTTTTATGTCAAAACAGAAAATAAAATAAATAAACACTAATCTTAAAAATAAAAAATAAATAAATAATTCCATCAGTTAGATGAATTAGAAGTTTCTCTCAACAAATTCAAATTACATGAACACGAATACATAATGCTTTAATTCTAATAATCCAGTTTTGAATGAGTTCACGTTCATTTTTCGATCTCTATATAAATTTTAGCTGAAATTTTGCAGTAATAGATGAATTCGAAGCCCATATATCACAACAAAGCAAGGATCAAAGCAAAAAACTAAAAATTTGGGAATGAATTGCATAATTAAAACAAAAATAATTCAATAAATCGAAGAAAAAAACCTTCGCTTAATCTTCAAAGTTAAAAACTCGAATTCTAGTTCCAAACTTGGACAGCCTTCAATGGAGACTAAGACCGAATCAACCTCTGCAATTTCTCTCTAACTTTCTCTCTCAACAAAAAAAAAAAACGGAAGAAGGGAAGAGTGGCCTTTTGGAGATTGGCGAAAGAGAGCAACATTCCACGTCAGGAGACACGTGTTTGTGATAGATGTATAAATATGTATACTTCATTTATACGGCGCAGGAAAATTTGAAACATTGACTAATAAACTGGTAAAGTTTCAAAAGTGTCTCGAAATTTTGGTTGTATACACCGGCGTCATTTCGAGTCACCAAACGTCAAATCGAATGTACACCCGGTTATTAATTCGAGTGGATTCATCGATTATATGGTCAGTTCAATTAAGTTTTTTAAAAATCTAACAGCTCGGTTTGATCAAAACTATCAAATTATAATTGCATCTTACCGTTTACCATATACTGACTAAAGTTTAAAGGCTTTCGTACATTTAATATTTTCAATTTCTCATATCGATTCAAAGTTAGACATTGTTTACTTTACGGAAAATGTTTACAAAAAATAATTTTCAGAAAATAAAAAGATTTCATTTTCAAGTATTTGATAATTCTTTTAAAAATATATCAAAAAATATTTCTGGGTATTTGGTAAACGTAAGAAAAATGTTACCAAAAATAATTTATGAATAAATACAAAACTCAAAAAGTATAGTATAATATTAAGGCACATATTAAATACTCCCTCCATCCCTAAATTATAGGTCATCCTTTCTTTTTTCGTCCGTCCCAAAATAATTATCCACTTTGAAATTTACCATTTTAGAACATCACTTTTATCACTTTACCCTTACTTTTTCACTCTATTTTAATTATGTGTCACATACTGGCATGGACATTAAAGGAAACTACACATTAAACCAATATAAATAATCAAGTCAATTGTTTTTTTTAAACAGCAGGATCAATCCAGGGACGATTATTTAGGGACGGAGGGAGTATAAGATATTGTTGAACTTTAAGTAATTTTCATTTAGTATCCCTCAATTTATTATAAGTGGTGTCAAATCAATAAGGTCTATATTATTTTTCAATCTCACAAATACAAATAAAAAAATTGATAATTGATATGAAAAAAAAACGTTTTAAAAAATAAAATAAAAAATGTTTGGGACGTCTCTAATTAATATAGTGAACACTAATTTTAGGCTCCGTTTGTTTCAGGGAAAATCATTTCCAGAAAATGATTTCTGGAAAATGATTTCCGGAAAATCAAAAGATTTCATTTTCAGGTGTTTGGTAAATCTTTTGAAAATATGTCAGAAAACATTTACGGGTGTTTGGCAAACACACATAAAATATTATGAAAAATAATATATGAATAAATACAAAAATAAAAATAGAAAATAAACAATGTTTAGGATGCCCCTAAAAAATCAATAAGGACAATCTTTTTTAAATAAAGCTCATCTTTTTTTAATCTCACAATTGCAAATAATTTTTTTGATAATTGATATGAAAAAAAAACGTTTTAAAATAGAAAATAGACAATGTTTATGATGTCCCTAGAAAATGTTACGGAAAACTATATATTAATAAATATAAAAAAATGTATTATAATATTAATGCACATATTGAATATAAAATAGTGTTGAACTTTAAGTAATTTTTCTTTAGTAACCCTCAATTATCATTAGTGATGTCAAATCAATATCTATCTTTTTTCAATCTCACAATTACAAATAAAAAATTTGATAATTGATATGAAAAAACATTTTAAAATAGAAAATTGACAATGGTTAGGATGTCCCTAAATAATATAGTTGACACTAATTTTAGAACATAGTAAGCATTTATTAAAATTATAATTTATAAATAGTGTGCATAAACGTTATTTATATTTCTAAATAATTTATTTGTTGAGTGAAATATTGTGTGTGTAAGTAAATATATGCAATTGTGAAAGGGGCGGAGGGTGTCCGAATATTTGGAAAATGACTTACGGAAAATGAATCCGTAAGTCATTTTCCGGAAAAGAAGCCTTCATTTTCCGTTGACTCGGGAAAACCTTTACGTTGACTACATTTTCCTAGGGTTACCAAACACCGAAAATAAGGAAAGCGTTTTAAGTCATTTTTCGTGAAACAAACGGAGCCTTAGGATGTATTAAATATTATTAAAATTATAATTATAAATAGTATGCAAAAACTCAATTTGTATTTTTTTTAAAAATATATTTGTTGAGTGTAATATTTTACGTATACATAAATATGTGTAATTATGAAAGAGGACGGATGAGTGCTCGATCATTTGAAAAATGACTTACAAAAAATAAATTCGTAAGTGTTATGAAGTAACCACAAATTAAGACAGAAGTGTATGAGAGATAGAAAGAGAGAGAGAATATTATTCGTGAGTAAATCTAGCCTCAATAGCATTACATTGCTCATTTATAGCCGAGCAATGAGTTTTGCCAATTGTAAACAAAACTTACAAACCTACTAACCTACCTATGCCTACTAACCTATCCTATGTTCATTATTACATAACACTCCCCTGAACATAGCATTGTAAGTTGGCTAAGTGTATCTCGTTATCTCGTTAAAACCTTTAAGTCGAAAAACCGGTAGGAAAAAAATCTGACATAAGGAAAACGTATTTTGCACCACTTAGGCCACCAATTGTGTGCATGGGCCGTCTTAAAACCTTTTCATAAAAAAAAAATGATAAAGGGAAAAAGAATCCGACCAAAAGGGAAAAAGATGCTCAAGGGTCAAGAGAAATCACCTTTGTAAATCTCGTGAGATTTCGCATCCCAATATTGTGAACATGCTTTGGAAGGTTCAGTGGGGAGTGCCTTGTAAATAAATCTGCGGCAATTATCACTTGATCGAACATATCGATGCCGAATTCTTTCTTCTTTTCAAAGTTCTGGGTGTATAAAAAGAGCGGGGATATGTTTGGACTGGACCTGCCACTTTTGATGTATCCTTCTTTACTTTAGGGCGACACAGGCGACACGCGGCATTGTCTTGTCTTTAAATAAGTCCATCGGGCTTTGTTGATATAGTAGTCAGCATTTTGAATATCTTGAGTCATAGATCGAAGCCATACACACTCTCGATCGTTTCATGAAGTGCAATCATCTCGGCATGATTTGATGATGTAGCAACTAGCGTTTAGCAACTAGCGCCACACGCAAAGAGCGAGCGATCCGACCTTATGAGGTACCATCTCCGCAAACCAATCGCTTCAACCCTAGATCCTTTGGGATAAAATAATCCCGTGATCGGAAACCTTATGAGGATCGACCAAAACCAATCGGTTCAGATCCTTTGGGATAAAATAATCCCAAATCGATCGTATAACGAAATATGTGCTTGATACCATTCCGTGTCTCGTGATGGAGATGAACTATATCTTGCAAATAGATTTGTAGCAAATGCTATATCCGTGCACAACAATTAGCAAGGTACATAAAGCTCCAATAGCACTTAAGTATGGTACTTCAGACCAAGTATTTCTTCATTATCTTCACAAGGGCGAAATGGATCTTTTCAATATTGATGATCTATTAATCATGGGGCTAGTGAGAGGGTTTGCCTTATCCATACAAAAAACGCTTTAAAACCCTTTTTTGTGTAATTTGATTGGTGTACAAATTTTCCACTATGGAAGTGTTCTATTTGTAAACCAAGACAGTATTTGTTGCCCAAGATCTTTCATTTCAAATTCTCCCTTTAGGTAATCAATCGCTACTTTGATTTCTTGGGAGTTCCAATGATATTGAGATCATCTACATAGACAGCGATAATAGCAAATCCAACTGCTGTCGTTTTCTTTATAAAAACACACGGACATAATTGATCATTCACATATCCGTCTTTTAACAAATGCTCACTTAAGCAATTATACCACATGCGACGGATTGCTTCAATCCATACGGTGATCGTTGTAGTTTAATTGCACATAATTCTTTAGGCTTTGAGCTCGGATGCTTGCACTTTAATTCCATCGAATTCTCATATAAATATATCGATCTAATGATCCGTATAAATAAGCCGTTACAACATCCATGAGATGCATATCTAGATTTTTTCGAAACCGATAGGCGATTAGATATCTGAACGTAATAGCATCCATTACAGAGAATACGTTTCTTCATAATCAATCTCATGCCTTTGAGAAAAACCTTGTGCAACAAGGCGAGCCTTGTATCTCACAATCTCATTTTTCTCATTTAGTTTTCGAATAAAAAAAATCCATCCTCAGATCCAATGGGTTTCCACACTTACGGTGTGAGAGCGATAGATCCAAATACTTTTCGTTTATTCAACAATTTAATTCAACCTTCATGGCATCTATCCATTTGATCTTGTCATGCCTCTTTTGACATTCGAATCTGATTTTGGCTCGGGATCATCGATCGTCTGGCCATTAATTTCTTGGGATACCGAATAAGAGAATATATCATCAATATTCTTCATTTCATCTCGGTTCCATATTTTTCCATTACACAAGTAATTAATGGAAATCTCATGGTTATCATTGCTGGCTTACTAGATTTGCATGATCGTGTGTTTCTTACGGAACAATTTCACGATCGTGTGTTTCTTCTGGAACACTTTCATGTGATTGGATTTTCAATCACTTTCTCATGGATTTTCAATCATTTTTATCCTTTGAACCAATGGGTCGCCCACGCCTGCTTGGGCGTGTCTTAGATCATTTGCCATTTTATCATTTGGCTTTGGCCCTTTGGTATTTCAGGCGGGGAGCATTTATAGCTACATACACGTGACTTTGTCACTCTCTTTGTATCTATAAATGCATCGGCAAGCAACCGATTCGCTACATTTTGTAAATGTATGATCTTTTGAACTTCCGAGTTCCGTTGCCTTGTGGGAGGTCAAGGTGCGATAACGATGATGTGCACCACTTCGATCTCTCTTCCCACTTGTTTCCCTCTTCACCTAAAGGTAGAAACTTGTCTTCATTAAAATGACAATCGTGGCGTGCCTTGAGTGAACCGTTTTTGGTTCAAGATATTTTATTATAGAAGGGATTCATACTCCCAATATACTCAATCTCTTTGTGTGCGTTGTGGTGGAGCAATCGGTACATATATACCGCACAACCAAAAAACTCTTAGATGGGATAGATTCGGCTCTCGCCAGAATGCCAATATTGAGGGAGTATTTATGATATGCACTTGGCTTTGGCGAATGTCGGACATGACCCCATGACATGATGTAGGCGAGCGGCTTTGTTCTCATCATTAATGGTCGGCAATGAGTTGAATACGTTTGATCAACGACCAAACCATTTTGTGTATGAACATGGGCTCTTGGATGTTCAACATCAGTCCCTATTGCCATACAATAATCATTGAATGCTTGAGATGTAAATTCACCCGGCATTATCAAGTCTCACTTTCTTGATCATATAATGCAGGAATTGTGCTCTCGGCTTGATTATTTGTGTCAAGGAATTTGGCAAATGCCGTATTACGAGTTGATAATAGACATACGTGCGACCATTTGCTAGAAGCATCAATCAATACCATAAAGTATTGGAATGGTCCACTTAGTGGATGGATAGGTCCACATATATCACCACCAATTCGTTCCAAAAGCGATGGTGATTCATATCCAACTTTAGTTGGTGATGGTCTAATTATCAACTTTCGCGAGAACAAGCCTCACAAAGGAGTTCATTAGATTGAAAAATCTTACGGTACGGTTTTCAATGGATGACCACTAGAATTCTCTATAATTCTACGCATCATTATTGATCTGGATGCCCCAATCTATCATGCCGGACTTTAAATGTTTGATAAACTTCGGTTTCTTGTAGAATATGATTCAAATATTCTTATGATTGTACTATACAATCCGGATGATAGAGATGGCAATTTCTCCAATATACACTTGCTTGCTTCCGGAAGTGTTTGAGGTAATCAAAGAATATTCATCATTCCCACTTATTCATAGTCTCAATATGATATCCATTCAGACGAATGTCTTTGAAACTTAACAAGTTTCTTTGAGACTTAGGAGAGAATAATGCATTATTTATCATAAATTTCGTACCTCCAGGCATTAGGAAAATTGCCTTGCCAAATCCTTCAATTATTTTGGCATTACGGATATAGTATTGACATTAGCATTGTCAATTTTTAGATAAGAAAAATATTTCTTATTTTTAAGTATGGTATGCGTAGTAGCGCTGTCTGCAAGACATAAATCTCCTTCTTGGATTTTGGATTCAGACATATTTGTGATCTATTTCAATATGAGAGAAAGTAAAATAAGATGAATAAATATGATAACACATTGAATGCAAAATGCATATATAAACTTTATTGTAAACATGCTAGTATACATAGAAAAAGCAGATAATGTTTCTACATAACAACATGTTACTTATTCCACAGCTTTTATCTTAAACTCGGACCATAGCTTCATTCCTATGTTTATTTATTGTTCATGACCAATATCATCACTAATGGTATTGGTCATGTCGTAACGTTAACCATATCATCGAAATCAAAATAAAGATCTTGAGGATCATTTTCAAGGAAATTGGTCTCTACATTCTTTCCTTTTGTGATCTCTCATAAAGATCAACTAGATGTTTGGCCGTTCGGCATGTGCGTGCCAGGTGGCTGTCATGCCACACCTAAAACATGAACTCTCTTCATTGTTTGGACGCACATTTTGCCTACTCGAGGAGGTGTTTCTATCATCATCTTTGTTCCACTTCAGGTGGCGAGAGGAATTTCCATTATACGGATGATGATGATGGCGACGAAAATTATTTCGTCCGCGGCCTCTTCCTCGGCCTTGATTTCGACCACGACCGGCCTTGTCCATGATTTCCTTGGCCCCGACCGACGGCCAGCGACCACGACCACTACCACGCTCTTGGCCTTCATCATACATAGTCCCATTCGCGCTTGAGGGGAATGAAATTTGGCTTTCCGGATAGAGATTCATGATTCTTCATTAGAATCTCATTATTACATTCGACTACAAGTAGGCAAGAGATCAATTCGAGTACCTTTTAAAACCCTTCTCTCGATATTGCTGCCGAGAGCATATTCGAGGCATGAAATGTGGAGAAAGTCTTCTCCAACATATCATATTCGATGATGGTTTCCCACATAATTTCAAGCGTGAGGTTATTCTATACATCATTGAACTATATTCATTAATGGTTTTAAAATCTTGTAGGCGGATATGAATCCAATCATAGTGTGCTTTTGGGAGAATGACCGTTCTCAAATGGTCATATCTTTCATTCAAACTCTCCCAAAAGACGAGTGGATCATTCACCGTGAGGTACTCCATTTTAGGTCTTCGTGGGCGTGGTGGTCGTCGAGGAAAATCATGGCTTGAGCCCGTTGTTGATTACTTATCCATTCACTATTACTTTGTTGGATAGTATTTTCGAGGCTTCGCGGCCGGTGGGTTTCGCATCTATTTTCCAAGACATATAGTTTTTCGGTTATGTCGAGCCTTTCAAATTCAAGCTTAGCTATGTTTGCCATTTGTGAAGAAAAACTATAAAAATGAAACATATATATATTAATAAAATGATGACATGGAAATTTTATTCATACGATAATCAATCAGTACATGTTAAAATGTATGTTGAAAGCTATTGTAATTGCTAACAGGACATACATGATACAAAGAAGGATAATAAAAATCTCAAAATCATTTGGAGGGAATTCAGCAACAAAAACCATTGCAGTGCATGCAATAACAAGTATGATAATAATCATCAACATTGGAGGAAACATTTTGTAGAAGAAGATATGATATTGAGAGTTTGTAAGGAGATAGTAAAATGTGAGTAATCTATTAAAATGTTACGGTATATATGGAGAAAAATGACCGTTTATGACCGTTAACTAGCGTTTATTACGATTAGAGGAGATAAATAAAATCGATAATTAGCCAGTTATATAGCCGTTAACTAGCCGTTATAGGATAGGGGTAAAAATGTAAAAATTCTGATTTAATAGAATTGCATTTATATTATGAATAAATATAAAACTTATTAGGAGCAATAAATAAAATAACTCCGCATTAATATTTGTCAGTCAACTTTATACAGCTATTATATAGCATACATATATATTACGCACGTTACTTCAGCAGCTTTACGTAGGTGTTTGTAAGTCGATAATAAATATATATGTATATAAAGTTAGTCATATATATAAATTGAAATATATGTATATATATAAATATTCGATTTATAGCTTGGGGTTGTTTCCGCCAAGCATCAACGAATATATATATATAATGCGTTAAATAATAAATTATTATTATCGTCATCTCACCATATATTATCGGCGGTGGCTCGACCAACCTTTTCTTAATAATGGTGATATACGATATATATTGAAGTAAAAGCAGACATAATATAAATAATATATCGGTAGAAAATTTTACCTTGAGATTGTTAACGTAGAACAATCGTGCGATAACGTGTTATAAAGTAACCACAAATTAAAACCGAAGAGTGTATGAGAGATAGAAAGAGAGAGAATATTATTCGAGGTAAATCTTGATCTATCAATAGCATTACATTGCTTCGGTATTTATAGCCGAAGGAGCAATGAGCGAAAGGTTGCCATAATTCGTTGGCCAAGTTTGACAAAACTTACAAACCTACTAACCTACCTATGCCTATCACTAACCTATCCTATGTTCATTATTACATAATAGTAAGTCATTTTTCTGAAAAGAATATTTTATTTTTTGTTGATTCGAAAAAGCTTTTAAGTTAACTATATTTTTCAAATGTTATTAAACACTAAAAAATAAAAAAACATTTTCCAAAAATTATTTTTTTAAAACAAACGGAACCTTAGTCGATTTTCGATGAGCACTAGAAAATCTCAATAGACGTCCTCAAATTCTTCACACGATTGACTTCTCTATAGGCGTCCTCAAAATCTCAATAGGCGTCCTCAAAATCTCAATATTTGTTACGAAAATTTTAGGAGTTAATATGAAGATATCAAAATGTTACGTCTTTATATTATACTAGTTTTTTTAACGCGTACGTTAAATATACATCAACTAAATCATATATAAATAAAATAAGGAAGGTTAATTTATTAATAATTATACATAAATATATCACTAATCATTATAGATTTTAAAAAATTTCTTTATACACAATATTTGTTGTCTTATTAGTTGGTTTTTCATCTTCACTGCATAACAATATCTTCAAACCAAAAATAATTTGTTACTCTAGAAACTACGACATATAACTTTTCATGATTAAATATTGGTTTTTTTTTAAAAAGAAACATGCGTGCAATTATTGACTTTCACACTTGTTAATTATCATTGCATATGATACCAACAATGTAAATTGTATTCTCTGGAACTTGAAAGACAGTCTTACATTAGATAAATTAATGACAATCTTGGGATAAAAACAATTTCTCCAACATTGCTTCCTTTCAAAAACTTTGTTTCAACAATGTGATCCATAAGATTTAGGATGATTAGTCTTGTTTCATCGCACAACACTGCGCAAAGATAGTCAATATTTCTCAATATCATTACTGGAACACTAATTTTAAGGGTTAATTCATGGCCTGACAATCCCGAACACTTTATACTATTCAAAGACTACGTATAATGAATGTTTTTGAAAAAAACTTAAATTTTTTCTGCCCTGCAAATAGAATTTAAACTCAAATAAGTTATTCCTTTTGAATGATTACTTTTATTAAATTATATTTGTATTTTATAAATAAAGAAATTTCTGAGAAGAAAATAAGCTAAAATAAAAATAACGAAATTATTTTTACCGTTAACTATTATTTTTGTTTTGTAAATTATTTTGATTTTAATAATTTCCATTACATTATTTTGTTTTATTGACTTCGTAAATATTATTTTTGTTTTATTTTTAAGAATTAGTTTTACGAAAAAAAATTGTTCCGTAATTTTTATTATTATTTTGGCCTCAGTTTAAATTGTTTTGTTTTATTGACTCTGTAACTATTATTTTTGTTCCATCAAATATTTTTATTTTACTAACGTATTTTTGTTTTATATAACTATTTTTAAGAATTTGTTTTAAACTTTTGTTCCGTAAATTATTTTTATAGTTTTACTAACTTCAGTTTAAATTATTTTTGTTTTATTGACTCTGTGACTACTATTTTTCTTCCATCAAATATTTTTATTTAACTAATGTATTTTAGTTTTTTACATAGCTATTTTTAAGAATTTGTTTTAAATTTTGTTCCATAAATTATTTTTATTATTTTAGTAACTCGAGTTTAAATTGTTTTTTGTTTTTGTTTTTATTGACGTTGTAACTATTATTTTTGTTTCATCAATATTTTTATTTACTAACATATTTTTTTACATATATATTTTTAAGAATTTGTATTAAACTTTTGTTCCTTAAATTATTTTATTTTACTATCCTCCGCATAAAATTATTTTTGTTTTGTTGATTATGCAACTTTTATTTTTATAGTGGATTGTTCCATAAATTATTTTTATTTTACTAACCTCTTATATTTTTATTTTCTTGACTCCTGAACTATTATTTTTGTTTTAGTTACTATTTTTATGTTTAAAAGAGAAAAATGTTTAAACATAATTAAAAGAAGAGATATGGTGATATGATGAGAGAAACAATAGGGAGGAGACGGAAAAGAAAAAATCAATCGAGAAGATATGAAAGAGAAAGTGAAATAGTAAATCAAAAATTAATAATTTAAAAATGAGATTTTGGAAGAAAAAATCTACCCTTGCTATTATATATATATATATATATATATATTTGTTTATATGATTTTTTTTGTTTTTTCGTAAATTATTTTGATTTATTTTAAAATTGAAAGCTTTAAGGTTTTTCTAAAATCAATCCAAATAGGTAATCACAAGGCAAACGACAAGACCAAGGTACCAACCGAACCATCGTTGTTGTTCAGTTCGGATTGAAACATAAGATGGTTTAACTAGATTTGATTTTGACGAACCGATCACCTCCGATTTGGCTCATATTTTATCCTAAATCCTAAATCAAACCAAAATAGAACCATTTATGCCCTTAGAAAACTCAGCATGCTCTCAACTTTTAACAATGCGATTATTTTTTTTGCTTAATTTAAAATAAATATTAATGTACATTATAATATTATATAATGTACCCACCAAATGTGCACCGCCATTATAGTAAAAAAAAAAGGAAAAATACGCTTCCATTTTTTCAGTTTTTCGTCTCAACATATTTGTGCTGCAATGAGTGGCAAAGCCGCACGAGCATACAGTACAGGGGTTACTTGACCCCATTTGGGTATGAAGATTTGTCTTATCTTATCACACTTAAAGTTAAATAAACTGATTAATTAGTGTTAAAAAAGAAAATTCATCAATTTTAACTCACCCCGTTTTTTAAAGAAGAAGATTAGACTATGTTACAATTTTGACCCCTATTTGTACTGAAATATCGTAATATCCCCCCTTAAATAATACTCCATCTATTCCACCCAAATACACACAACCAATATCCCCACTTGAAATGTAATAATAAATGATTATGAAAATGCATAATTTTTTAAAATTTACGTGTAACATTTCAAACGACCGGAGTGAGCAGAGAATTTTAACTTTACAATGATGGATCGATGTAAGTGGCCTTTCAGATATTGCCGTAACTAAGTACGGAGCTTACTAGCTTAGGGCTTCAAATGTTGAGATCTCACAAGTTGGGACCATCACAATATCATCTCTAAATCATTTACTACTACCTCCATCTCAAAATAAATGAGGTTTTAGCCTAAAAATCTTATCACAAAATAAATGATTTTATAGGATTTCAAGAGAAATTTATCCTCATTTTGCCAAAATTATCTTATTAACGAAGTACTCTCTAATTAAATGTTGCGTTAGAAATGTAAAAGTAGGATGATTGTAAGAGAAGTCTTGAAAGGATAAAAAAAAATAATCATACAACGAATCAACAATAAATGCACTTAATCATGGTACAATCTTTTTCTAAGTTACCTTAAAATCGGTAGTATGATTTAAGAAGTGATACTTGCCGACGGTTATCAGTAATATGAAATTGGTTAAAATGTGCATCAAAACAAAACAATTTGTGTATGCTATGTACTACACTCAAGATTACTTATATGTGGCCTTTCTTATATTAACTCCAGATCACTTGCACTTAGCCTTAGCCTTAGCCTTTCTTATCTTTGTAGCACAAGCTCAGGGGCAAAGTTGTCTCTTTGATTTTTATGTGGGGATGAATATGATTTTACACTAGCATGAACTTGACTTCAAAGAGAAACATACAGTAAATTTCGACATGCTAACGGTGAAAGTGAAACACAATAGTATGATAAAGGCTGAAAGCTACCAAGAGGAGAAATTCTGAAGTTAGCCTCGGTAATTCGGTATACACACTTGATAATAATCCATGTAAGAAAATTACCCCAAAATAAATACTCCAACTCTGCTATGTTTTAAAGGCAAACCCTGCCATTGAGAACTGATATGATACTAGAGAAGCTGCCTACTGGGTCACACGAAAGACTCCCCCGCTTCAAATTTATCCAGTTTATAGGGTCATTACCCTAATGAACTCAATTGAGCAACTACCACTGACACTGACACTGACAATGGGATAACAGCAGTTTAAACACTAATCACTTATTAACCACTGCATAACATCCAGCCAGAACAACAATTCAGGTAGTAATAAGCTTTCAAAGCTCTTAAAGAAAAAACATTGCGACTTAGGTCTCAATTTTTGATAATGGTATACAACCATCAACATACAGTAGATTTCAATGTGATAACAAAATCGATCACCATATCACCTAAGAATGAATATATGTATGAACAATCCTAAAAGAGTAATGTCGATGTGCCATTCAACCATATCTACACGGAATAATGATTTGGTAAACACAAATATGAAACAAGCAAACATATCGACAATTGGAATTATGGAAAAAATATGTCAAGAGTTGATCAAGAGATAAACCAGCAAACCCTAATTCAGTAATCTGAGTTACCACAATTATATGCATAGGATAAGGATCTCCACAATAACAAAACCAGCAAACTAGAAAAACTTCCTATGTATAATAATCCAGCAAAAAATATTCAAAAATGCTGAATAATAACACCAGATTTACTTGGAGAAGAAAGAGATCCAGGGGCCGCTGCATCAAGAGTTATTGTTAGGGCATTCTCGAGCAAAATGACCCGGCTCCCCACAATTGAAGCATCCCCCTCCTCCTCCTCCTCCGCCACCACGGCCACCGCCGCCACCCCTGTGAAACCCACCACCTCCGCCACCCCTAGGAAATCCACCACCAAAAGATCTCTGATACCCACCGCCACCTCCTCCTTGTGAACAATCCCTGGCCAAATGTCCAGGTTCCCCACACATAACACGCCCCAGAACCGCCGCCGCCGCCGCCTCCTCCTCCACCGCCGCCACGCGTACAATCCCTAGCCAAGTGTCCAAACCCCCCACAACTATAACAACCACCACCACCGCCTCCACCCATACCACCGGCATTCCCTTGGCGCTCACAGTCCCTAGCCATATGTCCATACCCTCCACAATTATAACACTCCCCACCTCCACCACCACCTCCGCCGCCACCGCGATAAGCACCACCATTACCACCCCTGTACGCACCATTACCACCAAACCCACCACCGTACCCGTACCCGCTGCCGCCACCGCGGCGACCACCGCCGCCACCGCCATAAGCATCACGTCTAGGCGGTTTATCAAGGGCAGATCCATTAGGTCCAGTAACCTCAACAGCCTGCATACGTTCCCTCTTCACGGCAACCGAGAACTCAACCTTCTGACCCTCTTGGAGGCTGCGATAGCCGTCCAATTGGATCTCGGAATGATGAACGAACAGATCGTCGTCGCCTTCATCGGGCTTAATGAAGCCGAAACCCTTGCTGTCGTCAAAACGCACAACCACCCCCGTCGATCTCTCCTCCGCCATTCTGATCCCCCAAATCGCCCCTACCAAATTCCTAAACAAACACCAATTGCGTATACCTTTTCACGCGTACATCGGGTTATATAGGGTAGACCAAAAGCTAAGGGCGCAACCCTAATTCATATATATCGGCACACTTTCGATTTTTGTTTTTGGGTCATTTTCCCATTTTTGGGGTTTCCACTTTATATTTTCCCACTCACCGACCTCAATTATAGTTATACCCTTTCGCGGTCTCCATCTCCTAGTGTATGGCCATTGAAATTTCACTAGACCACTAGATTGAATTGGCCCTTTTCGTGAAACAAATCAGATCTACGTCTTAACTTTTTATACGGTTTCGCACTATTACAATATGAGATATATATATTTTTTGGTAATAATAATATAATATTTAAATATTATAATTGGATTGTTAAATTTTTCAATAGTTATGATAATTTAATTTGAAAAATACAAAAAAGTCTCACTAAAAAAATTATCATATAAAAAAGTCTTTAAAATATTTATTTTATTTAAAAAGTCTCAGAGTTAAACTTTTAATACCAAAAAATTCAAAACTTAATACTTCTACTGCTATTGTTAGAGTATGAGGTTTTATTTGAAATGAAACTTTTTTTAACTTCAATGATTTTTATGATTCAATATTTTGGATAAAATAATAATAATAATAATACCAACAACAACAAATAATTTACTATTAATAATAACAATAACAATAAAAAATTATGATTGCTATTAATAATATTATTATTATTTATAATCAATTAATAATGATTACAAAAAAGCATCATACCGAGGGTGCCGAAGGTAGCGATGGGCGTGGGTCGTCGGAGCTGCCGTCCGACGGTCATGTCGTTGTCAATAGTGAATATTTGGTTATAATCTGTAAAACAAAACACCGTGAGTTAGTGGGGAGGACCCCTGCCAAAAACCATCTGGCGTGTTTATGAGTACACTGTATATAAAAGAGAGGGCGCGTAACCCCCAAGTGTGTGTGTGATTCTGAATCAGAAATAAGATATAGAGACCCTCACTATGGACTAGTGGGGGTTATTTATATCTGAAAGGAATGAGTCTAACTCGTGGTTTATCTGCCTGGCCCAAACCTTCTGTCATTATGTAAAATATGGGTCATTAAATGAGGTCAACGCCATTGAGGCGGATCCAAAATATGCACATCAATAGCCTCATACTCATTATTCCTCGAGATGAATGGTAAGGAGTACTATTCGTTCGTAATCTTCTTTAATTTCTCGGGATGGCCGAGGTTTAATCACTTTCATTTTGGCATACAAGATAATAGAAGTAATGGGATGAGTCATGATTTTGGTCGCTTTTGACCGCCCTCGTTTATTTGATTAACTAGTAAGCCTTTGTAACTTGATTGTATAAGTTTCTTTTTATATCGAGTTGAGCGCCACTTGGGCTAAGGTCGAGTTATTTTACTCAACTTCACGAGCGGGACTACCTTTAAAAAGCTAGCAAACACAACGCCACTTGGGAAAGGTCAAGTCCTTTTTACTCGGCTTCGCGAGCGGGACTACTTTTAGAAAGCTAGCAAACAGAACGCCACTTGGGCCAAGGTCAAGTCGTTTTATTCGGCTTCGCGAGCGGGACTACCTTTAAAAAGCTAGCCAACAGAATGCCACTTGGCCCAAGGTTAAGTCATTTTACTTGACTTCACGAATGAGACTACCTTTTAAAAGTTAGCAAGCATAAACGCAGGTAGGCGCGATGTACAACTTAACCGCTAATAAACTCAAGCGGGAGGACAATGCAGAGCTCAGCCGCAAGTAAACTCGAGCGGGGAGCATAAGCGCAGGTAGGCGTTGTGTACAACTCAATCGCGAGAAAACTCAAGCAGGAGCACAATATGAAGCTCAGTCACGAGTAAGCTCGAGCGGGGAGTATAAGCGCAGGTAGGTGTTGTGTACAACTCAACCACGAGTAAACTCGAGCAGGAGGACAATATGATGCTCATTCGCGAGTAAACTCGAGCGGGGAGCACAGGTAGGCGCGGTGTATAACTCAACCGCGAGTAACCTCGAGCGAGAGGACAGTATGAACGCTCAGTCGTGAGTAAACTCGAGCGGGGAACGCAGGTAGGTGTGGTGTATAACTCAACCGCGAGTAACCTCGAGCGAGAGGACAGTATGAAAGCTCAGCCGCGAGTAAACTCGAGCGTGGAGAATAAGCGCAGGTAGGTGTTGTGTACAACTCAACCGCGAGTAACCTCGAGCGGGAGGACAATATGAAACTCATTCGCGAGTAAACTCAAGCGGAGAGCATAAGCGCAGGTAGGTGTTGTGTACAACTCAACCGCGAGTAACTCGAGCGGGAGGACAATATGAAGCTCAAGTGCGAGTAAACTCGAGCGAGAAGTATAAGCGTATGTAGGCACTGTGTACAACTCAACCGCGAGTAAACTTGAGCGAGAGGATAATATGAAGTTCAGCCGCGAGTAAACTCGAGCGGGGAGTATAAGCGCAGGTAGGCACTGTGTACAACTCAACCACGAGTAACCTCAAGCGGGAGGATAATATGAAGCTCAGTCGCGAGTAAACTCGAGTGGGGAGCATAAGCGCGGTGTATTTCACTCCCATATTTTATTATTAATAAAAAAGTTTTATCTCATATTGGTTAGAAATAATGTTAAGGTTCCGTTTGTTTCACGGAAAATGATTTCCGGAAAATGATAAGATTTCATTTTCAGGTGTTTGGTAAATCTTTTAAAAATATGTAGGAAAACATTTTTCGGTGTTTGGCAAACACACGGAAAACGTTACGGAAAATAATATATGAATAAATACAAAAAGTATATTTTAATATTAATGCACATATTAAATACAAGATATCGTTTAACTTTAAATAATTTTCCTTTAGTAACCCTCAATTTATCATTAGTGGTATCAAATCAATAACGTCCATCTTTTTTCACTCACAAATACAAATAAAAAATTTGATAATTGAAATGAAAAAATATTTTAAAATAGAAAATAGACAATGTTTGGGATGTCCCTAAATAATATAGTTGACACTAATTTTAAGACGTAGTGAATATTTATATAAATATGTGTAATTGTGGAAGGGGCGAAGGGGTACCCCAACATATTGAAAATGACTTACGGAAAATGAATCTGTAAGTCGTTTTTCGGAAAAGAAGTCTTCATTTTCTGTTGACTCGGAAAAGCTTTTACGTTGACCACATCTTCCTAAGGTTACCAAACACCGGAAAATGAGGAAAACGTTTTCCAAAAGTCATTTTCCGTGAAACAAATGGAGCAGTAGTTGTAAAAGTTTTTTTTAAATATAAGACTTCTAATATCAACAATAGAAGAGATTATATATACTAATATTAATACCCCTTATCATATTGATTATTAATATGTATTATTATTAGTTAATGACTAGAAAACAAAAAGTTGTTAAAATCTTCACATGGATACTTTACAATGAAGATTTATCAAAAAGTGATATATATATATATATATATATATATATAGAGAGAGAGAGAGAGAGATTTATTCAAATCTATGTTAAAACATAGGGTTAATTGCACCATTGGTCCCTTGACTTGGGTCATTCTCAATACTAGTCCTTTAATAATTTTTTTGTCAAAATTGGGTCTTAAAAGTTTCAAATTTTCACACATCCGGTCCTTTTAATGGACGTCGTTGGAGAAATTCCGTTAAGTAGAACATGCATTTGTGTAAGGGCTTAATTGAAATTTTCACACCTAAACTTTTTTCTTCAATTTGCAATTGAGTCCCTATGGTGTGGAAAAAGACCAAATGTCCTTCTTCCCCAAATTCCCTCCAACCCTCCAGAAAGCATTTGGAATAACTTGATTGATGTTATGTTCATGTTCATGAGTCTGGTAACTTTCAAGTTTCAACAGATCGATTGATGGTAGGTCCCCTATGTTAGTCAGTATGGTCACATTCAAGAGTATACGGGAATAAATTGATTCAGACCTTCTCGGCATGAAACTTGACACTTAAGAATTGAAATCTAAACAAAATTAAGTTCAAGAGTGACACTATGTAGCCCCCCTCCCTTTTCCTATAAGTTGACCACCCTAAAACTCAAACTTCCTAATTTACCATTCTCTTCTTCATCTAAACTCACCTCCCTTCACAGCCTCCTCCCCCCTCACCACCTCCTCCCTTCAGAGTCTAAAACCCTAGCTTAAGGGTTTAATGATCTGATTTAATGATGGCTTTCATGAACTAGTTTAGGAAACTTAGGGTCTTGACTCAACGGAATCACAAAAGGGTTTAACATGTCATTTAGGACTCTAGGATGAATTCTTACAGGGTTTGAGAATGTTCGGGTAACAAATGTGTGATCTCGAGTGAAAGAGGTTAAAGATGGTTTATGTGTGACATGTGATTATTGACATTTTAGGACTTCAATCGAAGTCCCGAAACTTGAAAAAGTGTGATCTACCCTGTTTTGGACCCTACGAATTTAGGGTTAATGATGTTGGGAATCCTGACTCGCTAGAGTCACCTTATGTGCATGCATGCACATTGACTTGTCTAAGACCTTGATTGGGAATCTTGGGGACATCTTGAGGAATCCGAGATGGTGAATTCGAGAATCCTTCCATAGAATGAATTTGGAAAATATATGTTTTAGTACGTACTCTCTATGTAGAGTCTACTTGAGTAGTCGCGAGGATAACCGAGTCGTTATCTAAGACACGTGTGTATTGATGTGGACTTGCGAAATAGCATTGCATGTGTACCTTAAGAGTCATGACCATACTTTAAGTGTTTTACCATTCAAGTGTACTACTTAGTACTTAATGTTTAGAGAACCTCAATGATGTCTTGTTGTGTAGTAAATGTTATCTATCATGAGCTTCCAAGTATTTGAACTTCACAAGGTTGGTATATAACTAATGTATGAGCTTTAATGGAATTGGGATTATAGGATGAATAATCGATCTAGGAAGACTTATAGAGAGCATAATGTTGTTAGTTAACAATCCTAGACTATCAAAGTAGTTTAGAAGAATATGTGATAAGTTCTTGATAAGTTACTAACTTAGCTTGGTTTATTGCTAGAAAATGATCATCTATGCATATTTGATATTTTGACTATAAAAGTATAATTATGACATTTGTTAAGGGTTAAATTCTCATGCTTACTTGATGAATATGGCTTACTAAACCATATTGTATATTCTTGCTTAAAGCTTGTTTATTGTCTTGAATGCCATAAGGTATCAATGAATATGGATTTGTGAATTTGAGTGGAACTAGCCTTGTATTGATAATAATCAACCTAGGGTTTCAACGTACATTTGATTTATTAACTTTGGAACTAGGGTTCCTAAATGGAACAAGAACCTAGCTATGCCTCAAACGTGAACACAGAAAAGGGTTAGAAATGCACATATCGTTAATACCCTATTTGGATAAAGTTGTAGTAAAGACTCAACGGAGTCGTTCTTAAGGAACAATTAAACCTCACGAGTATCGTGGTGAGATCCTATGATATTTAGAATCCATTTGACTAGGTTTACTAACTTTTGGAGATTTAGTTGATTTAAGTGTACATACTTGACACTTGTGGTTTTGAGACTCTTTAAAAGCTCCTTATGTGATTTTGTAGTTGTAGAAACAATATGCATAATCGTGTAAAATTTACTAGAGTTATATACTTACTTAAGTTTTAACGAGTTCGTTCGATCCCTATTTGGTTTCAGGACAAGTAAACATCTACTTGTGCATTGCATATAAATCCAGTTAGAATTACTTGAGTTTATACGTTGATGGTAGGATAATGAGATTTGTGATCTCTATGTATCACCGTACCGGATCGGCACACACCCTCCACTGTTGGCCACAGTGGGGAAGTAGCCCCCTTCGTTGTAACCAATAGAGTGCATTGGCTAGTGTTATTTGTCCGAGAAGAGAACTTGACACTTTGATACACCGATCACGAGTATCTCTGACACGATACAGTTTAACATTTGTGATTGTAGGTGCAACACAATGTCACAAATTTGGTATCTTCTCGATCCTTATGTGGTTTACTATGAGCACTTATGTGACTACAAAGTGTTAAATGGAACATGCAATCTATGTGACTGTGTTTATCTTGATGGTACATTATCATTTGGGAAACTTGATGTGTTTATATATATATATATATATATATATATATATATATATATATATATATATATATATACTCACAGTCTTGAACGGTTTGACATACTTATTATGTTTGATATACTGGACAGACTTGATATACTTAATAATGTCTTGAACTATTATATGATTATACATCTTGTCATGTCATATTGCTGCATGTGATAGCTTATTGGGTCTTTATGACTCATCCCACACCTTTATTTATTAAGTGTGGAGGTTTCCTGTTATAGAAGTGAGATTAGATAGTTTGTGCGTTGTGGTTGATCCTTTAGGACAGCTTTGTGTTCAGGACGTGTTCAAACTTTGTGCTGGTAAGGACGTTATATAGGATTATATAAATCCTACGTATGTTGGGTAGCATTATGAGTACTTTAGATGTTTATACCTATAGGTACCGTTTGGTAGTCAGGATTAAGGTCAGATATGATTAATAAGCCGAGTTGCCTGATGTTTGGTACGCAATAGATGGTCGGGACTAATAACACGAGTTATTCGAATAAAATCATTATTCCCTCACTATTAATACTAAGGGGGAGGGTGGTATTATTAGCGTCCTCACTAAAAAAAATTGGATTAACATTTGTAATCTTAAAATTACCCCCGATATACAAGTGATGATTAATAGCGAGGGCACTAATAGTACTGAGATTAATAATAATGTTTATCCTTATCCGACTACCAAACAAGCCCATAGTATTCTTGAGCCAACATGTGTCGTGCAATTTGAAGATATTCATCTATTTTATTCCTGAGTTGGTATTTAGTTCATCATCTTTATAGGTTGTTACAGTTCTTTCACATTGATTTCCCGAGCATGTCTTGGCTCGTGGTTTCTAGTTGTGGTTCTCCCTCCGGTATGCTTTAGCCGTTGAGGGATTGTTTTATTAGGTTGGGTTTCTGTGGATACGCCGGCGTAGAGTGCCGAGGGTTTTGTTCAGTGTCTGCAATATTAAGACACGCGAATTTTGCTTTCTTCTTATGAGACAATTGTCTCTTTTGGTTTCATTTGATTTTGTTTCGAGCTTTATAGCTCGGGACTTCACTTTATTATTGCTTCCGCATATTTGATTTTTGTTGATCCGTATTTCTAGTACGGATTTACATTCTTGTTTAGAGCTTGTTAGCTCGACTGTTCAACTTACACTATTGTTTAGCAAGTGCTTGTCCGCCATTCGTATTAGTTCTATGCGAGTCGACTCGGGATTTCTCGTTGGGATCTGGGTCGGGTCGGGACATATATCACATATGGATATAAAAAGTTTACCTCCACCATATCATTCTTCCCGTTAAACTTGCCTTCAAATAATACAAAATATTTAATGAATTATCACTTTACATCATCTTGTTAACGAACTTATATTTCAATTACATTTAGCAAGTTTGTCAATCAAAAACAAGCGCGCACACCCCGGTTCCAATCCCTCCCCCTCCCCCAAATAAAAAACCAACAATTCAAGCGTTTATATTGGATTTGTATGTCACTAGTAGGGCTACTTAAATGTCATGTTATAATTACTCGCGTCCATCCCCCAATTTAGGTAAACATGCACACACCTCAACTTAATCTATCTCTACGGATGAGTTTAAAAATGCACTCTCCATATCAGGAAATTTTGTGCGCATCTCAACTTAATCTTGAAAAAGCAATTCAACCACCTCTCAAATTAATTCTGGTAGTACTCCATGAAAAAACTTGTTTTATAATAGGTAGAGTACCAAGAAAGTTGATGATTTGATTCGGCTTGAAGTAAAAACAATTAATGGTCACTTTCGCATGTACAAGTTCTTAGGCACATTGTACTTGTATTTATCTTGCAAATTGCTTGTCAAAAGTTCTTCTGGTTGGAGAATAAATAAATGACTTATTTTTTATACATAAAAAAGGTGTAAAATCTATAATACAATATAGCTCATAGTCGCACACGTGCAATTGACTAAAGTTATTTAGGAATTGAGATTGATTCCTTTACTGAGATCTTACAGTCATTATCACTCTTCGAGTTCACATGTGTGAATGGCGGTTGAGCAACTACCCCCATCTCTCTCTCCAACTCCCCCCACTATTCACGATTGGTGACCGCTAATCCTTCCTCCACCAAACTCACGACCCTTTTCTTTTCTATATTTTAATTAATTAATCAATTTTATGCAAAAAAATTTGTAAGTTTTGTAATTTGAAATATTTATCTTTTTTCTTTTTAACTGTTATCGTAATTAACTTAATCAATTTATTTTTTGAAACTGAATCCCAATTTAATTTATGTCTAAGTTTTGAATATTTCTATTTTAATTTTTTTTCTTTTTAATTGTTATCGTAATTAACTTAATCAATTTAATTTTTTTCCGGCCCGCAATCTCGTATACAAATTAATTTTAAAAAAAATCGTAAGTTTTGTAATTTGAAATATTTGTTTTTTTCTTTTTAACTGTTATCATAATTAACTTAGACAAATTATAAGTAAATATTAATTCATTTTCACATTATCTGTTTCATTTATTGATAAATTTACAAACTGGTACCGTGCCATCGGCACGGGTAAGAGTACTAGTCTATAATACAATATAGTTCATAGTCGCACATGTGCAATTGACTAAAGCTATTTAGGGGTTGAGATTAATTCCTTTACTGAGATCTTACGGTCATTATCACTCCCCGAGTTCATATGTGTGAATGACGGTAGAGCAACTACCCCCTCTCTCTCTCAAACTCCCCCCACTATTCACGATTGGTGACCGCTAATCCTTCCTCCACCAAACTCACGTTCCTTTTCTTTTCGATATTTTAATTAATTAATCAATTTTATGTAAAAAAATTCATAAGTTTTGTAATTTGAAATATTTATTTTTTTTCTTTTTAACTGTTATCATAATTAACTTAGACAAATTATAAGTAAATTTTAATTTATTTTCACATTATCTGCTTCATTTATTGATAAATTCACAAACTAACGTCGTACCATCGACATAAACAAGAGTACTAGTTTTAGATATTTATACTCATTCATGTATCAATAAATAAAAGGAATTTTAAAGTAGATAAGATAAAGAAAAACAAGTCTAGTATGACTAATAAATAACGAGAATGATGATTGCCATTTGCCGCTTTAAAAGTGTAGTATGATTATCATCTCATTATGACGATTGAAGATTGAACATGGATAAAAGAAGTGGATTAGTTTTAATGTTTGATAATTTGTAAAGTACTTTAATAAATTGCGTATAATGGTATAAAGTGCATTGTTCAAAGTTTAGAGTCCAGATCTCCTGTATTACTTGTGTGTACCTATTACTTTTCATCTTTATTATTATATTTCAATCATTACATCTCAACTAATAATTGAAATGAAAAGTGATACACTAGTAGTACAGGAGATCTGGACTCCAAAGTTCAAACACCATTATCAGTGATGTCTTTTTTTTAAAAAAAATGTTTTACCATGTTCATCAAATAAAAAAATAAAAAAAAGCTAGCATCCACGTATTTAATTGGGCTATGGTGGACTTGGCCCTCATACGTGTTAAAATGAAGGTTTATTGTGAGTCATTTTATTTATTTTACTAGTTATTTAGCCCGTGTTTTGCACAGATACAATGTGAGAGATATATATTTTTTATAATAATAATATAACTTTTGGACATTATAATTAGATTATTAATCTCTTTCATGGTTATAATTTTTTTCTATTGTTACTAATATTAAACGGTTTTTTTACCTAAATACTTTTTAAATTAATATAAGTTTCTAACTAACGTGAGATACATATTTTGTATTAACAATAATAATATTTTTTTTTAATCTAAAGACTTTTAACATTTAACTTGATAATAATATTAGAAGTCATTTTGTTAAAAAAAAACTTTTAAAATCATAATTCATTGTGGGATACATTGCTTCTATTATATTGATGATAAAAGTAAAAGTCTTTTATCTAAAAAATTTTAAAATCAACATCATTTTTTAACAAATGTAGGATATCTCTTCTATTAGTAATAATAGTAAAAGTCTTTTATCTCAAATTAAAATCAACATCACTTTCTAACCAATGTGAGATATACATATTCTAGTGATAATAATGGTAAAATCTTATATCTAAAGATTTTAAAAACAAACATTACCCTCTACCAAATGTATGATACATCTATTCTATTGGTAATAATATTATTTTTAAAACCAACATTAATTTATAACCAATGTGTGATACATCTTTTCTATTGATAATAATAGTAGAATACTTTGTAACCAATGTGAAATACATGCATCTATTCTATTTATAACAAAAAGTCTTTAATCTAAAGACTTTTTAAACCAACATTTATTTTTAAATAATGTGAGATACATATATTTTATTGGTAATAAAAGTAAAAGTATTTACTATAAGACTTTTAAAACTAACATTTTTTCTAAACAATGTAAGATACACTTTTTTTTTTTCATATTCTAACAATGTGAGATACTTCTTTTATATTAATATTATTGGTAATAAAAGTTTAAAACTTTTATCTAAAGACTTTTAAAATAACCATCTTTTTATAATCATGTGGTATACATCTATTCTAGTGGTAATAATAATATTTTTAATTTCAACATTAATTTCTAACAAATGTGAGATACATTAGTCTATAGTAATAATAATAGTCTTTTATATAAAAACTTTTGAAATCAACATCTCTTTCTAAACAATGTGGGATACATCTCTTCTATTGGTTATAACATAAAAATAATAATAGTAGTAGTATTTTATCTAAATAGTTTTAAAACCAACATCTCTTTGTAAATAATGTGTGATACATCTCTTGTATTGATAATAACATAAAAATTCGTTTATCTATGAATTTTATAACCAATATATGTTTCTAAATAATGTGGATCTCTTTGTAACCAATGTGATGTACATTATCTAAAAACATTTTAAACCAATATCACTTTCCTAACTAATGTGAAATACATATTTTTTCTATTGATATTAAGTGTTTTATAAAATGACTTTTAATATTTACATCACTCTCTAACCAATGTGTAACATCTCATCATTTGATAATAATAGTAGAAGTTTTTTATCTAAAAAAATATATCTAAAACCAATATCTCTTTCTATATAATGGGATATATCTCTTCTCTTCTCTTTTTTTAATGATAAAAGTAGAAGTCTTTTTATTTAAAAACTTTTAAAATCAACATCACTTTTTAAACAATGTAAGATTTATCTCTTTTATTGGCAATAATAGTAATTTAAAATCAACATCAATTTATAACAAATGTATGATATATATTTTATATTGCTAATAATAATAAGTCTTTTATATAATCTAAAATAATTAAAAATCTACATCATTTTTTAACCAATGTGAGATATACATCTTCTATTGGTAATAATGGTAAAAATATTTTATCAAAAAACTTTGAAAACCAACATCACTTTTTAACCAATGTATGATACATCTTTTCAATTAGTAATTAATAATAGTATTTTTAATACAAACATCAATTTCTAACCAACAGGACCGGTCCTGAACTTTTGGGGGCCTTGGGGCAAAAAAAAAGATGGGGCCTTTAAGGCATAAACAATTTTTTTTTTAATCAAAGACACAACACTAAGGTATATTTTTAGCTCACATCACAGAGCATAACTAGCATATTATTAATGTAGGGAGGAGACATAACTTTCAAGACTTCATAATATCTGTCAAATCAAATTTATAATTTAATTTTTTGAGAGAGAATTGATGAGAGAGAAGAGGATAATCCACATTACTAACCAGGAAAATCCACAATTGACGGAGAATCCAGCGAAATTGGGGTTTGAGTTGTTGTCAAACTAGTGGTCTGGATTCAAGATTTCAAGGTAATTGAGGTTTGAAATTGAAGCAATTCCCACGAACTGTCAACTAAGAAAGGGGAAATTCAAGAAGGACCGAAGGAAAGATGAGGAATTTCTTTGAAAT
The DNA here is from genome assembly GCA_013146195.2 of Codonopsis lanceolata. Lineage (NCBI taxonomy): Eukaryota > Viridiplantae > Streptophyta > Magnoliopsida > Asterales > Campanulaceae > Codonopsis > Codonopsis lanceolata. The sequence continues at coordinate 84,470,653 of CM028379.1, forward strand.
CAACCGGTTCGCAACTTCGAATTTCCCCTTTTTTGTTTGATTCTGACCTCTTCCGCTTCATTCTTTGTGAAGAAATCGAGCATTGTGATTTGTGAAGAAATCGAGATTTTGCGTGTATGCTCTGCGTCTTTGTCGCCTTTGCCGTTTCCTCTTCCCCCATGTCGACAGTAAGTGACTAAAGGAAAAATGTAATGATAAAATATAAATATGGAATATATATACATAATACATAGAGGTGTATAAAATATTTGGGGCCCTTAAAAAATGGGGGCCTTAGGCGGTTGCACTCCTAGCCCCCCTTCAGGACCGGCCCTGCTAACAAATCTGTGATACATCTCTTCTATTGGTAATAATAATATAATATTTTGAACCATGTGAGATACATCTCTTGTAAAAGTAAAAGTCTTTAGTCTAAAGACTTTAAAATCTAACATTTTCTTTTTAAACTATGTGTTATATATCTCTTTTATTAGTAATAATATAAAATATTTTAAATACAACATCATTTTCTAACTAATGTGAGACATACATCTTCTATTGGTAATAATAGTAAAAATCTTTTATCAAATGACTTTGAAAATCAACATCACTTTCCAACCAATGTATGATGCATTTCTTCTATTGATACTTAATAATAGTATTTTTAAAACCAACATCAATTTCTAACCAATGTGGGATACATCTCTTATATTGTTGAAAAATTAGTGTTTTTAGTGAAAGAAATTGTGCAACTTGATGCACGAATTTCTTTACGTGCATTTGTTTGTTGGCGAAGATAATTGCGCAAATGTGTTCTACTCGGTGAGAGTATCAAAATGATATATTTATTTGTCCAAATGAAGTTTTGGATAATAAGATATCAAGACTTAAAGTATAATATTTGTTAAAAAATTAGTGTTTTTAGTGAGAGAAATTGTATAACCTGAGGCACGAATTTCTTTACGTGTCATTTGTTTGTTAGTAAAGGTAATTAGGCAAATATGTTCTACACGATAAGAGCATCAAAATGATATATTTATTTGTCCAAATCGAGTTTTGGATAAATAAGATATCAAGACTTAAAGTGTAATACTTATTAAAAAATTAGTGTTTTTAGTGAAAGAAATTGTGCAACTTGAGACACAAATTTATTTACGTGTCATTTATTTGTTGACAAAAGTAAATTGTGCAAATGTGTTCTACTCGGCAAGAACATCGAAATGATATATTTATTTATCCAAATCAAGTTTTGGACGCCTAAGATATCAAAGCTTAAAGTATGCGATTAGAAGTAGTATGAGAACCTTGAAAAGTTTTATCTCACATTGGTTATAAGTAATGTTAGTTGTAAAAGTTTTTAAATATAAATTTTCTACTGATACCCCTTATTATATTGATTATTATTATGTATTATTATTAGCTAGGTGGTGAGATAACACAACCATAATACTCCTCACCAATCATATATATATATTTACATATGGGGGGAGGGGGGGAGTTGGGGTACTTTTAATGTGAGGCTTTTCTACTGGGGGCATTAATAAGAGTCTAAATAATACAAATGAGTTGCATTATTAACATTTATTACGAGTCGGTCCCTTTTTGGAGGTTTATAATTGCTCTAGTACCTTTTTTTTTTTCAAACCGCATAAGGTCACTTTACTTATCTTTTTCTTAAACTGCCCATCATCAACATTTACATTTTGCGTTTTCGATGGCCTGAGAGCGAGCAAAGCCGACACGTCGTTCTTTCCCTTTCGTTTTTTTGCCGAGGATGTCAATTTTGTGTCGGGACCAAATGGTTTCGAAACGGGTTGTTTTGCTTTGGAGCATTGACTTTCATGACTATGGCGTCGGGTTTAGTACCCTATCAACTCTACCGATAAAGCAACTAGATCTCCTGTCTAGTCGCTGAGGCAGCGAAGGAAGACTGCTGGCAGCTAACCATCCACACCCTCTCAACCCAATCCTACTGAGTCATCTACTCAGGTGGAATCAACCCCTCCGGAGGAGTCTATCCCTTAGGAGGAGCCAATAACTCTTGAGGAGTCTATCCCTCAGGAGGAGCCTCCCAGATCACCCTTTCCAGTCCTTCCTTCTCCCTTCAACTACTCTCCAAACCCTTCTACCCCATCTTCACCCTCTCATAATCCAACCAATTACCCAACTACACCATCCGAACGAAACGAAACCATTCCCACCCAAACCAACCCCTCTACACAATCAGACCCAAGCCAACCCATCCCCTTGATCCTAACACCATGGTTTCCCCTACCCTTTCCTCTGCTTCTATGAGGTTCATCTTTGAACTCTCGTCAGTAACAGACCTCGTTCCCAAATCTGCTCCCCCTCAACCAAAACCTACCCCTGTGAGACCAAAAGACATTTCCTATCCCCCTCCTTCCTTCTGGTTCTCAACTGAACCCTTACCAACCCCTTCCAATATCTGTGATCATTCGGACACAGATATTGAAATCCCCCCAACCCCTCCTTTATCACCACCTCATTCAAATTCATCTTCTACTCATATATTTCCAACACCTAACTCTTCTTCCTCCAACTCAGCCACTCCACCTCTCCAACAGCCCTTCCGTCCTGTCAACTCTATCAACGCTGCTTCGTCTACTGACATTGAGCACATTCATGTAGGCCTCGACCCTTCTCCATCCCAACTGGCAAACTCTGAAATCTTTAGCCGCTTGGACGCCATTTACAATAGACTGAGAGAACTTGCGGTTTCTCGCATTTCTCTTGAGCTTGCAAGCGTCAACGTCGAAGGCTGCGGCAATCTTGTCATCCTCCGCCAATTTCAAGAGGATGTGTGGACCAAGTTTGGAGAAATGCGGCATGAGTCTACCAATCTGAAAATAAACATGTAAGCTCAACGCAACGAATATGTCAGGCTCTGCTCCACTCTCTTCTACCAGCTCTTCCACAACATAACCCTTCACCTGGGTCACAGACATCCTCGTGTTTTAAAGCTCAATGAACTCGCTCTCAATTTGTCGCATGATCGAATCAATGCCGAGTGCGAACGTGATCTGGTCATCACGAAAGAGAGACAACTAAGGTCTATGAATCGAACTCTGATGGAGGGGAACAATAGACTACGTGAAGAACTCGACTACCGTTCTCACTCCACCAGACAACCAACCTCTGCTGATGAAGAATACACCAGAAGAGTTGAAGAACTTGAGCGTCTACGCCAAGAAAGAGAAGCAGCTGACAGAGCAGCCAAAGGAAATGGAAAAAGGCCGTGGTAGCTTATATCTTTCTATCCCTAACCTTTGTATCTTTTTTTTTTTTTTGAAAACTCTGTACAAATTTAAACTTCTCGTTTGAAATACAGAAGTTCATTCTTTTCAAAAATTATCTACTGTTTAAATTCTTGTTATTTAAATTCATACATCTGCTTAGAATTTAAACATCTAGTTTAAATTTATTTGAACTGTTTATCTCTAATCCATGTGCTTGTTCTCCCTCTCTTCTATTGTAAGCACTTAGATTAGCTGTTACACTTGAGGCGTTTTCTTTTTGATAGAGGCATGTCTGCTGTTATAAAATACTAAAATATTTTCTGACATGCTATTATATATCCTAAAGTTTTCATATCCCTCACTTGTAAGTAATGATGACCAGATGCAAATAGGAGGAGATTGTTGTTTCTCACTGAACTTTGATTTGCATTTGTTAATTCATTACATTAGGTTCTATACTTAGTGGATAAATGGGCTGCGTACCAGTTAGCGTGGCAATTGTGTATAGAACTTTACCTTAGAATAGTTTTCTAGACTTCACAGGTTTCAGCGGAAGACTTCGGCTGAAGGCTTCACTAGCAGACTTCAAGCAGCCTCTAGCGGCAGACCTTGTCTGCACTCGGACAACATGACATGTCCAACTATTTCAGACTTCAAGCTTAAGTGGATTATTTAATTCAGCCTAAATCAGTTTGAATTTGAATTAAATCATCTCCAGATCAGTGCTTGACTTCTCAGACACGTCCCTCCAGCTTTTCCGAAAAAGCGTGAAGACTTTCGCCTCATGAAAGAAAGGAAGCAGGTGCAGGCCCGACACATCTAGGCTGTACCAACTACTGCCAGTGCAACTACATTTGTTGCCCACGCTAGTTCTTTGCAACAACTTTTCACCATTCCACTGCCGATGTCGGTTGAAGAAGAAGTCAACAAACAGCTCCAGGCATTTAATACATTCAACCTAATAGAGTTGTTACTCACTTCGTCTTCTCCAACGATCTAAAGAATGCCCAGCTATAAATACTGCCATTAAAGACTGAAGAAACCAATGCTCTGAAACTATCCAACAACATCAAGCTTTATACTTAGTGCATTCAAGAGATCATTAACTGATCATCGAAGTCCTCAACAGCAACAAGAAGATTTGCATCAACCATTAATCTTTCGCTTCTTATTGTTGTTCTTTCTACTATTCTTCTGCATGTTGAATATTCTGTTTTGTCTAGATATTCAAATACCCCTCCCCCAAACACAAGTCAAATATGTTGTACATGATCCATTGGATATTTCTGTAATAGAACTAGTGGAAAATATAGTGCACATTTAAATCAAAGGTTGACTGCCTTGGTGGTGGACAACATTCTTTATAGTGCGAACCATCTCAAAATACATGTGTTCCTTACTTACTGTTTTATATTGTCATTCATTTCCTTAACTTATTCCTTTAGCAGTAAACTTTAGTAAACAGCTAAGTCTACCGGTAGTGCTTCACCGGCATACTTGACTTGTCTTCCTTTCAAGACTTCCGTTACTTCAATCTTAATATTGCAAGTGCTTGATATATGAACTATTACGAAAAGTTTTAAGTGTACAATAAGCTATTCAACCCCCTCTCTAGCTTATTATTGTGCCCTTTAGGACTAACGTACACCTGGCCACCACCAACAAGTGCTGGATTGCTGAGAGCGGGTAGTACCAAATTTGCAACTGGAACCGGGGCATGGCCCAAGGCAAGTAGTTGCTGGTTGAGCGTGTACATTTTGTTATAATACTCCACTTGGACTTGCATAGCAGCAGTTTGTTGGTCAGGGGTTTTTCCGGGAAAGCTCACTTGACTTCCTTGACCGTTTTCTCGCTGACGGTTCAGCTGGACCCTAAGGTCTTGAGCACAAGCATCCCTTTTCTCATTGATGACTTGGCGAGCATCTCGTTGGCTCACTTGGTTCTGGCTGGCATGTTGAGACAGTTGCTCCTCAACATACGGAACATTCTCACCGTGAGCTGCATGCTAGGCTGCAACCTTCTAGTTTCTTGTTTGCACCCCTTGGGGTGCCCTTGGTGGCAGATCACCAGGCGGTGGGTTGTTGTTCCCAGCGTGCTGGCTACTAGCCTGGTGGTTACTTGCATTGGCGTGATGTTTGCTACCCTTGCCAGCCATTACAATAACACAGATTATCGAAAGACTCACCGGAAAACTTAGAGAAACTTTTGAAACTTCGTTTCCTGGTAACGAAACCAAACCGATGTGACAAAAATACAGCTTGGGCCATTCGTGTGGTTGGTGGGATATCTGGGCTTGATCTGCTTTCTTAAATCTGATTAAGATCACGAAAACACTTTAGTGGGAGTGCAAGGTTTGGCCTCATGAGACCACTCCGGCATGAGAGTATGTTTCGCGTGGGAAAGTCAAAAGAGAATTTGACAGAGGTTTGAGGCTCAAGAAAGAGTGTGTACCTTGAACATGGTTTTTGGAGGGGTATTTATATGCCCCCAATGTCATTGAATTCGTCTAAGATTCATTGCCTTAGTTATCTTGTAGGATTGAGAGAGAATCCCTAGATTTTAGGCGTGATAGGCGGCTGACCGCGTGAATGTAGGAGCATATATGATAAGTGCTTGGTTAAGGAAACCTTTGACCTATCTTGGAGAGCAAGTTCCTGAAGTTTCTTGCTCGATGATTGCCCGGGCGGGCAAGGCTTTGCCCGGCTATAAGATACATGTCTGTTAAAGACAAGTGTAGATCCCGTGCATGGCCCCGGGTCGAGCAGGCAAGGCCTGTGCTCGACCATGTTTAAATGGGAGCTATAGTGTTCTTTGCTCGATTCCCCACCAGCTCTGCTTGCGAGGTCGGTGGGTCCTATGTCAGTCGAGCTCGTGACTGGCACGTGATGTGCGCTCGTGCTTTGCTCGTGACTGGTTTGGACCGGGCACATCACACAAGAGAAGTAAAGTATCTCCTGATTCAATGAGCCAGAATGGAAGCACCAAGAAGCTTTCTCTTAACTATGCATAAGCCTCTCCTCTGATCGAGGGCTTGATGGAGGTGAATAGGAGAGAGAGAGATAGCTAAATCAAGAAGAAGTTGTTGGGAAAATCACTATTACAATCTTACAAAATGTAAAACAAAATAATTAAAAAGAAAACAAAGCCGTTGCTTAAGTATAAATCTACTACTGGTAAGTCTTCTTAAATCTGTTGGTGAAGAAAACTTGATAAGTCTGCTGGTGAAGAAGACCTGAGAAGTTTGCTGGTGAAGAAGACCTAAGAAGTCTACTGGTGAAGAAAAGTTGAAAAGTCTGCTGGTGAAGAAATGAAGTCTGCTCTTCATGTCTGTTGGTGGAAGGAAGTTTGCTCATTGAAGGAAGATGTGACCGAGACATGTGTATCACACAATTTCCTTGAAACATTATTCGTCCCACTCCCTGTAAGTGCGTGGAGTTCTTACACGGGACGATCGTCTCCCAAGATACAACGGTGGTACCGGATGACTATGCACTGGAAGGTTTGGCGAACAAAGCAAGTGTCAGAAATCTTTCACCAAACAGGAGGCTAAGAAGAAAATACACAATATGAAATGCAATGCATGTGTATAAGAGTAAGAGGAAGTTCATGTTTTCTCAAAGCATGATTTCGGTTGTGGAGAATGGTTTATACCCATTAAACACTCAATTAAAGCATATATTAAGACAAAATTAATCTGCTCTTTAATGTTGGAGTTACGAAATTGAATTTAAATTCAAAAGAAAAATAAGCAAAATGTGGGTTTGTCTAGGTAGCACAATTTGGTCCGACATTCGTGTCCGCATGTGTGGGCACACAAGTATGTTGGTCCAAGCCAAATTAGACCTTGATTTGCACCCCCCATGCGGGCGTGGGAGAGATAGTTCTTTCTATACAAGCTTATCTAACACAAGGGAGCCTTTGTATATAAACTCTTCAACCCTTTCGGTCAGATAACCCACTTTCAACACTTCCAATGTCTGACTTTAAACCTCTATAACTTATTTATCCAATATCCGAATTGGACTAATAAATATAGTATTCTTATGTATTCACAGAGAAGAATATAATTCCATAATTACCCTAGTCATTACATAAATGACTCACAAATAAATTAGAGCCTCAAAGCCCAATTTACTTTACTTAAATACACTAGTTTTCCAACATAAGTAACCCGATTTGAGTTACCTGGTTGGGGAAAAAAGGGAAAGAGCAAAACTATGTCAAGAAAAAGGAAAAATAGGAGAGTAGAGAGAGAAAAAGTCTGCGTACATATCTTCTCCTCCATGGACATCTATGATGGAGCAAGAAGTATGCGTTCAACTTTACAGTGATTTCACCAATCTTCGTGCTCTAAGGTTCAGGTTACAGTGATGTGGGGGGTTACAGTAGGCGGAGGTTGAAGATCAACGATAGCATATGTTTTTTTTAATGTTGGACCCCTTTGGGTTTCTATAATAACACACATGGCATATGCAGATGTTTAACATAATTTAACGGTTAAATCTAACATCCATCTAAAAAATGGGTTAATTTGCAGTGTAACTTTTGTAAAGTGGCAAGAATAACAATTTTGAACTTTTGGTGACCGCATTACAAGTTTTTGAATAATTGGGTGGTCCAAATATGAGTTTTGCCTTGATAAATCTATAAAAATATAAAGAATAAAAAATGGACATATTTTTTTCCATTTCTATCAGACCCGAATTTAATATAACAAAATATTTCAATGTCATCAAGTTCTTAATTTTATTGCCAATTTTACATATAAATAAATTGAGATCAAATTTTAAAAAAATATATTTTATGCATTAATTTTTTTTTTGATTTTATAAAAGATAAAAGATGATGAACTTAAACAACTGGTTTCAGCCAACACGTATTCTAAAATTTTACTCCCTTCGTTTTCAAATTATTGTCTTCTTTGACCCGACACATCGTTTAAGAAAATTTAATTGAATGTATTATAAATATTGGTGAAATGTGTGATTTTCTTTGATGCCCTTGAGTATGTAACCATAATTAAAGTAGATAGAATAAGTAAGGGTAAAATGATAAAAATATTTTCCTAAAAGGGAAAGTCTTGAAAGAAGACAATTATTTTAGAACAGACGAAAAAAGAAATGAGAACGATAATTTGAAAATGGAGGGAGTATTAGTTTTACTTTTATATAAAAGCAAGATAGTCCCTACAAAAATTTATTTATTAAAAAAATTAGAAAAAAAAAGTGTTAGACATGCATATGATAGGTATGTGTTAACCTTTGAACCTTCCTTTACGAAAACATGCTAACTTTACAGGTTGATCAATAGACATGATATCTTTGAACTGTTTGTGTAAACGGGTACATACTTCACACAGGAATCTTCCTGACACAATTCAGTTCTAATAGTTATGTTCATTTGTGGCCCTGAACAACAAAAGCGCGTACAAAGCCACTGCCCAAATTTGGGCATCAAAATGAAAACATGGGCATCGAAATGTACAGTTGAAATTTGTCATAATTTTTGCGTCGAAATTCAAAAAGTCACTACCCAATTTGGGCATTGAAATGCACAATTGAAATCTGTCAAAATTTGGGCATCGAAATTCAAAAAACCACTGCCCATTTTGGGTATCAGAATGAAAAAATTGGGCATCGAAATGCACAATTGAAATATGTCAAAATTTGGGCGTAGAAATTCAAAAAGCCACTGCCCAATTTGAGCATCAGAATGAAAACATTGGGCATCGAAATACACAATTGAAATATGTCAAAATTTGGGCGTCGAAATTCAAAAAGCCACAGCCCAATTTGGGTATCGGAATGAAAATATTGTGCATTGAAATGAACAATTGAAATCTTTCAAAATTTGGGTGTCGAAATTCAAAAAACCACCACCCAATTTAGGCATCAGAATGAAACCTTTTGTCATCGAAATGCATCATTAAAATCTGTCAAAATTTGGGCGTTGAAATTCAAAAAACCACTGTCAAATTTGGGCATCAGAATGAAAACACTGGGAATCGAAATGCACAATTGAACATTGCCACAAAATATCAACATAGTTGGACATCGTAATGGACAAAATTGGCGTCAGAATGAATAAATTAAGCACTGTCACCAAATATCAACAAGATCCACATCGAAATGAACAAAATTGAACACTGCTACCAAATATCAATATAGTTAGACCTCGTAATGGACAAAATTGGTGTCAGGATGAATAAATTAAACGCTACCACCAAATATCAACAAAGTTGGGTATCGAAATGGATAAAATTGAACACTCCCACCAAATATCAACATAGTTGGGCATCAAAATAGACAAAATTGGTGTTAGAATGGATAAATTAAACACTGCCAAATTTGAACACTGACCCCAAATCTGTATGAAAAAATTGGCATCGGAAAACTTTCAAAACCCAAAACAATGCTTAAACATAGTTTTTTGGCCTTAAAACAAAGACGTTACCGAGTTTTGTAGATCTCGTTATGAGATTTGATTTGATATGTGGTGGGTCTTATGGTTCATCCGATATCAAAAGTTATGGAGAAAATTGTCAAAGAAGATGAAAAGAGGTTGGCAATGGAGAAAAGAGAAATGAAGATGAAGCTAAAGGAGAAAGAAGAAGAAAAAGAAGAAGAAAAAGACGAGAGAGAGAGAGAGAGAGAGAGAGAGAGAGAGAGAGAGAGAGAGAGAAGAGAATGAAGTACTTGGAGGTCACATGCAGTTTTGGATTTTTTTTAATGAAAAAGCACTTTACCGATTGAATAAAAAGAAAATGGACTTGAGAGGTTATAATATTAGGGGTGTAAATCGGAACCACCGAACTACGGAACCGAACCAAACCAAACCAAACCAGTCGGTTTGGTTCGATTTTGATTGAACACGGTTCGGTTTCGGTTTCAAAAATTGGAAAACCACGCAGTTCGGTTCGGTTCACGGTTTTTGATATCGAACTGAACCGAACCAAACCACCTTATATTTATTTATTTATTTATTATATAATATATATTATATTACATTTATTAACTATTTTGAACCTTTGATTTATTCATAATATATATATATATATATATATAACCCCTAAGGGGGTGGCCCAGTGGTAGACATGAGACCTCACAATGTGTGAAGTCTCAGGTTCGATCCCTTCCCATGCCCCCCTTAGGTGGAAAAAAAAAAGTATGTACAAATATTAAATCAAACAAAATCTTGATTGTTGAAGAACTATTATTTCTTCCATTGTTTGTGTTTATTTTAGAATTTGTATTGTTTAATTTATGATAATTTGTTGTTAGTAGGTTATTTCCTAATTTTGATGTTAATTCCAAATTAAAATCTTATTTTTATTGTTATTTTTAATGTTGGTTAATTTCATTAAAAATAATTTATATAAACCACAAAACCGAACCAAACCAAACCGAGTGGTTCGGTTCGGTTCGGTTCCAAGTTTTACTCGGTTCGGTTCGGTTTGAGATTTTTGGAACCACTAGGAGGTGGTTCGGTTTGTGGTTTTGGTATAAACCAGACCAAACCAAACCACTTACACCCCTATATAATATCTCCAAAAGGTACCGACCCACAATTATTCCTAACTATGAGGGTGAAATTCTGGCTAGTCCATTTTGCAAAGTTTGTAACCCCTCCAGTCCCTTGTTTTTTTTTCAACTACAAACTTTTGTGTTTTGTGTTGTTATGCATGTAAATGGTTCGATGAAATGCCTGAATGATATATATTTTTTCCCGTTTTTTGACACCTTTTTGAATCTAGATGCATCAATTTGAATTTGAGATGCATGAAAGATGCATATAAATTTGAATAATTTTTTGATTGTGTCGTGGAAAGAAGGTAGATAAATATCTATTTTCGTAACGATTTTTGTATCGCGATGCAAAAATTGAATTAGGTGAATAAAATTGGATTAAGTAATTAAAATTGATTTTTGCATGGCGATGCACAATTGGACTACGTAAATAAAGTAAATTAGGTAATTAAAATTGATACATCGCGATGCAAAAATTGATGGTTCGTGATGCACAATTGGATTACGTAATTAAAATTATATTAATTTAAATTAATGCATCACAATGCAAAAATTAATATATTGCGATGCATTTTCATAGTGCACCTCAAGTTCATTAAGGGTATCATCATCTTTTTACCTCCAGAGGTGTTATTTTTCGGTTGAAAACAAAACAGGATTTGAGCCATTAAAAACTTTGGTAAATAGATCGGCTCGTAATTATTTCTAGCAATAACATGTGCAGAAATGTACCTTTGACTGGGCTGGACTTATAAAGTCCATAAGCAAACAATGAAAGTACATTTTAGGAACAGAACCCTTAAATGTTACATCGAAAAATCCTAAATGTAATATCACTTAAGAGATTAAATTACCAAACTGTCCTTCTTCCATTTTAAAAGAAAAAAAATACTAAACTTTAAAATAACTTTGTTTACCAAACTACTCTCCTTTCATTTAAAAAAAAAAAAGTTCAATTAACATGTTAAAAAAAACTCACGATAAAAAAAAACACAATTCGGTAACCTAACCCCTAAAATCCAAAAACTCGCCTCTACAGCGACATCATCTCTCGGCCGATAGTTCTGATGATCATTTGACATGCATCAGTGACTAGCAATGGCATCATCTCTCGGTCAATATTGATGGTGATGAAAGTGCTCCTCCACTGAATCCATATTCTTCCATGGATTTTATAAAATCCATACGAGGTCGCCTACTTTGGAGAGGCTTTCCATTGATCCCACACACATTCTCTCGAAAGATTTCTCTCCCACCAAATATTGTTGGCATACTCGAGAGTGAACCCACATTATAGTCCTAGTTCTTGATACTGGTGCATTTCCTAAAACTTACCCTCCCATACATCTTTTTTGTTTGAAGAAAGACCTTCATCTAACCATTTTCGGGTTAGCCTTTGTAATGGAAGAGGTCTATCAGGTATCTAGTGAAGTCCCCTAAATCTGCTGCTGATTGAAAACATGCTGTTGGAATTTTTTTTAAAAAAACCGCCAGGAATTATGAAAAAAAATCGCCAAGAATTTTTTAAAAATTAACAAAAAAACGCCAGGAATTGTTTAAAAAATTGAAAAAAATCACCAGCACTTAAAAAAAATCATCAGGAATTTTTAAAAAAATGAAAAAAAAATTGCCAGGTTTGTTTAAAGTTTCTTAAAAAAGTCGCCAGTTTGTGTTTTGGTTCATAAAAAAAACACCAGGTTGAAAAAAATCGATCATTCTCATCGTTTTTTTCTTCTTATGGTTTTCGTTTTAAACATGGTTTTTAATATCGAAAAATAGAAATATATATTGAGTACAACGTATGTAACAATTTACCTTAAAAGAAGAATTAGAGAAATCAACATGTTGTTATTCGGATTGGAATTCATTGAATAATTGTTAGAAAGGAACAAATTTAGAGTTTAGGATTTTTGGTTAATTGTAACAGATGGTTTGAGATATATCAGTGTTCAAAGTTTTTATAGGAAGATAAATTATTATTAATTGTAACTCCTTTATATAAAAAGATTAATTAGTAATTAAAGTTTAAAGTTAATTGTAATTCCTTTTTATAAAATGATTAATTAGTAATTAGACTCTTAAGTAAATATGGTATTTAGTGTTTTTTGTGTTGCTAGGGTTACGGGTTGGTCACTTTTTGAGATTTACATCCGCTCCGGTGCTTTTTTTTTTTTTTCAATGGCATAAGTTGACTTTTATTATTATCTTCCTTCCGCTCGGTCTTCTTCTTTGTATGTTATTAAACAGTAAAAAAATGTGAATGATTTATAAATCTCACCTTCTCTCTCGTGTCGAAGGCAGAAGTTAAGGTCCTCATCCCCTACCAAGAACTCTGACGAAGCGGTCATTAAAAATGCACAGCACCCAACCCGAACCACTCTTCCAACGCAACTTAATAGGATTTGCTTGCCACTTTCTCTTTTGGAAATGGGTGTGCCTGTGAAAACGATTTCCCCTAAAAAATGGGAACTGTGTGGCCACATTTTTGCTGGAAAAACAGAGCATCTTGTGGGTTTTGATTATTTGAAATAAAGGGAGAAATTCAGTCATAATTCTGACAATTCCAGCTCTCTTTCATCATTTTACTCCTTTTGTTTTTCTTTCATTTCCCCTTCATCTCATCCTTCCTTGTATCAAAGCATTTGCAAATCCAGGATGGCAAGAGCAGTTCACAACCAAAACAAAGGAAGAACAGTTTACCGAAGACAGTTCCAGAAGACCAAGGCAAGTTCATCCGACGGAAATTTGACATTCGATTCACTCATTGGATTTTGCGATGCGTGCATCGGTATTCCCCCGGGTTGAAATTTGGTAGGGACGTGCACGGTGTGGCTCGGCTCGGTTTCGTGCTAAAACCACAGCCGAACCAAACGATTCAGTTTTGGGACAAACACATCCGAAGACCTAGGTTTGGTTTTTGGTTTTCGGTTTTCAGCTTTCGGTTTTTTGGGCCTGTGGTCAATTCCAACTAAATTAGTTATTTGGGCATGTGGAGAAAAAAATTAGGGGAAAATTATGGTCGGTTCTTTTTTAAAGTTTTCAATTTCATAAGTTCATCATTCTTTTTTTCAAATGTAAAAGATTACTTTTTGAAATATTGTTTCAAAAATGTTATCATTTTCTTCAACAGTTCCGACAACACACTTTGAATTCGAAAATCGTGATTGTAAGAACGAACGGGGATCGATCTGCCGTGGAGGGCAACTTTGTGGGGGGTTTGAGGCAATGCCTCAAAGGTAAACAAGTTTTTTGATTCATAAAATACAAAACTATAATAGACCTGTGTTTGGTTGAAGAATTTTTCATTTGAAACGAAGGCGAAGAAAGAGAAGGATGAAGAAGACTTACGATGGAAGAAGTAGGTGGAGGACGTGGTCTGGTTCTTTATGATTTTGTATCGCAGTTCAAAAATTAATTCACTAAAATTGATGAATCACGATTCAAAAATAGACTAGCAATTACACTATTGAAGCGCGGTGCAAAAATTAATGCACTAAAATTGATGAATCACGGTTTAAAAATAGACTAGCAATTATACTATTGAACCACAGTGCAAAAGTTAATGCACTAAAATTGATGAATTGCGGTACAAAAATAGACCAACAGTTACACGATTGAACCACGGTGCAAAATTAATTTAATAAAAATTGATGAATTGCGGTACAAAAATAAACTAACAGTTACACTATTGAACCGCAGTACAAAAAATAATACGATAAAATTGATGAATAGTGACGCAAAAATAATAACCTCCGAAGCACGTCTACGATTCATTAAGGGTATCGTAGTTATTTTGCCACCAAAAGTGATTGAAAATAAAAAGGATGTACTTTAGCAATTAAATGTTTCAAAAAATGGACCGACCCACAAATTTTTCAAAAAATTAGTTGCTCCATTTTTAGATTTTTAGCAAATTGGGCCGGTAGAGAAAAAAATCTAGATGCTTAATTTTTGTAATTGTAGCTCTTAAGACTTTTTAAAGACAAAAAATTCCAAATATTAAATAAATAGTCCCCAAACCCATCTAATAATCTAAATAAAAACAAAATAAACTAAAACTCCAAATGTTAAAAATACTAATACTTTAAAAAGAATTAAAAACAAATATTTGTCTGGGTTGATGCGGAGGTGCAATGCTCCAAAACACATGTTATACTTGTCAGCCACCTCCTTGAGTATGAATCCAAAAAGAAATCATCAAATTGTTCCTCCAAAAATACCATTAGTTAACCATTAATGCATGTCCTATTGTCCTGTAAGAAAACAAACTCAGCTAGTCAGCTCCCATTCCATTTATCCAGTTAACCATCAAATACTTATAATCAGATTGTTCTTCCAAAATACCATTAGTTAACCATCAAATATTTATAATTGATCAAGATTCAAAAGTGTATATATAGTCAGTCCAGTCCTTACACACACGCACATATGAAAACTGAATTATACTAGATACATTAACTAGAATGAAGATGACACTTTTAACACTACTATGATGCACAACTAGAAGTCATGTAAAGTCTACGTAGAAGTATGAATTGACTGATGAGCTCCAAATTATTTGCATATGTTTCAAAGTCATCAACAAAAAAGACAGATTATTTAGAGAGAAGGAGAAGTAAATGCAATCATAATAATAAGAATACCTCTACCCCTTGCTCCTTATACTAATCAGGAGTCTGCCTATTACCACCAGAGCCAACACAAGTATGGAAACCCTTCGACAACGTAGAAGTTTGAAATCAGTAACAAGTACTAGAAGCAAGAATTAATAGCAGAAAGAGCATTAAGCAATTTTATTATCATTCATAAAAGGGAAAATGCATAAACATGATCTGATTCTCACTTAGTTCAACAACTAATTTAATGTTTCCAGTATTGCACATGAAGAATCAGAATGCACAAGGTCAAGATAACCTGCAAAACAGATGTTAGAAAAGAAAAAAGAGTAATAAGTAATAACAAATTAATATAGAAAGAACAACGTGAAATTGAAGACATAATCAAGAATAGGATCATGTTTTTCACATAAACAAGAATAGGATCATGTTTTTCACATAAACATAATGAACGTAAATTGAAGACATACCAGAACCAATTGACGACATTAGTACGGAATAATTGAATCCGATTGACTGTAATGCGGAACAAGAATCTTCAATTCAAATGGGTTTTGGTTTTCACCCTCTTATCTATTTCACATGCGATGGAACGTATGTATTTTTGTGGAGGCAACTGTTAGGGTAAAAGAACGCAAGAAACCCTTATCCCCAAAAGACTTTAAATAGATAGGAGGTGGAACCTAACCCTAAAGTGTAATCAATCTCCCGCCGTCCATCAAGGTGTAGAGATTTATTGGGCCTATTAAGATTTAATATACTTGAAGTATATTAGATGACTAAATTATATAAGCCTATAATGTTATTTGGCTAATATAATTAATTAAGGTTCATAACCAATATTTAGTTTATTCTAAGTTAAACCCGTAGTCACAAAACATGGGCTAGACCCTGTCGGGTCTAACATTCTCCCACTTGACCAAGGTTATACTTAGAATAACCTCATAAGTTTGGTTTAATAAGAACGAACTATCATCTCTTAAGTTAGGTCATATTCTACAAAATACTATAATCAAATCGAAAGCAGTATATGTGTCCATTATTGTCACACAACCATCCTTCGGTTATAATCACAATATCTTAATAAAACATGACAGTCAAATACCTTAATAGCATGAACAAATATCTAATGGTTTCATAAAAATAACGATACAACCATGTTCATGAGGTTCAACTTAAGTGTTAGTTTCATAAACTTCAAATGTGCACTTTAAACAAGAAGTAACTAACCGTTAGTCATGATGTCCAAAATCAAGAAAACATAAAGTGATCACTTACAAAATAGTTTTATAGCAGTAACCCATTATCTAAAGGGAAAAACTTTCTACCAAACCCATGCTAGCAACATGTTTTCGAAAAAGATTGGGTGGTAAGCCTTTCGTCATGGGATCCGCTAGCATAGCGGATGTACTAATGTGCTGAATAGATACTACTTGATCATGGACTCTTTCCCTCACAACAAGATACTTGATATCGATGTGTTTTGTAGCACCGCTTGACTTGTTGTTCTTGGAAAAGAAAACAACAGCTTGATTATCACAGTATATCAAAAGTGGTCTAGATATGGTATCAACCACTCTAAGTCCTGTAATGAAATTCTTCAACCAAACACCGTGACAAGTAGCCTCATAGCATGCTACGAACTCTGCCTCCATAGTGGAAGAAGCCGTTAATGATTGCTTGACACTCTTCCATGAAACTGGTCCTCCAGCAAGCATGAATATGTAACCTGACGTGGATTTCTTGGTATCGTTGCATCCAGCATAATCAGAATCAGAATAGCCAATAACTTCAAGGCTATCTGTTTTTCTGTAGGTAAGCATAATGTCTTTGGTACCTTGTAAGTAGCGCATTACTTTCTTGGTTGCTTTCCAGTGACCCATTCCTGGGTTTATCTGATAACGTCCAAGCATACCAGCTGCGTACGCTAAATCTGGGCGAGTACAAACTTGAGCATACATTATACTCCCAACTGCAGAAGCATAGGGAATGTGCTCCATTGCATCAAGCTCAAGTTGGTTCCTAGGACATTGTAGGAGGACGAATTTGTCACCCTTAACAACGGGGGGCAACACTGGGAGAACAAGCGTGCATGTTGAACTTTTTGAGTACTTTATCAATATAAGGCTTTTGAGATAAGCCCAAAATACCCGAGACCTATCACGGTGAATCTCAATGCCTAAGGCGTAAGAGGCTTCACCAAGATCTTTCATATCAAAATTCTTTGAAAGAAAAGATTTGGTCTCATGTAACATGTCTTTATCACTACTTGCAAGCAAAATATCATCAACATACATGACTAGGATGATAAATTTGCTCCCACTAACCTTTAGGTATATACATTGATCCACAACATTCTCAATAAATCCGAATTTACTAATCACATCATGAAATTTCAAGTACCATTGTCTTGAGGCTTGTTTTAGACCATAAATGGATTTCTTTAACTCACATACCATGTGTTCCTTGCCCTCAACCTCAAAACCTTGAGGTTGTCTCATAAAACTTTAGGAAACAAGTCACCATGAAGGAATGCGGTTTTAACATCCATATGATGTAACTCTAAATCGTAATGAGCTACAAGGGCCATGACTATCTGAAAAGAATCCTTTTTCGACACTGGTGAAAAAGTTTCAAAATAATCTATGCCTTCCCTTTGAGTGAACCCTTTAGCAACTAGTCTAGCTTTATATCGTTCAACATTGCCTTTAGAGTCAAGCTTAGTTTTATAGACCCATTTACAGCCTACAGCTTTGGCTCCTTCAGGCAATTCAACGAGATCCCAGACATCATTTTTCTTCATTGATTCTAACTCATCATTCATGGCATCAAGCCAGCGAGTTGAATGGTCACTTTTAAGGGCTTCTTGGAAGAACTTAGGATCATTTCAATGCCAAGATCATAGTCAACCTCTTCAAGGTATACAAAATCATCGATCTGTTTGGTTTTCTAGCCCTCTCGACCTTGAAGAGGTTGTTCATTAGGAGGTTCATTAGGCTCATTAATGTGGGGTTGAAGATTAGGTACAATCTCAGGTGCATCAACATTCTCAATCGGATCTAAGATTTGATCCTCATCAGAAGGTACTGGTGCTACAACATTTTGAGGAACGGGAATAGAAACATGTTCTTGAATTTCCTCTATATTTATTTTTCTTGGTGTACTCCCACTATAACCAGCGGTTTCTAAAAATTGCATACCTTGTTTCAACAATTCTAGTGGTATGAGATGGACGTAATAAAGCGAAAACCCTTTGATCGCTCAGGGTAGCCTATAAAGTAACAACTTATGGTTTTAGGATTGAGTTTCTTAATATGTGGGTTGAAAATTTTAGCCTCTGCATGACAACCCCATACATGCAAATAACCCAAACTAGGTTTCCTTTGTGTCCATAATTCGTAAGGCGTTTTAGGCACGGACTTACTAGGAACTCTATTGAGTATATGCATGGCTGTTTTGAGAGCCTCAACCCATAGAGACTCGGGTAGAGTAGAGCGACATATCATACTTCGTACCATGTCCATGAGGGAATGCGATTACGTCTTTCTGCAACACCATTTTGTTGGGGTGTACCCGGCATTGCATATTCACCAACGATACCATTTTCTTTCAAAAACAAGGCAAAAGGTCCAGGGTGTTGACCCAAATCAAAGAATTTTCCATAATATTCTCCTCCTCTATCGGATCTTACAATTTTAATTTTAAGGTCAAGTTGATTTTCAACCTCAGCTTTGTAGACCTTAAATACATCTAGGGCCTCAGATTTATCATGAATGAGGTAGACATAACCATATCGTGAAAAGTCGTCAATAAAGGTAATGAAGTACTTATGTCCTCCAATACCCGGAGTAGTAAAAGGTCCACAAATATCAGTGTGAATAATTTTTAAAAGTCGATACTCGGGTAGCTCACGTTTAATACCTTTTACAAATTTTCCTTTAATGCATTCAACACATGTGCCAAAATCTGAGAAATCTAAAGGATGAAGAACTCCTTCCTTTATGAGTCGCTCCATTCTTCTCCTAGATATGTGGCCTAAACGTTCATGCCACAATCTAGAGGAATTATCATCCTTTAGTTTTCTCTTAATACCAGTTGGAACAACTATATCATTCACATTCATCGATTCTAAGGATTCAGAAAACGAAGGATCTAAACATAATTTGTAAAGGTTTCCCTCTAACAAACCGGCAGACAACTTAGAGTAAAAAGAAAGAGAAGCCTTTATTCTCAAACTTAAGCGAAAAACCATAAGCGTCAAGTTTAGAAGCGAAATAAGGTTTCTAGTCATCTTGGGAACATAAACAGTATCAACTAAATCCAAATTGAAACCACTCTCCAAGACTAAACGGAGAGTTCCAACAGCTTCAACTTGAGCTTTCTCTCCATTTCCTACTATTACGTGTCGATCTCCTTTATTTAGTTTCTTCACGGAAAGGAATCCCTGTAATGAATTAGTAACATGCACAGTTGTACCAGTATCAATCCACCATGTGTTTAAAGGAACATTAATCGTAAAAGATTCATAACAAACATTAATTAGTGAACTACCTTTCTTCTCGAGCCACTCACGAAACTTAGGGCAATCCTCCTCATATGCCCTTTCTCTCTACAAAAGCGACACTTGATGTTGCCAAGGCCTTTGCCGTAGAAGAGTTTGGCTTGTCTGCTTTAGTGGTAGAAATACTCTTGTCCCATTTCTTGTTACTTTTGGCATAAGTCTTTCCTTTTCCTTTAGATGGTCCAGATGTGATGATATGGGCACTTTCAATCCTCTCGGATTTAAGTCTTTCTTCTTCTTGAGCACACATGCTCATTAGCTCACTCATCTTCCATTTCACTTTCAGCGAATTATAGTTGACCTTAAATTGGCCAAACTGCGTCGGAAGAGAAGTCATAATGAAGTGAGTGAGAAAACCTTCAGAGATTTCCATGTCCATTGCTTTAAGTTGAGCAGCCATGTCACTCATCTTCATAATGTGCTCACGTACACCACTCACACCATCATACTTAAGCGTGACCATCTTTGTGATAAGAGTTGTAGCCAGTGCCTTTGAAGAACCCATAAATTGTTCTTCGATATGAGCAAGATACTCCTTAGCATTATTAGAATCGAGGAATTGCGCGAATAGCGGTGCTAATGGAACCTTTCATAATCAATAGGGATATGCGATTGGAGCGGCTCCCACGCCTCTGAAGCGGCTTTAGCCTCGGCCGCTTTCGTAGTAATGGTGGTGGAGGAGCATTCACACGTAAGGCATAATCCAAATCAGAAACTCCAAGAATAATGCCAATCTGCTCTTTCCATGAGGCAAAGTTCGTACCACTCAAGGATTCAATAGAGGAAAGACAACTCGTAATAGTAGCTGTAGGATTAAATGCTAAAGGAAAACAAAAACAATCATCCAAATTACGACCTTAAGAAAAATCCACAAAATACAATAAGAAATCATTAATATTCAAATAAACTGAAAATAAGCACTTTATCTATAAAAAGGTAAAATACACAAAAACCTTTTTATTCATAAATCTAAGGTATCATTAATAGCCTTCCGTTGGGCCGACTATCAACATACAAGTGATCTCTCATTAAATCATTAGGAAAATCATGAAAAGTTGAAGCCACTTATAAATTACATCAGTTGGCGAAATAATTCAAGTCATGCAACTTTGTATTTTTCTTTTCATTCTATTCAATAACAAAAAATATGAATCTTCCGTTGGGCCGATTTATATTTTAAATTAATGAATATCTCATGAGGTGATTTTAGCGTTAGCTTAATTTGTCTAAAAAAAAAAGAACTTTCGTTGGGATGTCCGATTTTCAAACAAACAAGAATCACAAATACCAGTTAAAGCACACAAAAGAATTTTAAGATTTTATATGCTTGTAATTAAACTAGTATTAATATAGCAAAAATATTAGTCATAACATAATTTGATACAATCTCTCCTCTAACATAAATAGAACAGAATGTAAATCGTGGAACCCCTTTATATAATCCATCTAATATCTTTTTGCTTGCTTTATGATACCGAACTGTTTAACGGTTAAATATCAAAATTCAAATCACCACCACTTCGGTTGTAATAGTGGAAAAACATCAAGCAATATCAATTGAACCCTTAATATCAATTGAATCATTTTAGATGATGATGACATCACCGATCAATAAAATAATAAACAAGATATCATAAGTGGGCTGTATAGCCTGAAAAAAAAAATCAGAAGCATCCTTACTGCCTTTAAGCTTTTCGCAAGGAATTGATAGTGACGGCAATTATGTTAATGGTCACCAAAGAATTGACGGTGACAGTGCATCGGTATGAGTTCACTTTTTTTGTTTTTTTTTTGTTTGTAATCTGTAACCTTATCGTGCATTATGATTATGTAAAATTAACATGGCTCGGATACTATAATGTTAAAACATTAATTTACATAAGACTTGAACACATAATCAAGAATTTGATCATGTTTTTCACATAAACATAATGAACGTAAATTGAAGACATACCGGAACCAATTGACGCCATTAGTACGGAGTAATTGAATTCAATTGACTGTAATGCGGAACAAGAGTCTTCAATTCAAATGGATTTTAGTTTTCACCCTCTTATCTATTTCACATGCGATGGAACATATGTATTTTTGTGGAGGCAACTGTTAGGGTAAAAGAGCGTAAGAAACCCTAATCCCCAAAAGACTTTAAATAGATATGAGGTGGAACCTAACCCTAAAGTGTAATCAATCTCCCACCATCCATCAATGTGTAGAGATTTATTGGGCCTATTAAGATTTAATATACTTTAAGTATATTAGATGACTAAATTATATAAGCCCATAATGTTATTTGGCTAATATAATTAATTAAGGTTCTTAACCAATATTTAGTTTATTATAAGTTAAACCCGTAGGTCACAAAACATGGGCTAGACCTCATCGGGTCTAACAAATTATACTAGATATATTAACTAGAATGAAGGTGACACTTTTAATACTACTATATACACAACTAGAAGTCATGTAAAGTCCATGTAGAAGTATGAATTGACTGATTAGTTCCAAATTATTTGCATATGTTTCAAAGTCATCAACAAAAAAGACAGATTATTTAGAGAGAAGGAGAAGTAAATGCAATCATAATAATAAGAATACCTCTACCCCTTGCTCCTTATACTAATCAGGAGTCTGCCTATCAACACCAGAGCCAACACAAGTATGGAAACCCTTCGACAACGTAGAAGTTTGAAATCAGTAACAAGTACTAGAAACAAGAATTAACAACAGAAAGAGCATTAAGCAACTTTATTATCATTCATAAAGGGAAAATGCATAAACATGATACGATTCTCACTTAGTTCAACAACTAATTTAATGTTTCCAGTATTGTACATGAAGAATCAGAATGCACAAGGTCAAGATAACCTGCAAAACAGATGTTAGAAAAGAAAAAAGAGTAATAAGTAATAACAAATTAATATAGAAAGAACAACGTGAAACTCAAGAGATTTATGTCAAAATTACAAAAAAAAAAAAACAGAAAATTACTCAAGTAACGATCAATCGTCGAGCATGCACGGTGCAAAGAACTTTGGTCCACAACATGAGTTTTATTATACGGAAAGTCGATTCAAATAAAATACACAACGTAACTCGTCAAAAACATATAAGTACAAACTGTACAATGGAAGAAGGTATCATCATCTTGGGACCTCTCTGTACTTTGTCAACACAATCAAAACTTTCTTCTAAGTAAGAGATCATAGATATTCTAATTTCAAACATAGATATTCTATACATTGTATTAATTATATATTAAAGTATGAAAATAAAATCCTATAAAATCGAGTAAGACATCAACAAATTCAAGAGCACATATAACCCAAAATAGAGCAGAACCCAGTTAAAGAAAATGATGTAACATGGGAAAATAGAAAAAAGAAAACTTGATTTACAAATGCAATAAATGACAGAAATCCAGAAAATAAAACACTGCAAAGTTACAGTAATTTTTGTCAAGTTCCATAATTTAATACCTCACTTGATTTAATTTAGACATTCAAACTAAAATTAATCAAACCCACATCAATCCCATCAAGATCCGCCTAATATACCAAACAAGACAATTAAACTTATTGGAACAAATACACAGTTCAATTAAAAAATACAAACATATAATACGGCCTAACATTAAATACTCCAAATTTACCCAAACTAGAAAGAACCAAAGAGGTAATAAAATAAGACAAAGTTTAATGTTGTCATCATATAATATTATAATCTCAAAGAAACTCCCAATCATTTGCAAGAATTACTACAGAACCAAAAAGCACACCACAAATCAATACTATGATCGTTGTCGAATGGAGTACAGTCACGTATATAGCAGTGCTTTAGTGGCTCAGTCAAAGAAATTGTCAGAGGAAGAGGAATCGCAGTACAAACTACAATCATTGTCGAAAACGACAAAACCCAGTCAATTTCAGGGTTCAAGGTTGAGACGATGATGGCGTCAGCGGGCACTATGTAGGAGGAAGAGGAATCACATTATCCCAGTCTTCGACTCTTCGCAGACGAGGCGGAGGAACTAGGAAATAAGGCAGCTCGGTTTGTAAATCGGTTTATGAAGAACACCACCGAAGCCGAAACCGAACTGTGCAGTCCATGTCCAAACAAAACCGGGCAGCACAGTTCGGTTTTTTTTTTTTGGGTTTTTTTTTTTGTTTTCGATTTTTTGGTTTTTTTTGCTCACCCTTAAAATTTGGCATTCGATGCATGCATCGGTAGTCCCCAAGTCGAAATATGACATTTGATGCAAGCATCGGATGTTGCGATGTACGCATCAATAGAAAGAGGAGGAAACATTTCTAACCCATATTGAGATTTCTTTCTTTAAGCTATTCACAAGGAAGGCCTATTTGAAAGCTGGAATAGGAATTCCCAGTTTTTGTTCTTGGCACGGCTATATTGTTGGTGAATTTGACAGCAATAGTCATCGAATTATTATGGTTCCGACGAGGGACATTTAATGGAAATGGATCAGGGATAGGAGAAACCATTTGTAGTCTTGTTGTTCTGTTAGTCTTTTGGTCCTTCTTGAAAGGGCTGTTTAGAATAGGAAAATATGGGGTACCATCCTCCACAATTTGGAAGTCAGGGTGAAGGGACCCGACCTACCACCGCCTATGTGGCAGGACACGTGGTTGCCAACTCGACCTTGAAAGGTCCCACTCCTCAATCACCAACAGAGCAATAAGGTCGACCACCACCGACCAAGGTAGACGACCACAAACTAGCAAACAGAGAATCCTAGGTACTCAATGGACCAGTCGAGGACTAAACACTTCTGATCCATCAATCGAAGAACAACCATGCTTGGCCCACCGATCTGACCAAAAAAGATACCTAAATGTCAGCTGAATTACTTACTGATATCATACAAGCTAAATGACCTTCTGTTATATTTGGGGACAATTCCAAAGGAAAAATCATAGGTTATGGATCCATTGTAAGGGGATCCATAAAAATTGGCAATGTATCTTTGGTACAAGGTTTGAAACACAACCAGTTAAGCATATCACAGTTCTGTGATAAAGGTATGAGCTGTTTTTTCTCTTCCAATCACTGTTTTATTAAATACGTCATTTCAAATGAAATTTTATTAACTGGAGCAAGAAAAATAAATATTTTTGTTATTGATTTATTTTCTATTGAATCCAAAACTCATATTTGTCTTGTAGCAAATAACTGTTCAAAAACTTCATGGTTGTGGCATAAAAGACTTTCATACGTCAATTTTAAATATCTTTCAAAACTTTCAAAAAGAGTTTTAATGAATGATTTGCCACAAGTCAATTTTCTTGCTGGTGCACCTAGGGAAGCTCACATGGATGACTGGAGATCAATACTGCTTTATCAACAAGAATGGGCAAACATGACCTTCAATGCTGAAGCTACATTGCTTCAAACCATTCAGGAGGAGAAAAAACAGAGAGTAAGAGCTGATGCATACTTGGCTGAAAACAAGATTCTAAGACAAAGACTTGGTCTTAAGCCATCTCAGTCAATGACTGAAACTGAAGCAGAAAAGGAAAAGGATGCTGATGCTGACAAGGAACCTGAACCTGAACCTGAACCTGAACCTGAACCTGAACCTGAAGTTGATGATCGTCCATCAGTTGCTGCTCAAGCTGACAAACCCACTGAAGGTTCCACATCAGCAACTGAGTGAACTGATCTAAAACTCTCTTAAAATTTTGAACTTCTTAGAACTTCAGTTTTACTTGTAGTAGTCAAATAACTTCTTTCTAGTTTTAATTTCCTGCTACTTTAATTCATATGTTATCTGCTTGGCCTACTAACATCAATTTTGCAGGAATATAAGTTCTTTAATTGCTCTCTGCTTTAAAGTGAATGATTTTAAGCAAATAGGAGGAGATTGTTGAATCTTGCCTTAAATTAAATTTGCTTAAAATCATTCTACTTTTTGTCAGCTAAGAACTTATAAATTGTTATTTTATTTTGGTCAGCTTGCAGCATAATTTTTTTTGTCAGTCACTTTTATCAGCTGACCATAGTTTTAAAGTGTCAGCTTCTTTACCTCTTTTACTTGAACATTCTCTGGTACTGACACTTTCTTGTTTTGCTTTTTGATAGATATTTTTGTACGTTATCTTTGTAACATAATCCATGTGATCTTGTGAGAAGATACATTTGTATTGCTCAAACACATTTCAAATTTAAATGTGTTTCTAATGGGCTGCTCTTCAAGATCATCTATAAATACCCTCAGGAATCAATTGAAGACATACACATACATAGAAGTCTGAAGCATTCATACTCTTAAAGAAATCCTCTCTGCCTTAGTCTTTTTAAACTTTAGCTAGATATATTCTTCACTGATAATTTCTTTCTAGTTATTGTTTAGACAAACACTGAGTGACTTACTTCATATTTTTTAGAAATCAGTCAGTTTGTCTCACGAGTTTGATTGTTATTCAATCATACTCCATAAACACTGATCTTTTGTTGTACACTGATCTATTAGAGATCACTTAGATTTTTAATAAAATTAGTGCACTTCAAAAATCCAAGTTTGACCAACTTGGTAGTGGACGTAGCAGTTTTACTATGAACCACTTCAATTTCTCTGTCAGTTATCTCTTCAGTTCTTACAAACTGGTCTAACACTTAAGAAGTCTCAATCTAGTTAAGTGTCAACCAGTTACTTTCATAAATTGTTTACTTAATTGTTTTGATAAATTGTTCTTCAGTTTCTTCCTTAGATTCAGTGATCTATTTTAAAAAGAATTTTTTTTTAAACAATTGTGTCGACCGTGACCAATATTCATCGCCTTCTCGTAAAACATCATCCACCGACATAGTATCGGTGACCGACAAAATTACAACAAAATTACGCAAACTTATAAAGCTTTT
This sequence comes from Codonopsis lanceolata, assembly GCA_013146195.2. NCBI lineage: Eukaryota > Viridiplantae > Streptophyta > Magnoliopsida > Asterales > Campanulaceae > Codonopsis > Codonopsis lanceolata. The sequence goes on from CM028379.1 coordinate 84,497,468, forward strand.
CAAATTCATCCTCAAAGTTTTTAAAAGACTTTTCACCCCCTCTAGCCTTGTCAGTTGCCAACTGGACTTACACAAATCCAAACCATGTCTTTCAACCAAAAGAATTCTTGAACTGCTACGCGTGATTTTTTTTGTCCTGTTACTACTGCTAGTTTAGGTGGAAGCATATATACCCTAGTGGTGGCTGATGATTACTCAAGACATACATGTATTGAAATGATGAAGTCCAAGGATGAAACTTAGAGCCTATTCACTGCCCTGTTCAGAAATCTTCAAACTCAGAAAGAATGTGATATCATAAGTGTAAGATTTGGCAATGACACTGAATTCAAGAATCTTGGAATAGATACCTATTGTGATGATCATGGAATAGACCACAACTTCTTAGCAGCAAGTACACCTCAGTAAAATGGTGTTGCTGAAAGAAAGAATAGAAATCTTATAGAAGCTGGTAAAACCATGATTGCTGAAACCAAGCTGCCTAAGTACTTTTGGTCCGAAGCTGTCAACACAACTTGCTTCCACTACAACAAAATTGGGCATTCATAACGTTTTTTAAGAAAACATTGTAAAAATGTATTTTACTCAACGTTTTTATTAAAACGTTATAAACTGTTCATTTTACTCAACGTTTTCAAAGAAAACGTTGTAAAACATTCATTCTACACAACGTTTATGAGAAAACATTGTAATAAGGTGACGTAATGCAACGTTTGTATAAAAACATTGTGTAGTTTGTTTATTACAATGTTATCTAGGTAAACGTTGTACCTAAAATTTAACTTTCATATACAAAAAGTACGGCATGATTTTTCCCTCGCCCACCCTAATTTCTCCCCGTGCACTGTTACCAAATACATAAAATGAGAGACAACCTGAGAATGGTGAAGAGAGACTACTAAAGAAAACCCTAGTCCTCTCTCACTACCACTTGCGCTCATCGTCATCGTCGCCGCATTTTTATCCTAATCCCCAACTATCTGAGTCTTTTGCCATTGCACACTCACATAGCACACCACATTGAACTCTACTATTCACCCTCTATCCCATCCTATCGCCTAGCACAAGGAGCTATATCTGTCTCTCCTGGGAGGCTCGTAAACTGCAATTTTGTTTAGGTAAGTTCGATCTCTACCCACTGATCAAGTCCTAATTTAATTTGCCAAATAGCTAGGCATTGTTTGTAGTAATAAAAGTTATGTATTATTGATTAATGCCCATTTTGTATGGCTGCACTTTGATTCAAATTGAGAAGACAATTATTCATCAACCAAATCCTAGTCATTGATTCTCCTTCATGCGCTTAAGAGCACCAACCCAGAGATAGAAAGTTCCATATCCAATTGCCTTTAACTGTTGACGGTAAATATGTATCCTCCTAGTCTTTGCAACAAGGGTCATGGGGCATTATTGAAGGGGAAGGGATGTCACCACTTCCTTGGATATATGTGCTTATTATCAGATAAGGGAAAAATAGCCCTTTTTTTGTCAACTTGTAAAATGGATGAAAGAAGTAGAAAGAGAATGCAAGTGTATAGAATTATGGGTGTGATTGTTCTTAGTGGAAAAACAAGGTAGACGTAGGGAGAACCTATGCGCTGGTCTCCAGTCTTCTTTTTTCGGTATGCCACCCCCAAAGTGCAAGGAGTAAGAAAGGAAAAAATTGAAGATGGACAGACCACTAATTTCCTTTTTTGATTCTTTTTCCGCAGGAAGAAAGCCTATTATTCATGTCATGTGTCAGCTTGTTGTAGATTGTGGTAAGAACTGCCTCTATGCACTAATGTTGAATTAAGAGAAAAAAATAATTAAGATTTCTAATGTGAGATTTTTGTATTCAAGAACACACAGAGAGCCTTAGTAAATAAATCAATAGGCTCTTCCTTTGTGGAAATATGAGGTGTAGTGAGAACTATGAGCAGATGCACTAACCTTGCTAAGAGTACTAGGCAACCTTGTATAATCGTTAAACCTAAGAGGATGAGTTTTGGTTCTAACATGCCTTGAATTATTAGATGTAAACTAAGTAGTAGAGGTAGTGTTTTTAGTGAGAGATGGAGATATAGACTCATTAGAAAGTGTAGGATTTTCATGAGAATTTTGAGAATCATTAGTAGTAGAAATATAATCACTATTGAGATGTTCATGTGTATTAATACCATAAGGAATATAATTATCACTATAATAAAAATTTGTGCTTGGAGTAGGAGGAAAAAGAGAATTTGAAGAACCGTTGAGTTGAGATTTGAAGGAAAAATGTTTTCATAAAAGGAGCAGTCTCAATAGCTGTCGCAAATGCCTAACACCCAATCTTTTTGATATGTTTTTATATCATTTACCAAACAATACAGGAGCACTCTCAAAACCAACAGCCCATGTTATGCCCTAGCAAAAAAACAGTGCAGGACATCAATTTTCAGATTGCACAAACTACACAAAGAGTCCTATGTTTAACAGTAGGAGGTATTTTTCTGAGATGGCGATTGAGTTCCCAAATTAATGCAATAATCATTGGCCTGCAGAACACTGTTAGAAACCAAAGAAGAACACAATGGAAATAAACAAGATATCAGTTTATCTTTTAAACAGAAGAAGTGACTGAGTATCCTTGGCCGAAGCCTAACTCGATCTGTCTAGGGCTTATGGTTACATAGGCTCAGACCCCCACAACACAATGCTATACACTAAGTATAGCAAAAAACAGTCCAACCAAGAGTTCACCACCGAAAGGGACGATTCTTCCAAGGATTTCTCACTGTGATACCAAACCCAAGCCTTCCAACAGAATAACCCCAAGAAAACCCGATTACCCCTCTCACAGAACCCTCGAATCAGATCTCAAAATCACAGTGTTTCCCTTCACAGATTACCTCACCACTCACAGCTTTTAGAAGCAGAGAAGAAGAATCAGAAAGAGAGCAAACAAGAGAGAGAGATCACCGTATTGTCTGTTGCGTCTCTAAGGGGGCGGACAGAGGGAGTATATATATATGCACAGCCAAGGCAATCAACCACGAAGGCAAGGCAATCAACCGCGAAAAATCAGAGACGGGAGCAGTCAACGAGCTGACTGGAACAAGGATTGGAAGGGGCCGGATTTTCTGGGTCAAAATGGAAGCAACACCCGAAAATAGAACCAAGCCGTAATTCCAAAGACGCAGCAACAGCAGCTGCGATCAAAACAAGGAGAGGGGAAAGGGGCGGGCTGAACACAGGGGTTATCTGGGTTGCTTTTGGGTTTGGGCTTCACAAAGTGGGCTGCCCAAACAATAGGCCCAACCACACTTACACTTTTCTAATTGTATCGAGAATTAAGAAAAGCTCGTTAAGTACCACCTAACCGGAATACAACCCCCGAGACACTTGTAAGATTAAGTAATCCCGATTGCATTAGGAAAAGAAAGACATGATTCTAAACAGTGCATACTGAAGCAGTATCATTTAATTTAGATTATTCGTTCCTGCAACACGGTCCGATTATGCTTGTAATGCCTAAAATGTGTGCTACTTGCTACCGTGTTGAAACTCAAGGACAATTACGAATCAATGGTTTCAACTAGCTATAGACCATTGCACTAATTAAAATTCGGGCACTGATAGTAATTAATCACAACAATCATGCAACGTGAAAAGTAGAAAACAAATAAATACTTACAAATGAATGAGATTAGTCATCAATTCGATCTCACAGTAGTCAAATAACAAAACTTCAATTGCTCATTGACTGGAGAAGTAAACTAATTACAACCCTACTTCAATGAAAACAAACTTCCAACGACTCTTGTACCTAGTGAATAATTTTTCTCAACTAATTACAACCCTACTTCAATGAAAACAAACTTCCAACGATTCTTGTACCTAGTGAGTATTTTTCTCTCATTTCCCTCCCTAGTTGTAGAGTTCTCTCGATCCTGTGTGTGACTGCTTTCTCCAGCATTCCCATCCCTTTTTTTATCTCTTTTTCCTCCACTTAGACCACTACTAAGCAGTTTTTATCAAAAAAAAAAAACTTTCAACTTCCTAAAACTACTTAATAACTACTCTAGAAGTTTTTCCTCTTTACTTCAGTAAGTTGAAAATCAACTTTATCTAAGATATTAACTAGCACGTGCCCACATGACATCACATAATTCATTTTACTTGCAATCCTTGTCTTTTTCTTCATTTTTCTTTTATCATCTCTCTTCACACCTACAATCATCAAACAAGCACAAAACAACAAAAAATGTAATATTTACTCAATAATTAAACACAAAATCAACTAACAATATCACACAAATGTGCTCTTATCATACGTCCATTACCAAGTTGGTCAAACTTGGATTTTGAAGAGCACTAAGATTAAATATATTCTAAGTGACCTCTAACGGATCAGTGTACAACAAAAACTAGTGTTTAAGAAGTATGATTAATAAATAATCAAATTCGTGCAACAATAAAAGGTTCCTTGGAGATTCAAAAGAATAAAGAAACAAACAAAAAAGGTGATTGTTCAAACAAGAACTAGAAAAGAATAATATGAGTAAGGCTATCTAGTTGGTGTTTGAGAGGAGAAACTCTTCAAAAAAAAAAAAAGATTAAAGTTCTGAGTTTGAATGAAGGCTTCAACGTGATTGTCTCGTTCAGTGTGCATTGAGGATTTGAGATTTATGAATACTGAGCATATAATTCTGCGAAGGTGTGCTCTTTAATCTTTGCTTCAAACATTTTATAGAGATATCCAGAATTATAGCAATTTGAGAAAGCAAGGTTGAATCTTGAATTTCTTGACGAAATGATGATGATGATCTTTCATTGAATGCCCAAAAATCTTACAAAGTGTAAGAGACAAATAGTATTTCCTAGCATGAAATATTAAAGAGAGTGGTTAGCTATGATAGAATATAGAATAACATTTAAGACATACCCGAAAGTCTTCTATTGACAATACATGTGAATAGTTCTTTTGTTTGAAAAAAAATAACCAAATAATAATTTAATATAAGTGCGTGAGTGTCAAATGTTTTCAATAATAAATAATTTTCAGCAGATAGAGAGTTCAAAATATTTAGCATATACTGACACAGTGTTGTCAACAGCTACTAGCTACTGATGATTTAACTTTAAGCAGACAGAGTTTCGACTTTAAAGAAGACTGCTTAACTAATTAAGTCCAAAAGGGTATCTGATATATTTAAACAAAAGAGGACATCTTATCTACTGAAGGTTAGATTTTATACTTGCAGTAATGGTGTAGGTGCGCGTATGTGTAGCTGAAGGTCTTTGATTTGAAACTTGGAGGGTGAAAAATTGGCCCTTTTATTTTTTTTGGCCACGGGCCTCCGAATGTTCAGGGCCGGCCATGGGTGCTGTCTAACGAATTAGAATCTATAAGACCATTTTACAGGAGACCTACTCATAGATGCTTAATATCTATCCGAAAAACACATGTAAGCTTTTGTCTTCTATAATCAAATAATAATGGAAAAATTGACGGCGATCAATTTGTAAGTTTTTAACATGTTTAGCACTCCATATATTTTTTAACCGCAAAAATGTACTTTCATAAAATTGTTCTTAAAAACTAGCACATCAAACTGCTTTCTGCCTTGATCTTTCATGCTTTGTCATTGTATCTAAATTATTCGAAAATCATAATTTTTGGGACAACAAAAGAGTGATCGGCATGTGGATATTCAATCGATATTAAAAAAAAAGTGATTGTTTTGAAAATTGTCTATTTGAAATAAACATGATTTTCAAATGAGATGAAACTGTTTGGAAGAGTCGTGTCTTTTTGAAATTCACTAATTAATTGATAGGCGTAAGGAAAATAAGAGTCTTGCCTCTTCAAAACGAACAAAACAGAGGAAAGGAAGAAAGAAGCCGAAGCTCCACCTTAAGTCTAAGGCTTACAGCAGAGGTGGAAGAAGAAGAAACCGAAAAAGTTGCAGATGAGCCCGAAAGTAAACTTGTTGGTTCTTGAACACCTTTTTGATTTGAGATGCATCAAATTTGAATCGCGATGATTCAATTTTGAATTTGTATGCATCGAATTTCAATCGCAATGTATTGATTTGGAATCTCGATGCATCACGGTTAATTGGAAATAACAGTTACAAAATTTGGAATCATGTATCGCGATTCAAAATCATGCATTACGATCCACATAATCATTCATCAAAATCGATGTATGAACTGATGTTGTGCGCCCATGTGTTTCGTTCATTAAGGGTATAATCATCCTTTGGTAATTAAATTGCATTCTACCGGATAAAAAAGTGTTGGGGTTTAAGGCAGCTGCAAATTGTAGAGGGGACCAACCCTTTTCTCACCCAATAATAATACTCTATCTATTCCAAAATTATTGTCATACGTTCCTTTTTCGCATGTCTCAATTGTCTTGCTTAACTTCCTTTTTTATGACATTTTTTTCTATTTTACCCTCACTTTTTATTTATTTTTTAATTTTGAACTACATGCACGAGTTTTAAAGAAAACTATTCATTTTGGGACCGGGGGAGTAAAAACTATTCATTGTCAAATTCTTTGGATTTTCATAGTAATTTTGATTAGGACGCAATCAGTTCCATGCATGTATGGCAAATGAGGCTAAAAGTTTTTAAGAAATGATTAGCACTTTACTTTTTGACTAATGAAAATAATAAAGCAACAAAACGCAAACACTTATTTGATTTATAACAAGCATTGGAGTGAGGAGTGTTGTACACTACAACTGTGAATACATTGTTACGTTGTATTGTACAACACGTTAAAGCTTATTATAAGTTAATCCGGATGTTGTAGCGAAGTGGGAATAACTACTCCAAAGTTTTTCCAAGTAAATGTTTTTGTTTAAGTTTTTAAAACTTGTTGATGCTTGAAGCTTGGATGCACTTTCCACATTTACCTGTACCAATCTTTGAAATTATTTTGAAGGAAAAAAAAAGAGAATAAAATATTCACGTAGCCGATAGCCGATCCCAAGTGATTCGGAAAAAGGCTGACTTGAGTACTTGATAATAAGTTCATTGGGCACAGCAAAATGAAAAAGAGAACTTAGCTTGATTCATAGAAAGAGATGGCATTTTTCTTTCAGGATTCTAGCGTATATTTTATGATTCATGCCCTCAAAAAAGTTAGAACACTTGGAGACAATACAACCGTTATAAGAAGAAAATGCAGAGCAGAAGAAAAAAGAAAAAAAAAAAAAAGAAGAAGAAGAAGAAAGATTACAGGAGAGGTTACCTATCTACAGAATGCAGAGAAAAATCACATACTGAAAGGGACTGTTTTTGTACAAGAAGAAGCAAGAATTAGTAGACCTCCACGTTCCATTGCTCTGCCTTCTTCAACTGCCTTTTGTACTCGGTCCAATCAATGCCTAATGACAAACCAAACCCACAATTATATCGTATTTCTTTCAGCAATTTGAACTTATATGATAACACTATGTTACACATTATATTCCTTACCGTCTTTGCTAGCCAATGACACCATAATGTCATCAATACCCTTTTCCATCCCCTTCAACCCACACATGTACACAAAGGTGTTGTCTTTCTTGAGTAATTCCCATAGCTCCTCTGCATATTGAGCCATACGGGTTTGAATATACATCTTTTCGCCTTTCTCATTCGTTTGCTCTCTGCTCACTGCAAAGTCAAGTCTGAAGTTGTCTGGTTTCTTTTCCTTCATCTTCTCAAATTCCTAGACCCATAAATGGAAGACATTTCAATGTAAATGTTAGAAGGGCTTCGCTACATACATAATTCCGGAGATAGGAGAGGAGACTTTTGTTTAATCTTTACCTCCTTGTATAGCAGCGAGCTACTGGTGGGAACTCCCAAGAAAAGCCATGCCAAACCATTGAACTGCGAGTAAAGAAAATTAACCAATTGACTAGTCAGATCAATTCTTTCACTAACACCAAATGCCCATGTGGTAGACTTCATTACAATCTCCTACCTCATAGTCTTCATGTTTCTCAAAGAACATCTTCCACAAGAAGGAGCGGAAAGGAGCGATTCCAGTTCCAGTTCCAAGCTGCCAGAAGGAAAATGATTTTTATTATAACTAAAACATTAAGCCTGTAAATGCTGACAAGAGTAGTAACGTGAATTGTTACGATCAAAAATTGCATGACCCTTTAAGCAAAATATGTAACCGGCAATCTCGAGTAACATACCATTATAACTGTTGCATTAGGATCCTTTGGCATAAGCATTTCTTTCCCAACGGGTCCGGTTATTTTCACTTCAGACCCAGGCTTCAAGTCGCCTGAAATACAGCAACACAATGAGGTCCGTGTGTAGGCATATTACCTAACTGATCTTATACAGATGCATATTAAAATAGTTCATGCTAAGCTATTCGATGTCTTCAAGACGAGGAAAATTGTGTTAATAGATTTAAGTTAATTGCGAAGCCCATTGAATCAACAAATTAAGGAGTTTCGGATTCATTCTTACACAAGAAATTTGAGCAAACTCCTTTGACAACTTCCCCTGCATCATTAGTGTAGACGAGCCTTTTCACACACAGCGAGACCTGCATGAAACATTGAGTTCAGACACTAGACACATCCACGACACGAAACAATTGTTTTCATGCAAAATTATCTGGTCATATAACAAAGTTGTTTCATTATAACACACCAAACGAAAATCATGTAAACGGAGTATCAATTAAGACACTTTTCTTCGCTGTTTCAAAAACTTGTATACTTGAACGAAAATATGAATGTATGATTCAAGGCTTACGGTTTTAGAGTCTCCGAAGTCACCAAGGGCACTGCTAGCAATTGAGTACAACCTTAGCTTGTGCGGCTTTCCATTCTTGTCAACACCATCTGCAATCACACCAATGGATTGCCCCTCTCTGTATGGGACCTCACCTGGTCAAGCCAATCAATAAATCAAACTCAGGTTGCATTACGATCAAAGGACTTGTAGCGAAATCAATGTCATTCTGAAATCGGTCAGACGAGCATAAGATGGGGTTACATAACCAAATTTAATGGTCTAGGCATGGACATCAAACCAGTCAAGGATTAAATATCTTTGAAATTTGTGATAGAATTCGTAAGATCAGTACCGATTGTGAATCAAAAGACGGGTGTAAAAAACAATGAAGGGCATACCCTCGGTACTGAAGACCATGTGCCATGTTTCTCCAGGCGCATCATCAGCAGTGATCTTGGTGTTGAGAAGGCACCTGCCAGTGTAGGGATTCTTTGGCTTGAACTTGTTTACAGTTATACCTTCGTCCTGTTTCTTTGAAATCTTCTCAACTTTGGCGGGAGCTGCCGGAGCCTCTGTTGTCACCTGGGCTCTAATTGAAAACACTCTTCCCCCACACGATCCATTTTTGTAAGACAAAGGTACCTGAATCGACCAATACCCATTTCACAAAATAAAAAATAAATAAAAATATCTCCAGTTAAAGCCCATCCCAGCATCAATTCACAGGATCCTACCAACAATTTTCCCTAAAGAATTCATTTTTTATAGTAGTTGCATTCAAATCTTCCCTAGTAGGCACAACGATTCATATTTCTGAAAAAGGATTCCTCAAACTCAATAAAGATGAGCCTTTGTCCCAATTGCCATTTGGGTAGGCTTACATGACTCATTTTTCGTCAACTGTTTGGTCCAATGCTTACACCGATATTCTTAGTGTTCATGCTCACAGTGATTAGATAAAAGTTTTATCCATGATTGTCATTTAATGGTGATTTTGATACAATCAGAAACCCCTGTCACCTTGATGAACTGAAACTCATTATTGAAATTCTTTGTTAAAAGGAAAAAATAAAAGTTTATGCCAAGAAAATATAATGAAAATGCAGATGGGATATGATACCTTGGTGAAATTGATTCTTTCTACAGAGGAGATGGAAGTTCTGGAGGAAAGAGAAGTGGATTTGGAGGATGGAAGGGAGACTGCAGCAGTTACTGCAGTAGCCATGATTGATTTGAGTGTGAAGAAGAGATAATGTGAGAGGGAGAGATAGAAATTATGGTGTTAGAAGAAGAAGAAGAGGGGGAAAAGGGAGGGAGTGATGAGGGGATATTATGGATTGGGTGGAGGAGATTAGTAAGCCAATGCAGTGGCAGGTGTGAGGATAAGAAATTTGTGAATTGACTCTCCCAGTTTGTTAAGTCTTTTGTTAGAGTCTAGCTCTGGCCATAAACATCATAATTTGGCTTTTTGATTCTCCACAAGTGAACACATAAAAAGAGAATTGCGCATCGAAGATTCAAGATTACAGCTGAGACTGTTGTGTTTCTATTTTGATTTTACCGTCACCAGAGACAGAGGTAGATGATGACTTCGTTTGGTGGAGCGTTTTGAAAATATAATTTTTTCAAAATGAAATTTTTTAAAACACAGTTTTTTTTTAATTTTAAACACGTTTGAAAACTATTTTAAAACGTCTATTTTTATAAACAAAATAGTTATAAATGCATCTTATTTTTAAAACGCTACATTTAAAAAACTTCAAAAAAAAACGCTAGATTTTTTATCAATATTTTAATTAAAATGCTATACCAAATAAGAACAAACATATTGTACGTCAATAATCTATGTGATTGTGCACAAGTAAATGTTGTGGAAATTGTAGTAGAAGTCTTGTGTTAATTAAAAATGGGTACTTAGTATTGATCAAAATAGAAAAAGGATCATTGGTACTTGCATTTTAAAATTATTTAAATTCGTAAAAAATGGTAGAGATATTTTTTTATGAGAAGCAAAGTGCCATTATTTTTATACTTGAAGAGAGTAATTTCTGTACGTCTTAATCAAGCTATGGGTCCTTTTTCGGAGATTCTAGTGAATGGCTCATTGGCCGCCGCGATGCTTTAATTTATTGAAAAAATTATAAGTCGATATATTTTTTAAAACATATTTTAAAATAAATTTAAATATTTTTGAATATATTTTTTAGGTACATTTTTTGAGAAAGTACGTCACTGTCTTTTATGCCTATATGAAATTTTATTAATAAGATTTTTTCGTGTTTTTGGAGCTATACTCCTTTCGTCCTTCATCAACCCCCTTCCCTCCTAATCTTATCTCATTCTCTCCCCTCCTCTCTCAATCTTGTCGTAGCTTCCATTCCCGACCGTGTCCGATTTCGATTTCGATTTCGATTTCCTTTTTCGATTCAGGTATTCAATTTATTTACCTTTGTTTTGATTCTTGTTGATTTCTCTTTTTTGATCGATTAATTTGAAATTAATATAATCTATTTCTCTTTACCGTAAATCAAATTATTTATTTTCGAGATTTTTAACTGCTTATTCAATTTATTCGATTATGTATCAACTAAGCTTATTATTATTACCTTTACCGTAGATCAAATTTTTTGTATTCCTCTTAAAATATGGTTGATTGAACACAATATTGTTTTTTTGCTGCAACGAATTAGGGCAAATTTATGAAAGGTCAATTTTTGTACCATATAATTACTGTAAAGTTATTTTTTGAAGAATAGTTTTGTTTTTTTAAGGCAAAAGCGTCTTTGAGCACATCTTTCCCATAACTTGCAATTAGGTCATTTGAGGCGTCAAAATTTCGGGATGGCCACTTTGTCTTGACTTATCTTGCATGTTAACCTCATTTTTGATGGGACGTTAAGTTTGGGCGTTAATAGAAACTTTGTGTGATAATAGAAACTCAGAGGCGTCAAACTGGAAAAAAAAATATATTTGTGATAAGGTCAAGCCTCCGCCTAACCCTGCCGTACAGAATCTGCCAGTTTGTTGAAAACATAAACATCGATCTCTCTCATCTTTCACCTTTCTAAACTCTCACCGTGTGCAATAGCAACTTTATCTCCATCTTCCGCCCGATTTCATCTCTGAGCCGACCTCCTTCATCTCTCGATCCACTTCCCGACCCTATTCAGGCCAATCCCCCATCGCCCACGCCCGGTAAACCCATCTTGCTTCATCTCGATATGCCAACGCGTCTTCCAAATCCGCCATAGCCACAAGTGACATATCTACGATCCGGCCTAACTCCATCGGGACCCATCAACAAGCTCCACTGCCGACCTCCTTCAGTATCACCCCTAGCGGCCTCCCTGCTCCGCATCCGCCCAATCCCGTAATTTCTCAACGCCTCGACGATCTCTTTGTTCTTATAGTGTCGGGCCCCAACGCCATCCTTTATCTCTGTTTATCTTCGGCGTCAATTTCATCTATCATTCGCCTTTTCTCCATCCTAGCGCGATCTGAAAGGAGTTGAATCTATGGACTTTGATTTCGGATCTCCCACACAATTAAGATCTCAAACCTGACAATTTAACCGACAAAGTTGAGAATTAGGGTTCGATTGATGTTTTTGTAATGGGTAGTCGAGAAATGATGATCTGATGTCAAACTAGGAGAACCCATATGGGTTTGGGAGGTTAAATCATTGACATTCCATGACTGTGGAAGATGCTTAAATTCCCTACTTTACCGAGTAGCCCAGTTGAAATTTCCCCACAGAGATTCAACCTTTTCGATTTATGTCTCAAATTTCCCGATATTAAACTCAAAACACAACAATAATTCAAGAACATTCTCAGGTTTCAACTCTGAAACACCCCAAAATCTACGGATAATTTTAGTAGAAAAGTTAGAAAGAGAAACAAGGAAGCAGAGACTGAGTAACGGTGAACCAATGGAGGAGCATGCTTGTTCCGATCATTGCTCTGAACCGACTTCCTCGGTTCAAAACCGAACACTTCCCAGTTCCACCGGTTGTTCCTCCCATCTGACATTTCCAAATTTCCCCAAGCCCTAGACCTCCAGAACCTTCCACAATCTCCACCTTCTCAACACCGAATCGAATTTTGCAAAGAGATTCAAAGAAAAAGCTTCAAGCCGATTGAAACCTTTCTCTCTCTCTCTCTCTCTCTCTCTTGTCCCAGTAACGTGAGCAACTAGAAATGATTGATTTTGAAATACCTGGAATGTGAATTGAAGATTCAACCATGGACTGTGACTGAGTTGAGTGTGATTGTGGGCAGTTGAGAGATGTGGAGAAGGGATGATGTTGTTGAAGAGAAAGGAGAGAGAAAAGAGAAGTGACATGTTTGATTTGTTGGGTGGTGCTGGCTATTTCAACATTTTGACCCCTTACTCTTTATACAAATGACATGTACATTTTTTTTTTCAGTTTGGCCCCTTTGAGTTTCTATTATCACACAAAGTTTCTATTAACGTCCAAACTTAACGTCCCGTCAAAAAATGGGTTAACATGCAAGATAAGTCTGGTACAGTGGCCATCCCGAAAATTTTGACGTCTCAGTGGCCTAATTGCAAGTTTTGGAAAAGTACAGTGGCCCAAAGGTGCGTTTTGCCTTTTTTTTTTAATAATAGAAGTCAGTTTTGGAAACCAAATTGCACCTATCGCTATAATTAGGCCTGCCCTTTATGGCTTTGTTTAATATTATTGATAAGAGGAGACATCTCTTTAGTTATTGTACAAATTGAATTCCTGCTAGTGAAATGCATAGGTATTGATAAAATATTACCATTTTTATATATTGAGTATGGTTTTTAGGGTTAGGGGGTTGTACGTCAGGCATAGAAGACACAATGTATAGATAAGATCTTGTGGTGTTTTAGTGCATATGTATTTTTTGATAGGCAAGTATGACTCCTTGTTGGTATGAGGATTGGAACCAAGGACCTCAAGGTCTTTGCCTGAATTCCCTTGCCATCTCTTCCACCCCTTGGGTTCAGTGCATATGTTAAGTCTTTGGACATGGAACATTTAAATTTTGATTCTTATGATTGATTTTATTTGATGCAAGAGAGTTGGCAAGGGGTTGTTGTACATTAGGCATAGAAGACACAATGTATAGATAGGGTCTTTTGGTGTTTTTAGTGCATATGTTAAGTCTCTTGTTCATGTTATGGATGTGGAACATTTAAATTTTGATTCATATGATTGCTTATATTTGATGCAAGAGAGTTGGTAAAATAAAGGCTTTCTTTGTCTTTTTTGCTCTCGTCAGGCTAAAAAAAGGAGCGATTGAATTTTTGTGTGTGTTTAAGATCTGCATCTTTAGACAGTGTATTCTAATATCAAAGAGTCGCAGAGAATCTCTTATTGACAAAAATTAATAAAACATTTGGATCCTTTTTTTCCTCATTCTTGCCATCCTGAATTCTTGTGTTAATAAGTGGTTGTAGTATTTTTCATATAAGTGGGAATCATTCATGTTTAACAGCTCTTTGCTATTTAAGATTGGGGAATTGTGCTCTTTTATGACCCATTGACCATACAATATCATCCATGTATGAGGATATAAACAAGGGCTACAAAATAGAGATCCCTACTGTTTTTTACTATACTTTCCCTGTGCTTTTATACATTCGTGTTTAACAGCTTTATGCTATTTAAATGGATAGCTGTAAAATTTTCAAATCAGTGGGAATCATTCATGTTTAACAGTCTTTTGCTATTTGAGATAGGGTTTAATCATTCATATTCCGACAATCTTTCTCTAACTTTATTGTCAACTTTCCTTCCTCATTTTCTGGATTAGAAGCTGCATTTTTTATATAGAACTGCAAAGCATGCCCATTCCACAAACATGTTTATGTTTAAAAAGGTCTTAAAAATGCGATTTTCGAGTATAACATGATCTGATTTTGTAGGATATAATTATTGGGAATTTCAGCAAACTGACCCGTTTTTTTACACCATGTTTGAATCTTGGAGGTCTTAAGGATGGAGAGACAGAAGGGTTCAATCTAATGAGAGAGCTTGAAATTGCCATGACGGGTTAATTCTGTCTAATAACTTAAAGAAATAGAGAGGTAGTGATGAGGTATATATTGAGAGAGGAAATAAGGGAGAGAACATGTAATATGCCGTCCTTGGTGGCTCTGTGTTTCAGCAAAATGGAGGACTTGGAGTTGATTGAGAAGAGTGTAGTTCTTTTTGGTTGCCTTTATTTGTCATGGAAGATCGATATGTATGGAGCTTCTTGGATGTTGCCTTTAGTTGAAATTATTCTATATTGAGTTGACATGTTGTTAAACATTTTGTCTAGATTAAAAACCGTGAAGTCTATGGTTGGCGTTGCTGACGATCCTAATCACTTTGTTTCGATCCTAATCAGTATATAAAGCGAAGGGGTAACTTATGAGCTTCTTCGTATGTTGGTGTGTGCGTATGTCTATATATATGTGTGTGTGAGTGTATGTGTGCATGTATATATGTATTGGTATATGTGCACAAACTTCTGATTATGATCCAATGTAAAATGCAGCCAAAGAGGCTGTAGGGGCTGAAGAAACACCCTGTGGAGATTGATCCGTTACAAGGTTGAGGTCTGCTCGTGGGACACTCAATGCTCCAGGATTGAGTTTGGTAGTTGGACCAAAAGGAGGTCATGGTGAATAGAATGATTAAGACAAGAAATCGAATTGTTGTTGACAGAACGAGGTTTTTAACCGAAAGTTAGAGCACAACTAAGCTCATAGTATTACCCCATGCATGTCAGTTTGGTGTGAAACCATTGATGATATTTCATAAGAAGTTTCAATTTCAGGTTGGGAATTTTGGATGAATGAATGTCTGTAAAGTGATATGCTAAGGCTTGAGAAGAAGCTCATAAGAATAATACAGAGGTCTCTTGAAGTTCAAAGCTCCATTGCTGTTGGGGTCTTGATATTTGTGACCATTTTTAGCTGTAAACAAGAATTCGTTTGTAACATATGCAACTCTGTAAATGTATATTTTAATTCTTTTTCAAAATGATCTCAATTCTTTCATGTTTTAACTCACTTTGAAGTTTATACACAATTTCTGACAGCGTCTTAGGATGTTTGTATAGTTTCTTGCATGTCTCAAGACTCTCAACTCATTTTGAATATAACAGTTCTGATGCCTAGAAAAACTGTTAACAATTCTGATGTCTAGAATTGGTATCAGCATTTTTAGATTTTTTTTTTGTCTTGAAAAAACCGTGTTAACAGTTCTAATACCTAACATTGACATCATCATTTTTGGATTTTTTTGATCTTGAAAAAAACAGTTAACAGTTCTGATGTCTAGCATTGGCATCAACATTTTAATATTTTTTTGGTCTTGAAAAAACTGTGTTAACAGTTCTAATGCCTCGATTTGACATCAGCATTTTTGGATTTTTTTTTGTCTTGAAAAATTGTCTAAACAGTTCTGATGTCTTGATTTGACATCAGCATTATTGGATTTTTTTTATCTAAACAGTTCTGATGCCTGGATTTGACATCAGCATTTTTGGATTTTTTTTTTTTGTATTTAAAAAACTGTCTGAACAGTTCTGATGCCTAGATTTGACATCATCATTATTTGATTTTTTTGTCTAAACAGTTCTAATGCCTGGATTTGACATCATCATTTTTGGATTTTTTTTGTCTTGAAAAAACTATTTAAACAGTTCCGATGCCTGGATTTGACATCAGTATTATTGGAATTTTTTTGGTCTAAATAGTTCTAATGACCGGATTTGGCATCAACATTTTTGGATTTTTTTTGTCTTGAAAAAACTTTCTAAACAGTTCGGATGCCTGGATTTGGCATCAGTATTATTGGATTTTTTTTTCTAAACAATTCTGATGCTTGAATTTGACATCAGCATTTTTGAATTTTTTTTAGTCTTGAAAAAACTGTCTAAATAGTTCTGATGTCTGGATTTGGCATCAGCATTCTTGGATTTTTTTTTGTCTTGACAGTCCGGATGAGATTTGTCTTCACTAATGACATTTTGGTCATTTGGCAACCAATTTGTAGTTATATGAAATGTCCAAAAAATTGATGGATATATATGAAAACATGTTTCTAAAATTGTACCCGCTTGAAATTTGCCGTAATTTATTAACGGTGATTTTATAAACAATATACTAGGTTTACCATTATTTCTATCATTGTTATTATCACCAAACGTTAGTGACGGATAAAATTGTTTTTTACTAAAACACGTTAGGCTTTCACTAAGGCTTATTAGTATAATAATAATGATAGAAATAGTGATAAACCGAACATTTTTATTTTTGAAAACACATGAGGGATGGGCAAAACATGCTTCTCCTTGATATTTATGGGTTAATTACTTTTTGGTCAAAATATGTTTACCACCCTAAAGTATATACTTCCTATAATTCCCCTAATGTTAAAATTTTTCCAACTTCATGCTTGACGTTGTCATTTGTCTCATTTAACCATCTCCCATCAATGCCCATTTAGAAAATTAAGTTAAGTTGCACGTGGTCGTTCAAGTGCCAGACAATATTATCATTTCCACTATGAGTTTTATTATTTATTCGGTACAACTCCACCTATTGACCTTGATGACAATATAGTCCAACACTATATGATCACGTGCAACGTAATGTGATTTTCTAAATGGTCATAATGAGAGGGGGTTGAATGGGATAAATGACAATGTTATGTATGAAATTGGAAAAAATTTAACATTGAGAGGCATTATTGGATTGTGTGTATATTGGTAAACATAATTTGGTCTTACTATTTTGACCATCATACAAATTGGGGGTAAGTTGTAACCCCATTCATCAAACAACTTTTTCAATTTTGGTCAGTGGGGTCCTTATCGTTAGCACACCATCCAATTTTTTAACAAGCTATTGATGTGGACTATATGAGCCACTTATAAAGGGTATTTTTGTCCGTCCAATAAAAATATTTATTCTCTCTCTCTTTCTCTCTCTCAACCACCGATCTTCTTGCCCCTCTCCCTCACTCTCTTCCCTCCACCCATCATGTCGGAATCTTGAATATCTTTGACAAACCCGGCCACCACTATATTTGTCGGAATTTGATAGAACCACAATTAATTTCAAGAATTGTTCTTAGTGACTTGTCAGACTAGGATCCCCCTTTTTCGACTTGTCAGACTAGGATCCCCCTTTTCTTTCTCAATGACTTGCATGTGTTTGTGCATGTGCCGAGTGTGTATGGGGTACCCAGTTGGGTGATGGTGCTTAAGGAAGAGGCAGAAGCGGCGGTGGAGGAGCTGGTGGTGGTTTACAATTCATCCTTACTGTCGATCAAAATAAGTGATATAACATAAATTGCTTGAGATATATGGAACTCTCCCTCTCTCTCTCACACACACACACAAACTAAGACGAACAAATCTAAGTCAACTAAGCACTCAGATCTAAAACAGATTTCATCAACTCAATAACGTCTAGAGAAATAATTCAACCGATTTTTGCACAATCTGCTGCTTTTCGATTATCTCCCTATCTTTAATTTTTCAAATTTTTAATTTTTAGTTCTTTCATTTTGTATTAGGTTTTCCTGACATTAGAACTCATGTACATGAAAATCGGGGTGAATTGGTTGAATAGTTCAAGGAGGAAAAGTTAAGTGCGAGTTCTGAGATACGATGGAGATTCAATTCCATTAATTTTCTGTGACGACGGTGTCGCTATGGTTTATGGAGTTAGGGTGTGGTGCTGCATACAGTGATGCCAATCGATACAGCCCTAACGGTTTCTGTCCGAGCCTGACAGTTTATGTCAAACATAGGTTTGGTTTAGACGGTTAGCGATATTATCCCGTCAAAAAAGTGTCGTTTCGATCTAGTCTTGACGGTTTCGGTTCAAACGTGCAGTTTCTAGCCAATGATTATACTTGTACGTTTTTTTCAGCGCATTATACGCGTCCCGTATATTATACTAACTATATTAAAGTTGTTGTTTTTTTTTTTTAAGGAAACAGGGACGGTACCCTGCTAGATTTTATTAAAATAGAAAGAAATACAAACTTGAGGGGGACAACCAGCCTTGCCCTTATAAATGGGAGGACAGAGGAGTCTTACCTCGAAAGGGAAATACAAAGCAAATCAGAAGAAAATTAAGAAATTCTAACATAGAGAGTACTACTAGCATCTAAACAAATGAGACCCTTAATTGATCGAGGGATATCAGCAGCCGATAGAAACTCGGAGTTGTCTGGAGAGTCACAAGCCAGAGTAGCAAGACTATCTGCAACTTTATTAGCTTCACAGAAACAGTGTCTGAACGAGTGTTGACCAATTTGTTGAAGCCGAAGAATATATCAGAAAATATAAGCATACATCCAGGGGATTTTGAAATTTTTAGAGATACTATCAACAATGACTTTGGAATCCATTTCAATTAAGACACAATGAAAACCTTGCTCATGAATCCAAAGAAGACCTGTATGAAGAGCTTGCAGTTCTGCCCTCATATTGGAGCACTCGCCATAGAAATTCGAAAAGGCATAAATATAATTTCCTTGAGAGTTCCAAAGAATACCACCTCCACCACTTAGACCGGGATTACCCCGACTAGCTCCATCCGAGTTAAATTTGAAGCATCCTGAAGGGGGACGGTCCCAAGAAACTGCCTGAACTTTAATCTGCTTATAGAGCCCAAAAGAGATATCTGAATAATTATGGAGATCAGAGATGAAGTAATTGGATGCTTGGAGAATGGCCTTAAGATCAGATTTGATGCTGAAGATCAGAGATCGAGCTGAATGATAAACTCCTTCAAAGATGGCTGAATTCCTAAATTTCCAAAGGTGCCAAAGAATAAGAGATAGGACAATGATGAAGGGAAGGGACTGGCGATAAAGCCACCAAGCAAGGCAGCGCTGTTGGATAGCACTCGGGCAGAAAGGAACTTCAAATAGGGAGTGAAAATGTCTCCAAATTTCTGTTGCCAAACTACTAGAAATGAAGACATGATCAAAAGTCTCAATATGTCCAGATTTGCAGCATTGGCATTTCGAAGCAAGCGAAAACCCTTTACCCCAAAGACCTTCATCAATAGGAAGACGGCGAAGGAAAATCCTCCAAAGAAGAATGCTAATTTTTTTGGCAGAGATTTGTGCCAAATAAAGTCGGCAGACAGCATTCTAGGATGAGCATTGGAGACCTCTGAAATAGCTGAACTAAGAGTAAAATTACCTTTAGAAGACAAAGTCCAACAAACTCGATCATCTTCATCAATAAGAGAAATAAACTAGGCCTTAATACTGTCTATGACGGAGGAAGAGAGAGCAGAACTGAGACTTGAGTTATGGCTCGACAAACTGGGCAGGAAGTCTCGAACAGAAATAACGCTGCTGTCCATTGGCGAGGAAAAATGGAGATCACGAATCCAGTAGTCAAACCAAGAATAGCAGTTTCCACGACCAATTACCCAAAAAATTCGAGGGTCAGCTATGGCACGGGCCTTTAGCATTCTACACCAAGAATGAGAACCTTTGGAAAGAACAATGCTAGGATGTTGCTGAGAACAGTATCTAGCCTTCATATAGGAAGTCCAAAGATTAGTGACAAGCAAAGCGCCACCACAACTTCGGTAGTAAGCCTTACATAAATCGACCATAGAAAAGATACCAAGAGACCACCTTGATTAGCAGAGACGGTCTGACAAGTTGACCAAGAAATCCAATTACTTTTATTTCTCCCTTCCAACTGCCCCCAAAAGAAATTGGAACACATCCTATCAATCATCTTAATGACAGATTTAGGAGGGTCTATGGAGGCAATTTGATAGCTAGTAATGGAATAGAGTACATGCTTGATGAGGATAATACGACCAACCGAATCTAGGAAAGGCCCTAACCAAGAGCTAATACGACCTTGAAGCTTGAGAAGAAGATAATCAAAATAAGACTTCTTTTTGCGACCAAAGTAAAGAGGACAGCCAAGGTATGTGATAGGAAAAGAACCCATCTGAAAATCCAGAACTGATTGAATCAGATTGCAACCAGTGACCTCTATGGAGGGGGCGACAAAGAAGGAGCTTTTAGAGCGGTTGATAAGTTGACCAGAGGCAGCTTCATAGGTCTGAATAAGATGTTTGTGCTGGGAGAGGGATGCCTTGCTACCATTACAGAAGATGATAATGTCGTCAGCAAAGGCAAGATGGGAAATAATAGGACACCCACTAACAGTCGAGTAGATATAGGACGGGAATTGGGATTGAATACGATTAATACTTCGACTAAAAAACTCCGCTGCTATAATGAAAAGACTCAGAGATAGAGGATCCCCTTGGCGAAGACCCCGAGATGAAGGAAAAAAACCAACTGGGTCTCCATTAATTAAGACCGAAAACCAATTGTCAGAAATTAGACGCCAAACAAGATCAATAAAAATCTCATGAAATCCAAACTTTCAAAGGACACTGGTGAGAAAAATCCAAGAGACTCGATCAAAAGCTTTGGCCATATCCAACTTAATAACAACATTAGATCCAGAAATCTTTTTCCCCAGATGACACATCATTTCCTGCGCAAGAAGGATATTGTCTTGAATAATACGCCCTTTAGTAAAAGCGGTCTGATTTTCGGAAATAATATGAGGCAAGATGGAAGCAAGCCTTGTAGAGAGAATTTTAGATATGACTTTTGAGCAGAAATTACACAGACTTATAGGGCGGATATCCTTAAAGGAAGTTGGAACATCAACCTTTGGAATGGTGGCAATAAGAGTACTCAACCATGAGCGAGGGAGAGAAAACCCCGAGAAAAACTCCAAGATAGCTTGATGAAAATCAACACCAATAATGTCCCAGCAGAAGGAGTAAAATTTCCCAGTGAATCCATCTGGACCTGCAGCACTATCCCCATTAAGGTCGGAAACAGCAGCCTTTACCTCAGACAACAAAGGAGGAACAATTAGAGATTCATTCCAGGCTGGCGTGATCAAAGTGGGAATCATATCCAGATTATGAGAAGAAGAACCTTCAGCTTTAAGTTGGGAGCTAAAGTAAGTGATGGCAGCTTGTTTAATTTCCATGTCAGTAGTGAGGAGATTTCCTTCATCATCATGAATAGAATGGATGTGAAGACGACGTTGAGCCTGTTTAACCGACGCATGGAATAATTTCGAGTTTCCTTGCCCTTTTTGCAACCATTTAATTTTGGTTTTTTGACGCCAATATTCTTCCTCCTGTAACAAAAACCGACAATGGGAGGCCTGAGCTTTCATGAAATTCTCGCGATTGATAGGAGAATTATTGAGCTCAAAAAGTAATTCCATTTCCAAAACCTCTTCTTCAGCTGCTTTGAGATTGTCAAAGATATTTCCGAAAACATTTTTATTCCATATTTTAAGAGCCGCCTTGACATTACCTAATTTGCTTGAGAACTTAGTCATAGGTCTGCCTGTAACTGGTTGATTCCATGCTTGGACAACTGTTTCCCTAAAAGAGGCATGAGTAGTCCAGATATTGAGAAATCGGAAAGGAACAGGATGTCGAGAGACTTGTCGGGCTATAGTAGTGAGCAGCGGAGAATGATCAGAACAATTTCTGTTAAGATGTTGAAATGAGGTTAATTGAAACTTGTCCAGCCAGGAAGTATTACCCAACACTCGATCAATTCTCTGATGGATGGTGGCTGTGCCTACTCGCTTGTTCCACCAGGTGAAGTTGCTTCCAGAAAAGCCCAGATCAATTAAACCCGCAGCAGATAAACATGCGTGGAAATCCATGGCCCCAATACGATCCCAGCCGGAACCCCCACTCTTTTCTTTAGGATGAAGAGTAATATTAAAGTCCCCTCCAATTAGCCAAGGGGTTTGAGAAAAGGTCGAGCTAGTGCTGATAAGATCATCCTAGAGATCTTGCTGGTCTCGCGAGTCGCACCTCGCATAAACACAAGAGAAAAGGGCATTAACAGGCCAAGAAAAATGTTTAATTAGAAGCGTGACATGCTGGGAAGTCTCTTGAACAAGGCTACAAGTGAAGCTAGATTTAATAAAAACCCAAATGGAACTTGCAGAATTAGAGAAGGAAAACCGAAAATTTAATCGGCGAGTAACAAGAGCAACTTTGGAAGAATCTAACATAGGCTCAAATATAGCAATAACAGATAAGTTATGAAGCTTAACTAGCTGTTTGAGATGGCTTACCGTAGGGTCGTTACCAATACCTCGAACGTTCCAAAAAAGGACTTTGCAATCCATTAGGCACTAGTTTTGGAATCAGTAACTGAGGACTTAATTGTCTTAGATCTTGTTTGTCTGGCTGCTGGAGGGATTGGAGGCTTAGACTTTGGAGGAGGATGTTTATGACCTTCCAAGTTGAGAGCATGCAGAGTAATGTTTTCAGGTTCATCTTCATTGTCCAGCGTATTAAGCACAGCAAATCGATTTGGGGAGAGGCAGTCACAGCTTTCAGAATTTGAAACATCTTCAACATTCATAGGATCCTGGGCATGATCCTGTAAGATGGAGGAGTTCGGAGATCGAGAGACCTCTTGGATTGTTGAAGACGTGCAAGGGGTTGGCTTATCTTTATTGATAACACAAGTCTCTACATGTATAGACAAAGAGGAAGCATTATCATCTAATATAGGCTTAGAAGTTTGACGATCTCCTGGATTGTTAACCTCATTAATCCTCGGATCAGTATCATTATTAACATTAATCACATTGTCCTTTTCTTGTTCCGAAAGCAAAGTTGTAGGGTTTGTGTCCACATTAGTCGCGACTGTTGTTGGGATCGGGAGGGTGGTAGTCGGCACTGGATCTGTGGGAAGAGAAGCCTTTTTAGGAGTCCATCTTTGTCGAGGGTTAGGGTTAGGGTTTGTAGATGTTTGGTTAGGGTTTCAGGGTTTGGGCTAGGTTGGCAGCTTGGAGGGCCATACGGGTATGGTTCTTAATTTTGCAACTTAGTTCATTATGCCCTTGCCGAAGACAATGCGTGCAGTATAGCGGCAGATTTTCAGCCTCTAGAGGCTGCCAAAAACTTGGATAAACTGAGCCACAATCAACCCAAATCCTGTTGGGGCAAGGATTTAAAAGATCAACTTCAACACAGATGCGAGCAACACTAGGGCGTGAAAGATTTATAGTCGGCTGATCAAGCATAAGGGGACGGCCAAATAGCGAAGCAATGGAAAATAAAGTGGATTTATTAAATAAGTGAATCGGGAGACCGGGAAGAGCAAACCACACTGGGACAATTGAACTTTCCACGTCCGGTCTAAAACTAGGAGTCCACTTAAAAATCCGCATAGGAAACCTACCCAAAAACCATTGGTCTTTGATCCAAAGACGTTGATAGTCTTCATGATTCCGAACCTGAATTAGAATGTGTTTAGGATCCAAGTGCCCTATACTGAAATCTGCTTTGAGGCCAATGGTGCTAAAATACTTTATGGTAGCTTCCATTGAGGGGCGGCCATGTGAGAACTTCCCAACAAGGGCAAGATCAAAAGGTTTAGCAAGAGAAGCTATGATTTCAGGGGAGAGTTTGAGATAGGGTTCCCCTTTGTATGTTGATGGCGGGATAACAAAAGAGGGAACAGCCGCTGTACCTGTTAAGGCTTCAGCAAAGGAAAGAGGTTTATGAAGAGAAGGTGGATCAGGTTCAATCGAAGGAGGATTGGCAGCCATAGCCGCCGGCTGACTTGAAAGAAAAACCTTAGACGGCCAACTGAGAGAGCTTTCTAGAGAGAGAATTTTTTTCCAGAATAGAATAGATATTAATTCCAAATTAAAATCTTATTTTAAAATTCTGCACTATCCCCACTTAAATTGATAACAGCCTGCTTAATCTCCGAAGCAGAAGGAGGAGAAATAAGGTGATCATTCTAGTTTTCAGAAATAAGACGGGGAATAACATCTAAATTGAAAGTAGAATTGAAGTTTCCATCAGATTGAAGTTGCTCCTGGAAATACTTGACTGCCCCTTGTTTAATAGTCTGATCAGAATCAAGGAGGTTGCCCTCCATATCATGGATGGAATGAAGAAAAAGATGACACTGAGTTTGCTTGACTGACGCGTGAAATAACTTGGTGTTACCTTGGCCCTCCTTAATCCACTTTATCTTGGATTTCTGCTTCCATAAATTTTCCTCCTGAGAAAGATGAATCTGAAGTTTGGCCTGAGCAGCCATAAGAGCTTCCCTATTAAAGGGGGAAGCATTAAGCTCAAAATATAATTCTTTCTCAACCACATCATCTTCAGCCTTGCGAATGTTGTCAAATATGTTGCCAAAAACATTTTTGTTCCAAAATTTTAAAGCAGCCTTGACGATTTTTAACTTGCAAGAGAAACGAGTCATAGGTCTCGCGCTGACAGCGCTGTTCCAAGGATTAGAAACCATGTCTTTAAAAGTGGCATGACTAGTCCAAACATTAAGAAAGGAAAAAAGAGAAGGTCCCCGAGCAGCTTGGTACATAATGGTTTTAAGAAGAGGAGAGTGGTCTGAACACGTCCGATTCATGTGCTGAATACTGGTAGCTTGGAATTTATCCAACCAAGTTGCATTACATAGAACTCGATCAATTCTTTCATGTATAGTAGCATTCCCCTCACGCTTGTTCCACCAGGTGAAATAACTACTAGAATATCCCAAATCAGAAAGACCTGTCACAACAAGGCAAGCATGGAAGTCCAGAACTCCATTACGATCCCATCCCACACCACCAGATTTTTCACTTGGGCGAAGAATGATGTTAAAGTCTCCCCCTACAAGCCGCGGAGTATGTTGAGCAGAGGAACTGATGTGAATTAAGTCATCCCAAAGGTATTTTCTTTCCTCAATATTGCACTTAGCATAGACGCAGGTAAGAAGAGCGTGCGAAGACCAAGTGAAATATTGAATCTGTAAAGTGACTCGTTAAGCAGAATCATTAATTAATTGGCAGGTAAAAGAAGACTTAACAAAGATCCAAATAGAGCTAGAAGAATTGGAAGCGGAAAACCTGAAATTCAGACGGCGAGTAATGAGATTGACTTTTTCCATATCCAACATAGGTTCACAAACAACAACAATTGAGATGTTATGAATTCTGACAAGAGTCTTGAGACGGCTAACAGAAGGATTGTTTCCAATTTCCCAAATATTCCTGAAAAGTGTTTTAATATCCATAAAAACTGATTAGGTGGAAGCACCCTTAGATGGCTTGGAAGCCTGGGAACGAGTGGGCCTATTTGTAGGAGGGATAGAAGGTTTTTGCTTGATCTTAATTGGAAGGTGGGATGTCTCTAGGTTTAGGGCATTTAAGGAGCTATTATCATCATCATCAGCCTCCAAGACATTTAACACCGCAAACCTATTAGGGGAAGGAACTACAAAGTGCTTATGGCACTAATAGAAGGGATCTCACTGGAAATGGGATTAATGCCAACTTGATTATGTTCAGATTCAGCCAAAGGGGAGTGATCATGTTGAATATCCAAAGTAGGGGCAATATTATCCTCCAGTATAATGGGGCCAGAAAATTGTTGATGGTCCTGCTCAAGGGGAGTTTCAATCTCTTTACCTTTGTTGGAGTGATCAACCGAAGGGTTTGTATGGGAAGGAGCAGCGTGCATGCCTTTGTCACTAAGCTATTTTTTTTGGAGTCTACCGTTGATGAAGCAGGGGGTTTGCATGGGAATGAGCAACGTGCATGCCTTTATTGGAGTGGTCAAGCGGGGTTTTGATTGAGGAATGGGTTAAGGGGTTTCAATGTTTTTAAGGTCAGGATTCTTAATCTTGCAAATAAGTTCATGATGACCTTGACGAAGGCAGTGATTACAATAGGACGGCTTATTTTCAGCCTCTATAGGCTGCAAGAAACTCAGATAGGCAGTGCCACAATCAACCCAAATGTGGTTGGGACAAGGATAGAGCAAATCTATTTCAACACAGATACGGTCAATACTAGGCCGAGATAGGTTGATTGTTGGCTGATCCAACATGAGAGGTTTACCAAACAAAGAGGCTAGAGAGAACAAAACAGATTTATTGAACAAATGGATAGGGAAGCCAGTGAAGGAAAACCAGACCAGGACAAAAGAGCTTTCAATATCTGGCCGAAAGTTGGGTGACCATTTAAAAACACGCATATGATGCCTACCCAAGTACCATTGATCCTATATCCACAGCCTTTGGAAGTCTTCATTATTACTAACTTGAATAAGAACATGTTTGGAATCCATATGGCCTATGGCGAATGCAGCTTTAAGGCCAATGGTGTTGAAATATTTGCGGGTGGCTTCCATTGAGGGTCTGCCATGGGAGAATTTGCCTATTATGGCAAAACGAAAAGGAGTAGCAAGAGATTCAATAAGTTCTTGAGAAAGCTTGAGCGAGGGTTCTCTTTTGTAAGAAGAGGGCGGGATGGAGAAAGGAAGAGGAGAAAGCATGGAGGAGGTGCAAAGGGCTTCAGCGAAGGATTTTGGGAAGGTTAGGGGAGGATCAGGAGGTGCTGGTGGGACCTTAGCCATAGCCGCCAAGAGGAAAAAAAAACCCTAGGGTTAACGGGCAGGGAGAGTAAATCACAGCTTGATTTATAACCTCTAATGACTCCAAGATCCAGCCTTCTCCCATTTATAGCATCATCAACTCTCAAAACCATAGTGGGTGGAGAAAATTAAAAAAAAAGTGTATTTGTGTTGAAGAAAAAATACAGAAAACATATGCACTCAAGTTGTGAAGTAGAACTTCAACTTTCTATATCAGTGGTGAAACTGATAATACTTAAGCATCTCCTTCTTCAAGACTCGCAAAAGTCTCACTATGGAACACACTTCGATGATCAACAAGAAGAAGAGAAAGATGCAGAAAGCCCATGTTGTCTATCTTAGAGTCTAGATCTTCATCTCCAATTTCACTCACATTTACTTACATTTGTTATGTCATGAGATGGGAGGAAGATAACACTGTACGAATTAAGAGACTAAGAGAATAAGAGATGAAAGAAGAAGAGAATGGTAGGCAACCGCTGTAACCTTCGTTGTGTATATTAACATAGAATAAGGTTAGCTTATATACAAAAGACCTAACCCCTCCTCCAAGATTACAGAAACCTAACTTAAAATAATATAGGTAATTACACATATACCCATAGTAACAAATACGGTTAATACCCCCCTCAAGCTAAACTACCGTAGGGGAGTTGCCGCTTCAATGACAAAGTCGTGAACCGAGAACTCGGAAGACCTTTTGTGAATAAGTCAGCGAGCTGGTCAGTCGAGGGAACATAGTGAAGCTGTAAGAACCCGCATGACACAAGTTCCTGAAGAAAATGATAGTCTATTTCGATATGCCGCGTAGAAGCGTGAAAAATTGGATTTTGAGCCATGTGTAATGCTGAAATATTATCACAGTACAATGACGGAGGGGCAAGAGGGATGTATAACTCACGAAATAGACAAGTAAACCACAAGAGTTCAACGACAGTAGTGGCAAAAGCTCGATATTCGGCCTCACTGCTGGACCGAGACACAGTAGATTGTTTCTTTGTCGTCAAAGACACGAGATTTTGACCAACATAAATGCATTAACCCGTTATAGAACGATGATCGTTTGGGTCACCAGCCCAATCAAAGTCAGAGTAAGTTGTGATGTGACGTTGAAGAGATGGATAGAAGGTAAGACCACGATGAAGAGTACCTTTAACGAATCAAAGAATTTGCTTAGCTACCTGAAGATGACTTGTCTGAGGCTGTTGCTGGAACTGGCACACTTGATTAATGGAAAATACAATGTCAGGACGAGTGAGAGTGGGATACTGTAACCCCCCAACTATACTGTGATAGAAGGTGGCATCCGAGACTAGATCACCATCTAAGAGACTCAACCGAGAGTTAGAAGCAGTAGGTGTGGATGCCGGTTTACAATCAACCATATGGAACCGTTCGAGCAGATCAATTGCATATCGAGTTTGAGAAAGATGAAGAGTGTCCCCCTTTCGTTGGATTCAATACCCAAGAAGAAACTCAAGTCCTCGAGTTGGCGACTATCAAACGTGGTGCAAATCGCATCGATAATCGTATGAATGTCAGAAGAAGAAGATCCAGTGACGATGATGTCGTCCACGTATATAAGAATAATGGTTGTGGACGAACCAGTATGTCGAGTGAACAGACAAGAATCAGAGCGACTGTTAAAGAAACCATTGCTAAAGAAAAACTCATGAAGTCGATGATACCAAGCACGTAGAAACTGCTTGAGGCCATATAATGCTTTTTCTAGTTTGCACACATGCTTAGGTGCCGAGGTGTTAACGAATCGTGGAGGTTGCTTCATATACACGTCCTCTTGAAGATACCCATTCAAGAAGGCATTCTGGACATCCAACTGCTTAATATCCCAGTGGCGAGAGTGAGCAATCGCAAGAACAGTGCGAATAGTCGATGGCTTGACCACATGACTAAATGTTTCATCAAAGTCAAGGCCGGCTTGTTGGCTAAAACTTTGAGCTACCAACCGAGCCTTGTAGTGCTCAATAGACCCATCAACATTGCGCTTGATTTTAAAAATCCATCGACAACAAACGGCATTCATTCGAGGATCAAACTGAACAAGATGCCATGTGTGATTTTTATGGAGTGCAGAGATTTCTTCTGTCATGGCATGATGCCAATGTGGAATTTGGGGCGCCTGTTTGAAGGTACGGGGTTCATCTGTGAGAGAGTCTCTGATGGCAGCTAAGGCATGGGGAATAGAATATGGAGATGTATTATGCATCAGTTCTGCAACATTACGATAATAGAGTGGAGGAGAGGGGTCCGGGGTGGACTGAGTAGAAGAAGACGTAGTATTGGAGTTGTCGGTGACGGTGACGGGCAAAGACACACCGAATTCAGCAACACCAGGAGATAAATGTAGTGGGACTGGAGTGGAATGAAACTGTGGCCGCCCAGATGGTGTACGCGCAATGTGCAGTGAGGTTGCTTGCTGAATATTCCCATTAGTTGGAGTATGTGGTGACTCTATGCTTGAAACAGCTTCTTGTTGAACATGCACACTAATTGGAGTGTTGATAGGACCGTATTGAAGATGTGCAGGACTGAAGTGAGCATCTTGGGCAAGTACAGTAATGGGCTGTGCATTGGAGACCACAACAGGAGAAGAAGGTGGAAGTTGGTGATGGGCTGTCGAAGGTGATGGATGAGAAGTCAACAAAGTATGCAAATTTGGCCCTGTAACCGTACTGGACTGCTGTAAGGGAAAATGAGATTCATTGAACACCACATGCCTTGATATATATAGGCGACCACTGACTAAATCCATGCACCTGTAACCTTTACAACAAGCATCATATCCAAGAAAAATTTAATGTATGGATCTGGGCATAAGCTTATGGGAATTATAATGACAAATGTGAGGAAAACAGGAGCACCCAAACACTTTAAGAAACCGATAATCTGGTTTTCTTAACAATAAATTTTGATAAGGAGACATGAATTTATGTTGACGCATCGGGAGACGATTTATAAGATAAACTGCAGTGTTAAAAGCTTCTAACCAGAATGGTAAAGCACATTGGATTTCGACATGAGACATAAACTGGTTTCGACGATATGATGATGCTTATGCTTAACAACACCATTTTGTTGAGACGTGTACTAGTATGTGAGTTGATGTTTGATACCAAAAGTGGATAGAAACGAAGTAAAACTATGACCAGTAAATTCACAACCCATCAGTTTGAACAGTTTTAACAGTATGCACCACAGATATATGTCGAGATAATTGATTCTCAATTTGTGTTTTAAATTTAGCAAACACACTTGTAACATCTGATTTATGAAACAGAGGAAACGACCACACAAACCGAGAATAATCATCAAAAATGGACAAATAAAAATGATAACCATGAATATATTTAATAGGAGAAGGACCACATACGTCTAAATGAAGCATATCAAGATGATTCAATGCGTTAAACGTACGAATAGAAAAAAAGGAGTTTACTAGATTTACCCAACGGGCATACATTACATTCGTGCATATCACTAATTTGACCACTAACAGGAATACTATCTTGTTGACACAGAACTTACAACACTTTATTAGAAGGATGACCTAGACGTGCATGCCAACCCGCTTGATTTGAACGTTCACCAAGAAGAGCAATGGGGCTTTCTTTTGACTCGGTATTGAAAGAAAGCTTGTAAAAGCCGCCAACATTACTGCCAGAAAGAAGAATCTCTCGTGTCTGATTGTCCTTAACACGAAAACCATATGAGTCAAGTTTGAAGAAACAATTATTATCTTTAGAAAATTGACGGATGGATAAAAGAGGTTTATGTAATTGAGGAACATACAGTACATTATTAAGGAAAAAAGAACGATTATGAGAGAGGACACGAGATGTGCCAATATTCGATATTTGAAGCTTAGACCCATTTCCAAAGACAACTGTATCGTTACCTGAATATGGAGAATAATCGTAGAAGGTCGATGGGTCCTATGTCATATGATTTGTTGCTCTGGAATCGAGGATGTATGGTTGTGTCTTTGCTACATACGCTGCATTGAAGCATTGGTGGCATGTTTGGGCACTATGCCCACTTTTGAAACACAACTGGCAAGTGACATCAGGATGTAAAAATTTTTGGAAGGGACTTGGACTATAAGGCGTTGGCAGTATACCTCTTCCAAAGCTGCTGCTATGTTGTTGTGATGGTGAACCCCTTGCACTGCCTTGACCGCATCCATGACTATTCCCCCTACCACGCCAATTATTTCCATTGCCACGATGATAATTACTACTGCGACCACCTCCACGGTGTTAACCTCTGCCCCATTATTGCCTCCATTGTTTCGATTTGCCGCAAAATTGGCTTGAGTAGTAGCGGAAGTAGTTTATGTTGAGTTGGGTTTTTCGGCTACGAAGGCTACCGGTTGATGCTGCGGTACCGAAATTTTTTACTGCAGTGTTTCTTCTTTGATCAAGAGTTCCGTGATATCATCAATAGTTACAGATTACAAAGAGTAGAAGATGTTGTAGAGGTGAGAAACTCCTTGTATTCATGTCCTAGTCCTCCAAGTATTCGCTAGATTAATTATTTCTCCTCCACAGGTTCTCCAGCAGTGGCAAGTGCATCAGATATAGTTGTTGCACGCAACAAGTAATCTGTAACAGACACTTTTGCTTCCTTTTTCAGTTCGTGAAACTTGTCTTTAAGTTTTTCAATTTGAAGAGCGGATGTTGCACCAAATCATTTCGCTAAAACCTCCCATGCCTTTGGTGCTGTGTTGCTTGAATTAAGGTACGGTAGAATAACGGTGTTGATTCTTATGTTAAATTTATATCTGATCAGTACATTACATTAGTTTTATACTTCAGTGGCTAATCGGGCTGCGTATCGATTAGCGTGGCAACTGTGTATAGAACTTTGCCTTGTATAGTTTTTGTAGGACTCTTTTCGAGGTTCGGAGGAAGACCCTTTCTCGGCTTCAGGAAGACCTGCTCAACGCTTAAGATCGGTAGACCTCGTGTCCAGCTGATCTGCTTCTACGTGTCCTCTTCGGCATAAAGCTAGCTGGATTAATTCAAACTTATTTCTATATATTATTTGAATTAATCCAAGTCATTCTCGACATGTCAAGCCGAAAGCAACTTTCAGCAGGAAGACTTTAGGTCTGAGCCCCGAACAAAGAGAAAGCAATAAAAGCGAGGCATCGCCCCTACTTTCTCGCTTCATCTCTCGATCGACACCAAATCGCCCACCTTTTGAAGATCTCGTAAATGATTATCTCGCTCGGATATCGTGAAGATGAAATTCCTTATTGTGACCCCATGCATTTAATGCATTTATGAATAGATTTGTTGAAGCCTTCGTCCTCTCCAACGGATTCTTTTGAAGTGCACGCTTTAAATACGCCATTGAAGGCTGGAACAATTGACAACGATGCGATGTAATCAATCGAACACTTAAAGAATTGCTCGAATCTATACAACTCCAAGTCTTTCACCGGCTCGGTGCATTCAATAGATCCTCAGCAGATCTAGAAGTCTAAATCAACAACAAAAGTCGCTCTTCAACATTTATTGTTTTATTCTTCTTGTTGTTTACTTCCATTAACTATATACACTTGCAATTAAATATCTTGTATTTTACAGATATTTAATTCCATAGACCCAAACACAAGTCAATATTTTGTACACGATCCATTAGGGATATTCTTTGTAATTGATCTAAGTGGAAAACATAGTGCACAATTTAAATCAAGGTTGATTGCCTTGGTGGTGGATAGAACTATTTACTGTGTGAACCATCTCAAAATACTTGTGTTATTTCATACGTTTGTCTATTACTTGAACGCGCCTAGTTTCCTTGTTCATTATATCCATTTGAGAACTTAAGTAATCGTAAAAGGTCTACCTAGTAGTCCTTATCGGCGGCACACAGGAACAATTTTCTTGAAGGTCTTCCGCTACTTGAAACTTTTCATAAACTTCAAGTAACTTTCAAGGAACTTACTTAAAAGTTTTAAAGTGTTAATAAGCTATTCAACCCCCCCCCCTTCTAGCTTATTATTGTGCTCATTGGGACCCACAATTGGTATCAGAGCCATACTCTTTGAAAACAAGTTTTTCCTAGATTAAACTCTTGAGAGATACGACATAATGGCACAAACACACTATATGCCGCTTACATCTAATGCTAACCACGTCCCAATATTGGACGAAGGTCATTTTGATGTATGGAAGGATAAAGTAATGAGATTCATGAACTCTATTGACAACGATTATGGAAATGTGTCTGCGCAGTCAACATATACCAATGAAGGCAAATCTTCGCCTCCATCATCGGCGGGAAGTTCCTAAAGAAGAATCGAGAATGGACAGGGCGATAGAAAGCTGGTTGAACTTGACAAGTAAAGCAATCAACATAATCACCGGCTCTCTAGACACAAGCACATACCAAAGAAGTGATTCGATGTACAAGCTGCGAAAAGAGATGTGGGAAGCTCTTGTAGAATACTTGGAGGAGACCAAGACACAAGAGACAAACGTAAAATATACATACATCCAGCAGTTTGATTCTTTCAAAAAGGATCCTAAGGAAACCTTGAGACAAGCATACGATCGATTCAGTGAGGTAATAAATAGTTGCTTTTCTCTTGGTAAAACGTATGACAAAAAGGAAATGAACATGAGGTTTCTAGGCTCTCTAGGTAGCTTATGGCATGTGAAGACCACGGCTATGAAAGAATCTAAAAACTTAAACGAGATGACTCTTCGTAGTCTCTACGCAAGTTTAAAGGTTTATGAACTTGAAGTTAATCAAGCTCTAGAGCAAGACAAACAGTTAAGCGTGTCTTTGCGACCATGGTCCAAGAAGAAATCATTGTTGAAAACAAACCCTCTACTTCTTCCCCGTGAAAATGATTTTTTATCTGATGAACAATTTGCTATGTTTGTTAAACGATTTCAAAAATTTGCAAAATATGGAAGAAAGAACACCCACCAACAACCTTTCAGGAAGATTGGTGAAAGCTCATCCAAGGAAGAGCTTGTGTGTTATAACTGTAGAAAACCTGGTCATTTTGCCTCAAAGTGTCCAAAGCCAAAATTTGAAGCATACCGAAAACCCTCGTTTAGAAAATTTCAAAAACAAAAAGGTATGTTGGCTGAAGACATAGAAGATAAACAAAGTTGCTACATGGTTTGAAACCGATTCGAGAAGAGGAGGAAGAGGATTGTGAGCAAGCTAACATATGCTTAATAGCTCATGATTCATGTCCTACCTATGACTCGAAAATGAAGTTGTAGTTTCACCAAGTCCTTTGGACAAAAATGAAACCAGTGATAGCTTCAAGAAGGAAGAACTTCTCAAGGATAATCGGGATATGCTTGAAGAATTTAATTCCTTTAGAGTAGCCTATGTTAAACGGCCAAGAACTGCGGAGAAACTTACAATCGAGAAATCTTTGATGGCGGTGAGATTCAAACTCTCAATAGGTCAACAAGAGAGTATCAAAGCGAAGGAAGAAAACAAATTTCTTCATGACAAAATTGATCTTCTGTGAAAGCACATCAAAGGACTAGACCTAGAGAAAATTGCCTTGCAAAAGACAATTGACTCTCGAATAGCTCCAGGATGCATTCGAAGAAATCCTTTCAAGCCAAAAATCTAGCTATGATAAAGCGGCATAGGATATTCAGATGTGTCTCTTCCGACAATCTCTTACGTCAAAGAGAAAGGTGAATCCTCGAAACCGCAAATGATATATCTTTCTCTAAAGCGACATTTGGAAATACTGAGGGAAGCAAGGCCTTGGTTACTCAAGTGTTCCTTTTATGTTTACCCTAAAGTTCACAAAGGAAAAGCCAAAATAAGCGATTCAAATGAGAAATCGAGAAGGTAACGGTAGAAAGTGAAGTCTACCAAAACGACTATGTCAAGGCAAAGTCTGGCCGACGGTAGACCTGCTAAACCTCTACAGGTAACTATCAAGTTTGTCAATGAAACGCACAAGGCTTCTTTACTGTTGAAGGTAAACTTAAAGGTATTCTACCGAATCCTCCTCGAAAAGTTCTCAACGAAAAGCCTAAAGCTAAGTTAATAACCTACCTAGGAAGATTCGAAAGAAACCAATTAAGTCTACCGTCAACAAACAAACCGAACCAAAAATGGATGCTAAGAAAAGGAATGATCATAAGCACTCTTCGATGAAGAATCTAATGTTCTCTATGGACTTTTCATTTATGTCATTCTTGCCATTGCTTAGGCCATCGGCACGAGTAATGCTGCTAAGGTTCACCCCAAGATCACGAGAGACCTAGTTCTCTCAAGGTCAAGCGTGTATGGGTTGCAAAGGTTGCTAATCCTTAGGACCCATATAAAGGGTACCTTGTTTTGCTTTAACTCTTTTACAGAATGCTTCATGGCTATAGAATCGAAAATCAAAGACATCACGGTACCTAGCAAGGGTCGCGTTGATTTCAAGGCATATGACTCGGGAACAAGTCTTCTTACGTATATAGCCAAGCAAAAGGACCCACGATTATCTTCGGAGACAATGCAAGAGGAAAGACAATTGGATATGGCTCAATTACTAGAGGAAGTCTCTCCATCAACAAAGTTTCTTCTAGTAAGCGGTTTAAAAGCACAATCTTACGAGCATATCACAGTGCGACAAAGGACTTCTATGCCAATTCAATTCAACCGATTGCTTCATCAAAGACAAGATGAATCGTGCTCTACAATCTTGGCCAGGCAATAGACAAGAAGCGTCTATGTCGTGGACTTAAATCTTCTAGGAGATTCTCAAACTGTGTCTAGTAGCCAACAATGTTCGTGACAACAAATGGCTATGGCACGGTTGGCTATGCTGCGTCTCGATCACCTCAACTTGGCACCTTTCTCCCAAGCTCTCCAAAAATGGGCTTGTCGAAGGTCTACTGGGTGTCTACGTACCGCCGATCATGACGTAGTTGCAAAGCTTGTCAACTAGGAAAACTTTCCAAGTCTTCCTTCAAAAGAAAGTCTGTTTTATCAACAAAGACCTCTTCAACTTCTCGCATATGGATCTCTTTGGACCTAACAACAAATACGTAGATTTGGGAGACAAGTACACACTTGTAGTAGTTGATGACTACTCTAGATTCACTTGGATTGAAACTATGACATCTAAAGATGAAACGTATGATCTAGTCATGCACTTTTTAGAAGACTTCAAACTCAAAAGCTTGAAGACATTTGTGACATAAGATCGACAATGGCACTAATTCAAAAACAATGGTGTAGAAAAGTACCGCTTTGATGACCATGGGATCGGCCACAACTTCTTGCACCGCCGCCGGCATTCCTCAACAACAAAATGGTAGCCGAGGCTGACGGAAGAACAGGCACACCGATTGAAGCAGCTAGAACAATGCCTTTGCGCGAAGCTAAACTTCCAAGTATTTTCAGGCATAAATAGCGATCAACACTTGCTTGCTTTACCCAAAATAGATCCTCAGTAAACAAGTTTCATAATAAAACTCCATATGAAATATGGAGAGGAAGATCCCCAAACATTGGATTTCTTAAAATCTTAATTGTAAATGTTTTATTCTTTACAATGGAAAAGAACAATAGAGGAAAATTTGATGCAAAATCGATTTAAGGAAGGGGCTTTTTCTCGATATTCCAAACATTCAAAAGCATCGCATTCGATTTTCAAAATCTAATTTAAAAATCTTAGAACTGCGGCATGTTTCTTTGATGAATATGACTTGTTAGAGCCTAGAAAGGTCTCGAACGTTGCTAATGATTCGATAATGATGAGACAGTACAAATTCAAGATCTACGATAATCGAAACGGCAAATGCAGTAACCCATGTATACCGATAACCTTCATGGGTAGCGATACATCTACCGATACCGATAACCCTTCACCGGTAGCTACCTTGGAGCCGATAACAACTCATGCATTGACCACTCGAACCCATCTCTTCTCGCTTTTACCCCAAGCACCTTTGCATATCTCATCCTTCTTGTTCACCGTAAAATGAAAGTTTTGAAGACTCTATTTCTTCTCGAACTGATTTTGGTGAATCTCCTTCTCAACCAACTCCTGAATTCTTAAGGGAAGAATCCACCAAGTGATCTTCCTCCAATCTGATAGATCAAGAAACAAGAGATCATCCCATTTCTCAAATCATTGGTGATCTCAATACGGGAGTTCGCACGAGAAATAAGGTTCGAGAAGAAACGCTTGTTTCTTACGCATTTGTATCGGAACTCGAACCAAAGAAGATTGATGAAGCATCATCGAAGATCATAACCGGATTGAAGCTATGCAAGAAGAGCTGAACAGGTTTGAAAGATGTAAGGTGTGGAGTTTAGTTCAAAGACCGATGATCATCCAACGTCATCTAAGCACCAAGTGGGTATTCGAAATAAAAGAGATGAAGATGGAAATGTCACTTTAAACAAAGCTAGATTGGTTGCTCAGGGGGCTACCGAGCGTGAAGAAGGAATTGACTTTGATGAAACATTTGCTCTGTTGCTAGACTAGAAGCAATCGAGAATCTTTCTAGCTTATGCCTCGCTCATGGACTTCAAAGTGTATCGATGGATGTTAAGAGTGCCTTCTCGAATGGTGATCTTCAAGAACCGATACGTGGAACAAGCCTCCGTGATTTGTCATCTCGAAACCGACCACGCCTACCGACTCAAGAAAGCTCTCTACGGCTCAAGCAAGCTCCTAGAGCTTGGTATGAAACTCTATCCAAGTTCTTAATTGAACAAGGATTCGTGAGAGGAAGAATCGACACTACTTTATTCATCCTCAAGCACAAAGGCCATTATTCTCTTCCGGGTACAAATCTATGTGGGATTTACATCATCTTTGGATCAAAGCCCTGTGGTAAAAGATTCGAGAAGCCGATGCAAAGCAAGTTCGAGATGAGCATGATGGGTGAACTTACCTATTTTCTAGATCAGCTTTGAGATACAATGACTTTCGACGGAATCTTCATCGCCCAAACCAAATATGCAAAGGAACTAATCAAGAAGTTTGGTCTTGATTCAGCCAAAGGATTTGAAACTCCAATGTTCACCGAACCATTGCCATCTTGACAAAGATGAAAAGGGAAAGCAAGAGAACATGACCAAGTATCGAGGAATCATAGGTTCACTTCTTTACCTTCTTGCTAGTAGACGACATTATGTTTCGTTTGTGTTTGTGCTAGATTTCGAGCGAGATCAAAGGAGTCACATTTGCTAGCGCCCAAGCGTATCATCAGGATATGTTTCAAAAACAACAAATCTAGCATACGGTATTCAAAATCCAACTTCAATCTAGTTGGATACTCGGATCTGACTTTGTAACAGTGAAGCGGGAAAAACACCCGGTGGGACTTGTCAATTTCTTGGAAACAGGACTTCGTCATGGTCTTGCAGAAACAAGGATCGGTGGCAAACTCAACCCTGAAGCGAGAATATATTCTTTAGCGGTACATTGCTCTCAAGCTGACTTATGGATGAAGCAACAATTGGTGGACTACAACATCAAGGCTGGCACTTTATCATGTGTGACAACACATCAGCTATCTCGGTCTCAAAAATCAAGTGATGCATTCAAAGACAAAGCACATTGATATTCGTTATCATTTTCTCAAAGATCATGTGGAAAAAAGGTATATCGATGCGGAAT
>CM028379.1:84536432-84573333 GCA_013146195.2 Codonopsis lanceolata
ATGAAATCGCATGCGATATAGTATTTTAATTAATATCAATTCAATTTAGTGGTAATAATGATGGATTAGGGCTTACTTAATTGGATTTGATTTTGTTTTTTAACTTGGGTTTGCAATTACATGGATAATGGACTAAACAATTATAATTCATACTTTTGTTCATCACCGTGTATGTTTGTTTGGATTCTTTCCCGAAAGTTTAATATTTTCACTATCACTCTTAATGCTAGAATTGAAATTACATGAATTGACAATGAAGCTGATTACAGCATGATCCTATTTTGGTCTTCAAAATTTTATGATTTTTATATTATTTTTAAGAAAAATTAATTATGTTTTTCGTACTTAATTTTTGATATGTATAAAGTTTAATTATCACCATAGTGATAATTGATAATTAAATTGATATTTAATGTTAATGTTTATCGATAAGTTTTCTCGTTGTACATACATTTTAGAGCGGTAATCACTCCTAGTGATTCGATCCACATGTTTGAACAACATTAAAATTAATGAGTTAGAGAAAGAAAAATATCTACATATATTTATTTTATTCTTGTACAAATGATTAAATTGAAATTATAACTCATAATAATTTTAGTGGATGTTCTACCCACATGAGAATCTTCTTTATGTATATATAGACAATTTTTAACTCTTGTATATTTCTATAATATTTCAGCTCTTATTCCCATTAATTTGCACTCGCGTGCTTCATCTGTACCCTCTCTCAATGGTACCAACTTCTCAGAATGACGTGAGAACATTGAATTCATTTTGGGTGTTATTGATCTCGATCTTGCACTCCAAAGCGAAAAACCTACTGCATTAACATAAAAAGTACTAAAGAGGATAAAGATTGGGCTTATGTTCATGCGAATGACAATTGCTGCAAACATCAAGACCTATCTTCTCGAAGCGAAAGTGGCTAGGAATTCATGGAATCCGTTGCGAGGAATGCTTTAAATGCATATAAGTCCCTTGCGAGAAATTAATGTCGAGAACTCACTACTATAAAGTTTGATGGTGCACGGTCAATGCACAATCATATTATTGAATGCAAAATCTTGCGGTAAGCTTGAGAATTTAGGAATGAAAGTGGATGAGAAATTTTCTTGTCCGTTTATCCTAAATTCTCTTCCTCGATATGTCCTTTTCAAGTGAACTATAATTCTATTAAGGAAAAGTGGACTGTGAATGAACTATCTAACATGCTAGTTCAAGAGGAAGCAAGACTAACTCAACAAGGTGTTAATGTTACGCATCTCACAATTCAAGGAGTGAATCATAAGTTTGGGAAAAAGGTTGGAAAGGCCGAGAAAAGAGCACCACCCAAAATGAATAATAACGTCCAACCCCTTAAGTCAAGGCAGAAAGAAGAAGTTTGTCATTTTTTACCAAGAAATCAGAGGACATTTCGGAAAAGATTGTGGGAAAGCGTCGTGGTGGTTTGATAGTAAAGGTAATCATTTGAGATTCGTAAGTTTTTCAGAATGTAACTTCTTGAATGTGCCTTCAAATACACGGTGGTTGGATACATGTGCTAATGTTCATGTTTCTAGTTCGATGCAAGGATACCTTACAACCCAAATCATAAACCCAGCTTTTATTTGGAGGGAAGCGACAATAAAGCTCTATCGAAGCTATTGGAGCATGCTCGCCTTGTTCTTGCAAAAGGATATTATTTAGATTTATTTCAAACTCTTTATGTTCCATCTATTTCCCGCAACTTAGTTTCAGTTTCAAAACTTGATTTACAAGGATTTATGTTTGATTTGGGTACTAGAAGTTTCAATTTATATAAAGATTCTATTAAATTTGGTTTTGGAATTCTTGTGGATGGTTCCTACAAATTTACTTTGTTTTCTCCATCCTTACCTGAAACTCAATTGACTGCGCATCATAATGAAAGAGCGTACATCATGTAATGAAAAAGGAGTCTTCACTATTGTGGCATCAGAAGTTGGGACACATATCCGTGAGCGACTTCAAAGATTAGTAAAGATGTGGTTTTACCGAACCTAGATTTTATTGATTATCAAAGTTGTGTGGATTGTATTAAAGGCAAAACAATAAAATACACAAAGAAAAGAGCCATAAGAAGTTCTCAGCTTCTTGAAATAATACAGACAGACATTTGTGGACCTTTTTGATGTTCCAACATTTGGGGGAGAAACCTACTTCATCACCTTTATAGATGATTATTCACGTTCTTGTTATCTCTATCTTGCATAACAAATCTCAATACGTGAATTTTGTACAAATATTCATAAGAGGTTGAGAGGCAATTATAGAAAAGTGAAAATCATAAGGTCGATAGAGGTGGAAAGAATTTTATGGCCGGTATGATGAAACATGACAATATCACGGCCTTTTGCGGACTCCTCGAACAACTTATAATTATAGCTCGATATGATGCAGATTCTCCAGCGAGAGGAATGGTGTAGAAGCCCAATGTAGCTTTTGGAAATGGTTAGAAGCATGATGAGTCATGCTAAGTTGCCCATTACGTTGTGGACATATGCTTTTCGTATGGCCGTATATATTTTAAATAGGTTTCCTAGTAAAGCGGTTCAAAGACTCCTTTTTGAGCCGCTGTGGAAAGGCCGAAACCTAGTTTAAAACTACACAAGTTTGGGGCGTCCGGTTGACGTGAAGGTATATAATCCTCAAGCAAACAAATTGGATTTGAAAACCATAAGTGGTTATTTCATTGGTTTTTCGAGAAAAATCTAAAGGGTATATAATTTATTGTCCCCTAACCATAAGTCATGCGAATTGTGGCAACCGGTAATATCAAATTCATTGATGATGGCATGATTAGTGGGAGTATATTTGTGGAAGATAAGTATGTCACGAAGTTAGGGTAACGTATCCCATTACCCCAAGAATGAAATTGCACAATGTGAATACTTCCATCGTTGAATCGTTAAGCGTCGAAGGATCACATGTAGCTCACTCATCGTTGAGCAGATAAATGATGAAGAGCCAACCACATCGTACCACAACCCCTAATGAAATCATTGCTAATGAACTAATTGTAGAACAAGCACGGAAGCACGAGAACCGCATTAAGAAGATCTCAACGAAAAAACAAAGTGCTATCCATGATGATTACGTTGTTTTCTACAAGAATCGATTTTGACATAGGTATAATGAAAGACCGTTTTCTTATTCACAAGCCATTACAAGTAATAATTATGATAAATGGATTGACGCCATGAAGGATGAGTTGAAATCAATGGCAGATAATCAAGTCTGGGAACTAACTCATTTGTCGGAAGGACACAAAATAGTTGGGTATAAATGGGTCTTCAAGACCAAACGCGACTGTCATGGCAATATTGAGCGATATAAAGCTAGACTTGTAGCCAAAGGTTTTACTAAAAAAGATGGCATAGATTACAAAGAGACTTTTTCTCCTGTGTCGAAGAAAGATTCTCTCAGAATTGTTATGACCCTAGTAGCTCATTATGACTTAGAGTTACATCAAATGGATGTGAAAACAACATTTCTTAATGGTAAGCTACAAGAAGAAGTTTATATGCGTCAACCTGAAGGTTTTACCTTGGAAGGACAGGAAGACATGGTCTGCAAACTTAAGAAATCCATTTATGGACTTAAACTAGCCTCCCGACAATGGTATTTAAAATTCAACGAAACCATTAATGCTTTTGGTTTTGAAGAAAATACTGT
Source organism: Codonopsis lanceolata (assembly GCA_013146195.2). NCBI lineage: Eukaryota > Viridiplantae > Streptophyta > Magnoliopsida > Asterales > Campanulaceae > Codonopsis > Codonopsis lanceolata. The sequence goes on from CM028379.1 coordinate 84,540,129, forward strand.
AGATCCATGCATATACCTCAAGATCAGTGGGAGTAAGTTCATATGTTTGGTTTTGTATGTTGATGACATATTATTGGCAAGTAGTGATCTTGGCCTAATGCATGAAACGAAAGCTTATCTTTCTAAAAATTTCAAGATGAAGGACATGGGTGAAGCTTCCTACGTGATTGGGATAGAAATATTCCGTGATAGATCACGTGGATTACTTAAACTCTCCCAGAAAACATACATCGAAAGCGTTTTAGAAAGATTTGAAATGACAACATGTACTGCGAGCGTTGCTCCAATTCAGAAGGGAGACAAATTTGGTCTCTATCAATGTCCTAAAAATGAAATGGAGCATAAGCAAATGGAAAATGTAGCCTATGCGTCTTTAGTAGAAAGTTTGATATATGCACAAGGCCTAACATCAGCTATGCTGTTGGTATGTTGGGAAGATACCAATTAAATCCAGGAATGGATCATTGGAGAGCTGGAAAGAAAGTTTTGAGATACTTACAAGGTACGAAGGATTATTGTCTTACATTCAAGAAGTCAGATCAATTGAAGCTAGTTGGCTATTCATATTCCGATTATGTTGGATGCAAAGCCACTCTAAAGAGCACTTTTGGTTATGTTTTTCTACTAGCTGGGGGAGCAATCTCTTGCAAAAGTGCAAAAGAGTCTATTATTGCTAATTCTACAATGGAAGCTGAATTTGTAGCTTGTTTTGAAGCTACAAATCATTGCTTATGGCTGTGAAATTTCATCTCAAGATTTAGAGACTTGAATTTCGTCTCTGGACCGTTGAAACTTTATTGTGATAATGCCGCAGCAGTATTTTTCTCTAAGCATAATAGATACTCTAAAGGGACAAAACACATGGACCTTAAGTACCTATCGGTGAAGCAAGCAATTAAGAAGAAACAGTTGTTCATTAAGCATATAAGCACAACACTTATGGTTGCAGATGCACTTACGAAGGGGCTACCTCCTAAGACCTTTCACGAACATACTTCAAGTATGGGTCTAGAGAGAGTGACTGATTATTAATTTATCGTTTGTTATGCTTATACATTGAACTTTTATTGAGGTCTTATTTATGACATTCTAAATTTCATTTCTGTTTTCATATTTTGTATACTTTATGTGAATGGATCACTGATAACATAAATAATTCTTGAAGAAAGAACATTATTGGGCCCTTATTTATACCCTTGTTTAAAAGGCCTAGTAAACTAAGCTATTTATGTTGTAGTACATGGAAGGAACCATGTTGAAAACCTGATAATATGGAACCGCTATGACTCATGGATAACTTGTTTTGCGAAGGTATTATGTTAACAATCAAGTTATTAATTTAGTAATTATGCGCGCCTTATGTTTCAAAGATTAACCATTAAAGGATTATCACTTTGACCAAGTGGGAGACTGTAAGATATATTTCTTGTAGGTTAAGAAATCTTTTATATGGTCAATAAGTAAGAATCACAGTTGATTTGGAATTACTAAATTACAATAAATTTGGTTTGTAAAAAGGGTAAGTTTCCTAAATAAACTCTGCCTTGATGGACGGTTGAGATTAAAACCCTAATAAGAATTTGGTCCTCCCTTTGCCTATAAAAGAGATATAATACCCATCATATTAATCTATAACGTTAAATCAACTCATTAGGGTTTTAGGCCAAAAGGGAGAAACCATATTCCGCCTCTGCTTCTCCATTATACTGCAGATTTCAGATCAAGGGCAAATTACTAGAAGCAACATGTCTTCATTAGGTATTTTAATTAAGAGTGTTTTGAATGCTATTGTGATTATCATGAAGTTCAAGATATAGGGTTTAAGCACTACAAGAAAAGAGAGTATTTGGGTCGCTCATTAATCAAGCCGATGAAACTTCTTTAAAATCAAATAGCTTAGCTTTCTCCTTCCTCCGAGTGCGATTCACCTTCTCTCAAACCTAGAGAGAGCGGCAGTTTTTGAGAGAGAAAGGTATCACGGACTGTTGTCAAAATACATATGCGCAGAGATGAGGGAAAGTGAGAAAGGGAAAATTGTTTTTTTTAGGAGATGGGAGGCGGGCAGTACATAAGACGTGGGAAATTTTGGGGAAACCATAAGACGAGGGAAACTTTAATTTTGGCAATTATATATAACCCGGCAATTAAAAAAGTATTAGGGACCCCAATATTACTTTTAGTCCCTAAAAAATTAGGCATTAGGGTCGACGGCTACATGCGAACTAAAAAGTAGGGACCCAAATACTACTTTTTCTTGTAGTGAAGATTAATAACAAGAGGTCAATAACAAATAATGAATGGAAAACACAGGATGGTGGATTTGTATGAGAAAAAAATTATAAAATGGAAATGAGTTTTATATGGGTGTAAGTGAGTTTGTATTAAGATCAAAGAAGTAGTAATAATAAGAGGAAAAGAAAACGGGAGAGCAAGAAAAGGAGACGAATGATAATAAGGTATGTTCGCTCTTGACCTGTTTACAAATTAAACACGTAGAGACAAATTCTGCAATTTCACGTTTCATATTCTCCCACCAAAACGTCTCATTTACATCTCGATACATTTTTGTACTCCCCGGATGTATCGCAAACCTTGAGTTACGAGCCTTTTCTAATACCTATCTTTTTAACTCCGGATCAGATGGAACACAAATTCTTCTTCCAAAGCGTAAGATACCACCCCCTCAAAGTCAAAAATTTATCCGAGCTCCCATCTCTACACCTTCAGAAATTTTTACTAACGTCGGGTCAACTTTCTGGGATATCTTAATCCTTTCTAGTAACGACGGTTGCAGACTCAAACGTGCCAAATATCCTTTTCCCCCTCTTACTCGTACTTCTAAACCCAAGTTTTGATATCTTCGCGAATACCCTTCTCCCTAGTCAGCATCTTTGCCAGCTTTCCTCTGCTCTTACGACTTAAGACATCGGCCACCACGTTGGCTTTGCCTGGATGATACAAAATGGTGCAGTCATAATCCTTTAACAATTCTAACCACCTTCTCTGTCTCATGTTCAGTTCTTTTTGGGTAAAAATGTACTTAAGACTCTTGTGAACTGTTTAGATCTCGTACGTCATGCCATACAAGTAGTGCCTCCAAATCTTCAATGCAAACACCACAGCAGCTAGTTCTAGATCATGGGTCAGGTAATTTTTCTCAAAATTCTTCAACTGCCGCAATGCATAGGTGATCACCTTCCCTCCTTGCATGAGGAAACACCCCAAACCTTTTAAGGAAGCATCACTATAGATCACAAATCCATGTGTGCCCGACGGTACAGTGAGAATTGGTGTCGAAACCAATCTTTTCTTTAATTCTTGAAAATTTGGACTAACGGTCATCGTCACCGAACTTTACATTCTTACGAGATTAACTTAGTCAAAGGTGTTGCTATTTTTGAGAATCCTTCAACAAAGCGGCGATAATATCTGCCAAACCCGAAACTCTAACCCATTGCGGTGGTTGGTCTTTCCCAACTTATTACTGCTTCAATCTTGGCTGGGTCTACCGAAATGTCGCCCTTTGACACTACATGACCCAAGAAAGCTACTTCCTCCAACCAAAACTCACATTTCTTAAATTTGGTGTACATCTTCTTTTCCCTCAATTAAGATTTGTAGTACAAACCTCAAGTGCTGCTCGTGCTCTTCACGGGACTTCGAGTAAATCAAAATATCATCTATAAATACGATCACACAATGGTCCAAGAATCTCTTGAAAACCCTATTCATGAGATCCATGAAAGCAACTGGGGCATTCTAGAAATGCGAAAATCATCACCAAAATTCATAATAATAAAGTAGCGAGTCAGCGGTCTTGAAATATCTTCCTTCGACTCTCAGCGATGATATCGGCGAAGATCATTTTTTGAGAAATAGCACGCTCCATGCAGTTGGTCAAACAAGTCATCAATTCTAGGTAGCGGGTACTTATTCCTTATCGTAACCCGATTGAGTTCACGGTAGTCAATACACAGTCTCATACTTCCATCTTTCTTCTTCACAAATAGCACCGGAACACCTCAAGGTGAAATGCTTGGCCTAATCAGATCGTTTTCTAATAGCTCATGTAACTATTCTTTTAACTCCTTAAGTTCATCTGATGCCAATATGGTGCTTTAGAAATAGGCGCCGTCCCAGGTGCTAAATCAATTCCAAACTCTACTCCCTGGTCAGGTGGAATGCCAGGCAAGTCTTCAGGAAACACATCTTTAAACTCCTTAACTACTGCGAGTGACTCTAGTGTGACCCCTTCCTTTCGATTATCGATAATAGAGGCCAAAAAGCCTTGACAACCCTTCCTTAGAAGTCTTCTTGCCTTCAAAGAAGAAATAAGGCCAGATATAACCGTTGATTTAGATCCCTTAAAATGAAATTCTATCTCACCTGGCATGCAAAAATACCACTTCCTTCTAGAAACAGTCAACCTTAGCATGAAACGCTGACAACCAATCCATGCCTAAAATTAGATTGAAGTCCTGGATATCTAAAAGTAGTAAGTCAATAGGCATCTGTTTATCCTCCAGCATCAAAGAACACGACTTATATACTTCAGTGACAGGGATGGATTCCTTAGTAGGCGTATCTATCACTAAATCAACTTCCAAGCTTTAGGGAGACAGTTCCATATGACTTGCAAGTGAGGTACATATTATCGAGTGTGTGGCACCAGGATCGATTAATGCATAAACTTCACGAGAGTAAATTCGAACGGTACCTGTCACCACATCATTTGTTGTTCTGGCATCTCTGGCTGTCATTGCAAAAATTCTTCCTTGTCCCCTTGATTTAGCCTTATCCTCCCCATTTGCTCATTGGTTATGTCCCACTTTTCCACAATTGAAACATGCCCCTTTAGACCAAAAGCATGACTCGGTCCTGTGTTTTCCTCCACATCTGCGACAAGTTTGATTATTATTCTGGTTGGTACTCCGATTCGAATGACGCCACTAATTCTAGTTTTTCCCTTGATTCTGATTACGCCACTTGTGCTGGTTTTGAGCTTGATTTTTCCTACTCCACCGATTCTACTGATTACTTTGATTAAAATTACAGTTTGTCTGGTTGAACCACTTATTGTTGTTGTTCTCTATGTTCTTCTTCTTATTCTCATTATTACTTCCTTGATAGCCTGACTGATCCCGAGAGCTGTTTCCAAGACTCTCAAAATTTCTTTTCTTCTCATCCTTCTTTTTCTGGTAGTCTTTTGATAATCGTTCCAATATCCTAGCTCGGTCTACAACTTTAGCGTACGTCTTCAACTATAAAGCGATCAACCGATGGCTAATGCCTCCATTGAGGTCTTTTTCAAACATTCTGGCCTTTTGCTTGTTATTCTCAGCGAGCCCTGGAGCGTACTTCGACAACTCCATGAACTTAATGGCATACCCATCTACTATCATCTTTCCTTGCTCTAGATTGAGTAATTCTATCAAATTATTATCCTGCACGCTTTCCGGGAAATATTTCTTATTAAAGACCTTAAGAAATGCTTCCTAGGTGTATTCTACTAACCCATTTCCTTCAGCAATCCTTAATTCCGGCTCCCACCTCTGATTAGCTTCTCCCTCGAATTTTAACGTTGCAAGAGTAACTTTCTGCTCACTTGTGAGAGTTAGGTCCTAAAAATCTTGTTCATTCTTTCAATCCATAACTCCAGCTTAATGGTTCCAGTTGCGTCTGAGAAAGTTTGAGGGTTTCTCTTTTGGAAGATGTCCAATGGGTCCTTTACTATTGGCCCATATTGATGTGCTATAGGCTGTGGTTGTGGGGTAACAGTCGCTACAGATGTTGCCGGCGTTGCATGCGATGTAGGTATTTCTAGTGCTCCAGGTGTTGGATTATCCTGGTTCTTATTTCCCACCAAGGCTTGTGCTATAGTTTGAAGCAGCGCAAAAAGAGTAGGGTCCACTGGCGTTGGACCAGCAGCCGTTGTATTAGACTGGGTTGCTGTTTGCTCTGGTTCATTGGCGTTTACGTTTGGCGTAAATACACTATATTCCCCCACACTCTCTGAAATGGAGTTCATCGTGACACTAGCAGCTCAAGTACCCCAACCACGTCCATGACCACGAGCTCCAGCGCGACTTCCTCGTGCCATTAGGTACTGAGATAGAAATGCTGAGACGTCAATAAGGTTTAGGGTCACTACTCTTATAGTGGCATAGTTCAATCAGTATGACATCGTAAGACAATTTAGTATACACCGTCAAGTTCTAAGGAGTACACTATACAAAATTACACATTCATACATTCAAAATTAAATACCAAAATTCATTTATTTCAAATTTCATTAAATTGTCTAATAAACAAAACTCGGAAGCATTAAATACGTTTCATTGTTCAAATAATAAAAACAACAAGAAAAAAAATGTCCTCCAAATTCTACTTTAGGTGGCCATTTTCCCAACTAGATCAACCATTTAGAAAAAAATTCCTATCTAATTATCTTTTGCTTGGGTGTCTTCGTCCTCACTTGGGTCAGATTCTTCATCACTTCAATCAACAATGTTAATTATTGGATTGACATCCGCCTTGATGTCCACTATCTCCTCATCTTCCTCACCTTCTTCATCATCTTCCTCTAAGTCTTTTGGATCATCTTCCACAACTGGTCCGTTATCTATGGCCATTTGGATTGCATCCCAAGCATTCTTAACCAAGAATTCAATGTTGTTCAGCCTCGCTTCGACTTCCGCGTTGGCTCTCTAGCATCATCTATTTCATCAAAGGGACTAAACAGGGCATTTTGTGCCAGTTTCATTGCCTTCATCATCTCCTTGGCTTGTTCTAGTAGCGCTCTATTCTCATTCACTAGCAACTGGTTATCAATCCTTAGCAACTGGTTTTCATGCGCCAATACATGGTTAATCCCCTCAAGCTTGACTATTCTAGTGTGCATCGTATTCAATCTCGTTGCAGCAACTGTCATGGGTGGAGCGATCCTTGTCCTACATGTATTGTTACGCACCATTTCCTACAAATTCAAAGAATGTATATCAGTTCATTTGACAACACTATTATCTATCTACATAAGCCATATGCCCAATTAATGATATTGGATAACGTCAAGTGTAATAACATCCAATTCTTACCCTACGATTAAATCCTATGAATTTTACTTTCTAACCCATTTGGATTTGAAATCCAAGCTCTAATACCATTTTGTAACACTCCAAACTCAGTATCGACACTGCGGTCCCACAATTTGACCACGTCACTTACAATTACAACTTCAAAATCATAAATGTTCCCAACTCCAAAAAAAAAACTTTAAAACATCTTTAACTCAAGCCAAATAATCCAGTATAATTTGTTACAATTTCACCATCAAATAAAAGTCAATCATTTTTAATAAATTATCTTTTTATTAAATAAAGTCTAGATCCAAAAATCTCTCAGAACCGTCATATTGGTTTATCCGAGTCAAGTCTTCTCATAATTCCTACTCATTACCTGAAGAAGGAGAATTTGAAAGAAAAAGGGGTGAGCGAACAATACCCAGTAAGATCATATACAACCCCTCTGGTTACTAAGGAGGAGTTGACCAGCATAAATCAGAAATAAATAATTTTCAATATTTTAAGTTCACTGTTCAAGTATTGATAAGGGAAGTAATTTATTTAATTCCACGTAAAAAGAAGTCAAATGAAGATTTAACAACAAAAACGACACCAACCGTCCCATACCGATTGGAGACAATATATTACTCACAGAATCCCATAATCATAAAACCATTTTTAAATACTCACTCCGAAGAGTATCAATAAGCAATTCAAATAATTACTCTGAAGAGTATCGATAATTCAATCATGTTTGGTATATCCGGATAACCATATACCACTAGCTAGGTGGTATTCGATAAGTTCGATCATTCAATAATTATACTCACAATTTAAGTGGCATTCGATAATCATAAAAATCAGTTTAATGATCATGGTAGAATTTCAAGAAAACGATAATCAAATTTCACTACAAGGGTCATGCGTTGCAAAAATTATGCATCACAAAATTACGCATCGCAACAATCATATATTTCATGTAGGAAGAATAACTAATATGAAATTCAATAATTAAGTGAGGTTATACGTGAATCAATTCATGATTTTCGAAGAAGTAAAATCGACGGAATTCAAATCAACTACCGACCCAAGTCGGCGTACGTTTCAAAAAAAATATTAACGTCAATAAAATAATTGGAAGTCTAACGGAAGATGTAAAAAAATATAGATTAAAAGAGGTATAATCCCTTACCTTACCAAAGTGTGGACCTAGAAAAAGTTCCAATCCGTGATCGGAGTCTTAATCGTCTTATCCAAATCTAATTAAAATATAACACTAAAATTAGAAATTCTGAATTGAAGGGTTAACATGTACTTTTCTAGAACATAATTAACGTGAAGACCAAAAAATAATTTATGTTTAACAAAATAGGGGTGGTTGTCATTTATAATTTATAACATTATAATCTGAAACTTAGAATCAAGGTATGAGCACCAACCGAAAGCTAGGGGATCAAGTTGAAGCTTCCCCATTCATCATCTCAAATACCCGCCAGATATTTCCCCTTTTTTACTTTCTTTGATTTTGACTTTCTGCACACACACTTATTGCACCTACATTTATTGCACCTTCTGAACACACACACTTAATTAATCTCTCTCTCTCACTACTTCCTATTTCATTTCTTTAATCCATTTCTTTCAACACATAAAAATCAAATTTCTTTCTTCTCCCTCTTTACTTCTTTCTTGTTCTAGTGCATACATACCCGCATGAAGTCCTTTCTTTTCTTTTCTCCTGGTCTCTTCTACTCAGTATTCGTCTCATTCTCTGTTTCTTGCTCTCCCGTTTTCTCTTCCTCTTATTATTACTACTTCTTTGATCTTAATACAAAATCACTTACACCCATATAAAACCCATTTTCATCTTATAATGTTTTCTCATACAAATCCACCATCGAACACAATTCAGAATACACTATCTCTTCCTTTGTTTTCCAATTTATTATTTGTTATTGAATAATTCCTCTCTCTAACCAACCCAATTCCAAAAGAACTCAAAATTTCAACAAGAACAAGAACGAAATTGGAGCAAAGTGTTGGGGTTCGGAAGGAACCTTACCTCGATTAAGCTCGCGTCACAACTGTTGGCTTGCCTTCCTCTTCCGCCGTCCTCCTCTCGTTCGTCTTCCACTGTTGGTCCCCTCCGTCTTTCTCTTACTCACAATATTTCTAAACTTTTAAAACAAAACACCCAAGTGTTGGATCCTTCTTATACACCCACACTATTAGTTCTCCTTCTCCGTCCATTGAAATTCCAGCTGCCGTTCTCTTTTCTTGGTATAGAGAACCGATTTCTCTTTCCCTTCCATTCATTTATCTAACTTTATTACTCCCTCCGTCCATAAATTATCGTCATTCTTTCCTTTTTCGTTCGTCCCAAAATAATTGTCAACTTTGAAACTTACCTTTTTAAAACACCACTTTTATCACTTTACCCTTACTTTTTCACTCTATTTTAATTATGAGCCACATACACATGGACATTAAAGGAAACTACACATTAAATCAATATAAATAATCAAGTCAATTGTTTTTTCTTAAAATAGAATTACGATTATTTAGGGACGAAGGGAGTACTATTTATTACTATTATATTATTACTATTATATTATTATTATTATTATTATTATTATTATTATTATTATTATTATTATTATTCATTATATATAACAACTATTATTATGAGTAAAGGAAACCCAAATTGATGGGTCAAGCCCACACTCAAAGTATACTAAATAATTAACATCAAGCTCACTAAAATAAAACTCGAGTGTACTAGGCCTAAACCAATTCTAATAAACTCCAAATTAAATAGTTAAGCCCACAATAATTATTAATATATGGTAATAATTAATAAAAGAAAATTTATTTTAATATAGAAAAAATTTGGGATATTACACCCAGTATCATTTGGCGACAATCACATCTCATTGTTGATCGATTTTCTCTCTATCTCTTGCTAAGAAATTTTTTGTATCCTTTTTATACTGTCACTACTTGGAATTTGGAAGCATGCCTTTGCTGTTAATGGTTATTAGCTGTTCTAAATTAACAACAATCCCTCATAGAGCACCTCAACTGATTATAAGCACTCTAGTAAGATGGTATTATTAGAGAATAATATTATTATTAATTATTCTTGTTTAGTTGTAATTAATTACCTTGTATAATTCTTTCCTTATTATGATTCTTTTCATGTATTGGTTTTCTGTACCCTACTCCAAGCGTAACCCTAATTGTATATCTCCATATAAATAGGTGATTCAATCAATGGAAAGACTATGTCATTATTCATCATCCAAGGACGTTTCAACACCAAACCCGCCTCTCATCGTCCCAGCCAAGGATAATTCATCATCCAAGGACGTTTCAACACCAAACCCTGGATCCGACAAGATAAACTTTTGTTTGGCGCTCTTGTCAGCTTCCTGTCTGCTCCCTTGGTCCCCTTGATCCAATAGGCCGTCACTACCCATGATGCTTGGCAAACCCTTGCTCACACCTATGCTCACCCAACTCGCTGTCCCATTAAGCAGATAAAATGACTATTTCAAGCGAGCTTCCAAGGGCACCCAAATGATCTCCGACTACATAAAGTCAGTCAAAGGGCGTGCTGATGAGCTTATTGCTCTTGGAAAATCTCTTGACCACGAGGATCTCGTTGATATTATCCTTGGGGGTTTGGATGATGACTACTGCCACATAGTTGATGTGGTCGAAGACCGAGACACTCCTATCTCATTCGATGAGCTTCATGAAAAAGTCAAAAAAGCGTGAGTCGCTTCAAACAGCAGTACGCGTGTCCTTCGCATCCTCTGCGCGAGGACCAATAGCTCGTTTGCTCGGCAACCATCCTCGTAACCTCGGCTTCCTTCCCAGTCATCGGCATCTGCTCCTCGCCAATAGCGACCATATTTAGGCAAGTGTTAAGGATGTCGCCAATAGGGACACACGGTTTCTCACTACCCCAACTTTTAACTAGTCGCCACCACATCTCTGCCTACTACTCCCAACTCGACAAATGGCTCCAAATGGCAACCATGGGCACACCTCGCCACCACGACAAACACAGGGACATCGAGCTGGCTACTTGACAGTGGTGCTTCTCACCATGTCATTAACGACCTTGACAACCTATCTCTACACACCCCCTAGACGGGCACAAAGGACATGGTCATTGGTGATGGTACAGGGTTAACTATCTCCAAAACTGGTTCCTCTTCCCTTTCTACACCATCACACACTTTTGCCTTGCATAATGTTCTCTTTGTACCTGACATGAAAAATAGCCTTATTTCCATATCTCAATTTTGCATCTCCAATAATACTTCTATTGAGTTCTTACTAGTTTTTTTTCTTGTGAAGGACCTACGGACATGGAGCATTCTGCTGACCAGGCAATCTAACGATGGTATGTATGAATGGTTGACCACAACTCTTTCTGCTCGCACATCTGCTTGTGTCGGTTCTAAAGTCTCTCATCATGACTGACATCACCGACTTGACCAACCATCTGACCCCATCTCGCGTTAGATTCTATCTAGTTTAGGCATAGCTTTAAACACTCCTCGTATCAAACAAAAACATTGTAATAATTGTTTATGCGATAAAAGTCACAAACTTCCTTTTTGCAATCTATAATTATGTCTTTCCTCCTCACTACAAATTATCTATTTTGATGTTTGGACCTCCCCCATTCATTTTATTGATGGATTTAAATACTATTTTTTTTATCACTACATCCACTATATATGACTCTACCCACTCAAAAGAAAATTTGAGGCTGCCACCATCATTCCTCGCTTCAAGCCCTTGTCAAAAACTATTTCAAAACCACCATTGTCACTCTTTACTCGGACAATGGTAATGAGTACATGGGTCTTGCCCGCGATACTGGCATGGCCTCCTACTTGTCCGTTAATGGCATCTCCCACCTCACACTCCGGGACATAATGGATTGTCGGAATGTCGCCATCGCCACATTGTTGAGGCCGGCTTCTCCCTTCTTCCTAAAGCTTTCCTTTCGCTTCCCTTCTAGTCGTTTGCCTTCCAAATAGCGACATACCTCATTAACCGGCTACCAACACCCACTTTAGACCAGATATCTCCCTACCAAAAATTGATTGGTTCTTCGCCTAACTACTCCAAACTCCGTGCCTTTGGTTGTCTTTGCTTTGCCATTGGCTACGCCTCTTATTCCGCCCATAAACTTCGCTTTCCACTTCACTCACCGTGTCTTCCTCGTTACTCACTCATTCGTAGCTTGCCTATCTCGTTATGATCCGAGCACCACCAAGTCGTTTCATTTCAAGGCCATATCCATTTTGTCGATCTGTCTTTCCCATGTCCACATTTGCCACCCTTCCTCGCAGCATTCGATACCTACACTTATGCCTCCTGGATCCCTCCACATGAACTGCTCTCGGATTCATACACATTATCTGCTGCCCGCTCCAGTAACTCGTCGTCTATAGCTTCTAGCACTAATCAAAATGTGGTTGATCTCAGCTCGCCTATACACCACCCTCTATCACTGGCTACTATGATCGAGGATAGCACTGTGCCCATTACATGTTATGTGCCCACTGTTCCACAAACCTCAACAACCAGCTCCATACCCGAGGACATCACTGTGCCTATTGCTCAGTCCTCCTCGGCAACCAGTACCATTATCGGGGATACCCCTATGCCTACCAGTCATGTGCCTGCTATATCTGTTCCCGTGCCCATTGACTCTGTTATTGTTCATGTACCTGTTGCTTCTGTTTCCATGCCCGCTGACCCTGTTCCTGTGCCCTGTTACCTCCTCCATGGTTACCCACTCCAAGAACAATATATTTAAAACTAAGATCAAAATGAGTCTTTTGGCTCAACTAGCAACGGAAAACGACCCAACATGTGTCACTCAAGCTCTTAAAGATGTCAGGTGGCGCCAGGTCATGTCCGAAGAGTATGATGCTTTAGTTCGCAATGGTACTTGGGATCTGGTTCCCTCGGTAGGTGCTTGCAATATTATTAGTTGTAAATGGATCTTCCGCATCAAACGACACGCTGATGGCATCATTGATTGCTACAAAGCTCGCCTTGTGGCCAAGGGGTTTCACCAGCGACCAAGAGTTGATTATCACGAGACTTTCAGCCCAGTGGTCAAACCGACTACTGTTCGTCTAGTTCTCACACTGGCCGTATGTCGAGGATGGGATCTTCGGCAACTGGATGTCAACAATGCCTTTCTTCAAGGCAATCTGTCAAAGGAGGTATTTGTGGCTCAACCACCTGGCTTCATTGACAGGGACAACCCACAGCATGTATGTTAGCTTCACAAGGCGATCTATGGTCTCAAGCAGGCTCCCTGAGCATGGTACAATGAACTACGACAATTTATCCTCGCCTCTGTCTTCACAAATTTCGTGGTAGATACTTCGATGTTCATACTTAATACAGGGGGCACCATCATCTATCTTTTTGTTTATGTGGATGACATCATCATCACTGGGAACCAGCTAGCTATAGTTCAGACCTTCATTTCCCTGCTCACTAGTCACTTCTCACTCAAGGGCGACGAAGTGTTGACGTTGTTAGGCGACGAAGTGGTCTTTTGCTCTCCAAGGGCGGATACATTGCTGATCTCCTTGCTCGTACATGCATGACCGAGCTCGCCCAATTGCTACGCCCCTCACCACCTCACCTACCTTGACACTTCAGACGGGAACTACTCTCACCGATCCTACAAAGTTTCGAGCAATGGTTGGGAGTCTTCAGTATTTATCCCTTACTCGCCCTGATGTCACCTTCACCATCAACAAACTCTCACAGTTCATGCATAGGCCGACTATCGAGCACTGGAATGAGGTTAAGCGTGTTCTTTGGTATCTTTGTGGTTCTATCAATGTGGGCATTCTTCTTCATCGACAGTCTCCTCCAACTCTCCACGAATTCACTGGGCGGTTAACAAAAATGACTACACATCCACCGGTGCCTATATTGTCTATCTTGGAAGCAACATGTGGGTCTATGAATGATGGGGTTGATAGAAGAAAGTGAAGGATAACAAAATAAATTAAATATATTCTAAATTTAATTATGAGACAAATCATAATAACAACACTACTAGCCATACAACTAATTTATAACTCCTTACAACTAATTCTTCAAGGGCAAAAATATATTTGTCTAAAATAACTTTGTGCTTCTTCAAAGTTTAGTTGTAAGGAAAGTAGTATAATTAGTTGTAAGGATATCATTTCCTTAACATTTCTCTTCATTCAAGTCCGTCTCTCTTTTTGATGAATTCATCGATAAGGGTTATGAGTTTTCTGTTAATTGCATATTTTTACAAGGATTTTTAGTAAATATATACTATAGCCTCATATTTCTACTTTAGGCACAACTTTTGCAAGGGAAAGAATAAGGAAGATAAGAGATGGAGTTTGGCTATAATCGAAGGAAGACAGTGCCAAAGATGTGATAGGCGTGACCGAAGTAGGAAGGGTTTGTGTTGGAGATGACAGTTATTATGATGGAGCAAGAGATGAGAACTTGCACCGAGAGAAGAGGGAAAGAGAGGGTGTGAGATTAGAGTTTTTACTTTTAATACATTTACCCATTAACCAGATAAAAGAAATGACATTTTTGCCCCGCACGTGCTATTTAATGTGAATATTCTAACGTTCATCACGGGTAGGGTGGAAAATGAGAAAAAAAAATGTAACGTATGATGTCCTTGTGGCACAATCCTTAGGTTGGTGTGCATTATACGATTTAGTGAATACTTTGAGGGGAAATTGTAATTGGCCATATAATTATTTTTGGATAATTGAAACAATTATTTATTATTTTTATTTAAAAACATATTTTAAATACTAAATGGTTAATTATATAATGAAGTTATAATCAAATCTCATTTGTACCCCAAGCAAAATGACAAAAATAATCTTTACGTGACATGCACATACCATTTTCCATATGTTATTATTTTTAATGCACATAGACGGGAAGGGATAAAGTGGGACAAATGGAAAAATAAGGTATGAAAGTGAGACACTTCGTAAGTTGAGGTGCAATGTGAGATTTAGTGTGTAATTTTGGAAGCTTATTATATTTTGGCCCCATCAAAATTAGTCCAAAATACACATTTCCCCCAAAGGTATCCACCAAATCCACTTTGACCCTCAATGTAATTTTGTAACATTTTCATATTCCATATCAAATTTGGTGATTGAAATGTCACGTGTGGTAATCGTAGTGATAGAAATGGTAGCGAATAATATTTAAGATCGATTATTTTCTCTAATCAAACCATAAACCGTATCAACGGTGTCAAGGAGAAATTAGTTAGAGTTTAAGCTGAGGACGATGAAGAGGGATTGAGCCATAGCGTGCCTCATCATTGTCGTATACATCTGTGATGGATTCAAATATGGATTTTGAAATTCAGGATGTATGCTTATGCATTGTGTCATACAAGAGAGAAAGAGAGAAATGAATTGTGGTTTGGCCATTTAATATTAGCACATGTGATGGGTTTTATTTTTTTTTGTGGGTTTTTATTCATGACGGCCTTGACACTTGAGTGCGATTATTTGATCTTGAGTTCTATCCGTCTAATCTCTGATATGATTTTGCACTATTTTTTATATATTTTTCTATATAAAAATTTGAATAAAAGATTTATACACTTTTGAGTTTTATCGCATTTAAAATTTAAATAAGAGGTCATTGTTGGAAAAGAAGCAGAGAAAGCGTTGTCAGAGAATAAAAAAATGAAGTTTCTTTTTGGATAATAAAAACAGACAAAGCATTGCCAAAAAAAAAAGACCAAAACGCTTTACCCGTGAAATACCATGTGCACCTTAATGTCAGATTGGTAACATTCGTAGTGGCTAGGGGGCAAACTAGAAAAAAAGTTATAAAATGAGATATGAAAATGACACAAAACTTAGGTTGGGTGGTAAAGTAAGACTTTATAGATATTTTGGGGGAATTTTGTATTTTAGAGTGTAAGTACATACTTTGGGGTTGTGAGTTTGATTTCTATAACACAATTTATTATTTTCTAAAGAGAGTTATACATTCCAGAAATGATATAAGCAAAGTCTTTAACAACAATGTGTTTATCTTAGATAGTAATTTTGAATTGTTTTCAATTTAGACACCAATAAAAGAGAATGAATTCATGTTTTACGTTAAAAAAGTGATTTAAAAATAACAAATAAGAAATACAAATGTGTAGGATAAGTTTCTATACAATAACTAAAAGCATACTTTATAAATGACTGAAAAATAAAGTATCGAAAAATCAAACAACAACACAATTTATAAGTCTAAAAAACAATTAAGATTAAAACACACAAAAAATCTAATAATTAAAAGTAAGCAGAAATGTGAAGGGATTAGTAAATTACTTTAAAAAATCATTAACATCACCTACGTTCACCACATATAATACACATGAACCTTACTAGTTTATAAAAACATAGGGAAAGTATAGTAAAAAAACACTAGGGATCACTATTTTGTAGCCCTTGTTTATATCTACATGGATGATATTGTATGGTCAATGGGTCATAAAAGAGCACAATTCCCCACTCTTAAATAGCAAAGAGCTGTTAAACATGAATGATTCCCACTTATATGAGAACATATGTACTTAATACAGCACCTATAAAATGCTTAATACAACACTTTTATAAAATATTTAACCAAAATACCATTTACGTAATTTATTTTTTTTGTTTTTTTAATTAAATTTAAATTAACTAAAATTTATTTATTTTGTTTTTTATTAAATTTAAATTAGATAATTTAAAATTTTATAATTAATTTGATTTGAATTAGGTTTAAATTAGAAAAAAAACAAGTTTTGGGGTAAAAAACATGTTAAAAAACATTTTTTTTGGTAATTTAATTTTTTTAATTAAATTTAAATTAACTAAAATTATTTTTTTGTTTTTTATTAAATTTAAATTAACTAATTTAAAATTTAATAATTAATTTGATTTGAATTATGTTTAAATAAAAAAAACCAACTTTTGGGTTTAAGGACTGGATTGAAACCAGTCCTAAAGCCATTCATTTCCTCCACAAGCCCCCCCTTTTTGGCATGCTACCAGACCAGGCCTCAACTCATCCCCCCTTTTGGACTGCCACCAAACCAGGCCCAGACCCATCCCCCAATTTGGCCTGCTAGCAGACCGGTCCCTAGCCCATCTCCTCATTTGGACTGGTACAAAACCGGTCCTAAGGCCTAAACCCAATTTTTTTTTTAATTTAAACCTAATTCAAATCAAATTAATTATTAAATTTTAAATTAGCTAATTTAAATTTAATAAAAAATAAAAAAAATAAATTTTAGCTAATTTAAATTTAATTAAAATAAATAAATAAAATACCCAAAACTTGTTTTTTTTTTAATTTAAACCTAATTCAAATCAAATTAATTTTTTTTTAATTTTAAACCTAACTCAAAGATAATTTTTCACTTAGTATAACTAAATCAAATTAATTAGTAATTTAATTATGTTTAGTAACTAAATCAAGTTAATTAATAAATTAATTGTGTTTAAAATATTTTTAAATTTAAAATTTGTTAAATTAAATTTTATATAAAAACAAAAAAATAAATTATGTAAAGGGTATTTTGGTTAAATAATTTTAAAAAGTGTTGTATTAAGCATTTTATAGGTGCTGTATTAAGTATACCCCCTTGAAATACTACAACCAATTAACACAGGAATGCAGGATGGCAAGAATGAGGAAAGAAGGTTCCAAATGATTTATTAATTTTTGTCAATAAGAGATTCTCTGTGACTCTTTGATATTAGAATACACTGTCTAAAGATGCAGATCTTAAACACACACAAAAAATTCAAGCGCTCCTTTTTTTAGCCCGACGAGAGCAAAAAAGACAAAGAAAGCCTTTATTTTACCGACTTTCTTGCATCAAATATACGCAATCATACGAATCAAAATTTAAATGTTCCACGTCTAGAACATGAACAAGAGACTTAACATCTATATATCTATTAAAAGGAAAAAGTTTCTAAACTAGACAAGTTCCTGCCAAAAACAAAAAGCGAAAAATAGAATGTAATTATTTATGATATGGAGGGTATTTATGCTCGTCGTGTCCTTTCTATGGATATCAGAGGGCAGGGAGCGTTTCCATTGACCCGTACTGATGAGAATTGGACTGCGTGGGAAATTGAACAAAAAGCTGTTGATAAATTTTGTAATAAAGGTGAATCAGTGTAGAAGTGCTTTGATCGGTCATGTCATGGGAAAGGATATACCAATTTGACTCGCAGAGCACATGGTTTTTTTCAACAAACAAACAAACAAACCCACCATTGGTTTCTCCCAATCCAGCCCATTGTTTCATAGAAAAACCCATCAATTTCCCCTGCCCCTACAACTCCGTACTTCCCCTACAAACGGTTATTACTGGTTCGTCATCTTCATCAGGCTTCTTCGAGTAGTAAATCCTAGGTCTTAAAGTCGTCGACAACAGCAGATCAACCTTCGAAATGTCTTCAATTCGGAGCCTTCTCTACCTATGGCGGTGATTCTAGTTGCGCCTTTGGCGTCGCATGGCTTTTACGTGTTTGATTATGCTCCTGCCTTCCTTAATTTTGAAACCTCTCTCTTCAGTAAGAGCGTCCACAGTGGACCATGTTATCAACCCTCCAAAAAAGATTTTGGAGTCTTTTTGCACAACTCGACCGCACAGTGGACTCCCAATCCCACGCTCAATCCCAATCGCCCGGCAAATGGATCCCAACAGATCGGGGGACTCGTAGCGTAAACAGTTGCTTCGTTCCCTCACTTCTCTCTCTTTGCAACCGTCAGTCTTCTTCGTTCTCCCCTTCCCAGTCTTCTCTCTTCTTTCTCCCCCCACCGTCTTCCTCGTTTTATCTCCCCACACCACTCTTTTCAACAACAAAACCCTCTGCCGCCGTCGCCGCCTCCTTCTTCACTCACCGGCGGACGAAAATTCCGAAGATAGCGCTGTGCCCAAAAAGCCCTCTCATTGAGAAGAGATTTTCAAGGGAGAGAGAGATAGAAGCAAATTGTTCATCAGAAAGAGACTCCTAAATATCATTCGCCTAAATCAAGGAGCTGTCTGTTGGGATTTCGCAAGTTTGAGAAAGGTTTTAACGGCAAACTGGTGGCGCCCGGCCCCCTTCCCTCCGTCGTTATCTTTTTTGTAAAAAGCTTTAACCCTTCGATTCGATTCTTTCTCAAGAAGCCAACGAGGAAGAGTGTGTTTTTATGGTTCTAGGCTAATTCCAATTCAAAGGTAAAAAAAATTCCCATTATTTTTTTTCAAGCAGATATTTTTGTGAATTTGGTTCGTATTATCATTTATGATTTTTTTTTTCCTTTTTGAATGTGTGTGCGTGTGAATGTGTGGCAGATACACATGCTGTTGTTGAATTAGGCTGATTTATTGTTTTGTTTGGATTGTTAAGTGTTCAATTTTGGAAGGGTTTTGAATTGGCTCTAGGGTTTCTTAATTATCAAGCTATAATATTTACTGTTATTGATTGGGTATTTTTTTAGTGGAAACTAGGGAGGGTAGTTTTTTTTTTTAAAGGCAGTTTCTTTGTTGAATGTTGATGATGGAATTGAAAGATTTATGTTACAGATTGGTTATACTTAATCTACTACTGGAAGAAAATTGAAACAATAACTATGAAATTCACCAGAAATGGAAAGAAAATTTTGTGACACTGGAATTGATACTTGAAGAAAACAAAGCATAAACGGATACGTTCTATAACAGTCCTGAACCACCGATTACGGCTAAAAGAAGAAAGTAAATAAGAAACAAATTCATCCCCCTGCCTCTGGTTCGTCATCTCTTCCTGCTTATACCACTGGTGCACGGGCCAAGCACAGTCCTTTAACTCGGTAAAGACTCATTTGCCCTGACCAACCTAAACAACATCACATAGAGCTAAGGGATTTGGTGTCTGTAAATATTATATATTTTGGGAACTAAGATATTGTGGGTATGAATTGGCAAGTGGAAGAAGGAAGAGAGAATTTGATTTGGGATGAGATACTTGATTACGATGCTTTGGGATGAATGAATATGAAGATTGAACCATACAGGGGTAATGGAAAAAAGGTGTATCCTTGTGTTATAGTTTGCTGTTGTGTAATGAGATCAAGTACTAACAGGACGATACTTGACCAGTATGCTGTTTTTTGATTCCTTCTTTGATTACTTGAATGTATTGGAGATTTGAAGTTCTCTTTTTTGTGCTACATTTATAGATTGAAGATTGAGATACCCATTGCTTGAGTTTTGTATTATTATTTTGTATAATGCAGAAATAGATAGTGTTGTTGTTTGGAAGCTTTTTTGCTGGGTTACTTGAACTAATGGTTTTGTGGAAACTTATAGATTGATAAGTCAAATGGTGTCATTGAATCATTTTTGGCAGTGCCTTCACAGTTGTGATTGGATTCTGTGGCCTTCCTCTTTTAAAGTGATGCTAATGTGATTGAATCAACTCCATGTGGTTGTTTTAATCTTGTTGATTTCTCTTTGCTAATGACCTGTGCACAAAGTGATTTCCTTTTTGGTTATCTTTAAAACCATTTTCATGTTCCTGCTGAGGTGGTATAGCTTTTAATATATCTTTAATAGTTTTTAATATAGCTTTCAAACAATTGCAATTGTACAACGCCACGACTCATGGCAAACACCACAATGGAGGAGGCTATTCATAAATTTGACATTTTCAGGTTAGTTTCCTTGATCCTGGCTCCTTTCTCATCATTTGTACAAAGTATTTGCAGTTATTTTATTGGAGCTCTTTGGTTTTTGTTTTCAGGCAACAAAATAGCTTCCAGAAAAGCTCAGGTCATTCTTTTCTTTTTTTTTCATTAATCAAATCATTCATCCTTGCAAAAGCTGAAAGTGTATGATATTGAATTAACAACGAGCAACGAAGCTCTTGTACAGAGTAAGTAGACACTGGTTGGTCACTGAGATGTGCGGAATGGGGCTCCATCATGCGCTTCGAGTCGATTTTAGCCTTGAAAAAGTGATCATGGCAACATTTTTTTTTAAATCTTTTACAGGAAGTTTTCAATATAGTTTGTTTGTAAGTTAAATGGAAATATTTGAAAATACAATTATATTATGTGTATTATTTTATAAATGTTGATGTGAGTTGCAATGTATTTCAAATTGTTGTTTATCCATTTATCTTCATTTCTTTCTAAAGTTGAAGGAACTTGTTTTTTTAATGTTTTCTGTTCCAACAAATTTTAAAGCTTGGTTGGCCAATAGAATCACAAGGCTATTTGTCCCTATTATAATTTTTCCTGCTTTAACAAATTTTATTGATTAAAAACATCATGGTATATATAATTAAAAATAACTTTACACATTTATAATTGTAACTTTATCAATCAAATAGAAAGATATATATTTTATTAATATTAATATGAAATTTTTGAATTAACTGTGAAATATTTTCAACAAAAGTAATCATTTGTTCTGGGATCATAAATTGCTCATTTGATTGACATATATTTTTAGATAAAATTAATTGAAATAATTAAAAATATAATATTTTTCACATAATATAAATTTAAAATTCAAAATATCGCATTCTGATTGTCATGAAAAAAATAAAAATAACAAGGTGAAATATATTGGTAGTTAGGATTGTTAGTTGAGATGAAGAGATTTGAGATATTTAGAGTGTGTTTATTGGAGTGAATTTTTTTATAGAGTGTTGAAAAAGTGTAACTGGAACAAAAAACGAGGTGTTTAGGGAGTGAAATTGAGGGTTGTTGTTGTGGATGCTCTAAGGAGAACTTTAGACAATGTCAGTTCTCTCTCTCCTCTTTCTCTCTCTTTCCCAGTTTCCAAACAAGCTTTTGAATTCCAATTTTATAAGCTTTTGAATTTCAACATAAGCAGCATAGGGAGATTCTATTTTTCCTTCAATTTGAATGCCATGTATAATTTTCTTATTATTTTTAAGGTAGCGGATATGTGGATGGGTAATCTGGGTCGTACGAAGTGGATTGTGCCTATTTAGTTTTGCATTTCTGCTCCTCCTTTTAAATTGTTGATGAAATGCTAATGTTAGTGTCTACTTAGTTGTATGTTTTTATTACTCAAGAATTTTGTTGGGTTCAATGTCGAAATGCTAATGGCTGTCTGATTAGTTGTATGTTGTTATTGCTCAAGAATTTATTATCTTCTTGAGATAATAAATAACGGTAAGCCTCTCTTCCCAATTCTCCAATTTCTCTCTCTACGTTTAAATAACTGGGTATCTATTTTAGTTTAGTTCATTGAGTGGTTGCTAATCTGTGACCTTTGCAATTGTTTTAGTCAGTTCTGTTCAATTTTAGTTCAATTGTCGCAATTTGTGGGTTGTTTTATGGTGTCCTTCTGATAGCATTGAAAATATTTGAGCTTTTCCTCCTTTGTAACTCCTACCACCCATCACTCCAGTCTCTTTCTGTTACCCTTTTATCATGTAATTTGAGAATCGAGCCCTAGCTCTAGCCCCGTTGCACCCCCTTATGTTCAATTTTTTTGAATATGTATTTTGTTACAGTGCCCCTCTCTCTCTCTCTCTTGCATAGCTCCCAGTCTCGCTACGGCCCCGCTGCTAATTCAATCATTTGCATTTTTTGAGGTGAGTTTTGTTGTGTCTTTTTATTTATTTATTTATTTTGGTGTGTTCTAATTCTATTACAACTATGCAATCTGGATCATGCATTTGTTATTACAAATGTTTGATCATAGCAAACAAACTGTGAATATTTGTTTATATAAAAACAATGGAATTAATTGAAGTTTTTTATATGATTAAATTTCTTTTGTTTTTCTTTTAATTTTTTTGTCTAGGCTGATCAATTCCCTAAGCTGTTTGTTAGTTTGATGGCTATTAACTTGTTATTTGTTCTCTTTTAGATTTGTCATTGATCCCAGTCATAGTAATAAACTCATTACCGTTCTGTTATGATGATTATGATCGCTGCATAGATTTGCTTATTGCTTTTGGCAGATTTTATGCTATAGACTTTCTTTCAAGTATTATGTGTTTTAGGGGTTGGTTAATTTTTTCTCACTATATTTTGCAGTATTGTTTGAAAATGCATTTGGTGCCTGTATTTTGTTGCTAATTGTTTTTTTAATTGCTCCATTATCATTTAAATCTTTCTGTTGCATTAAGAAAAAAGAGTGTAGAATAGTAATTAGATTGAAGGAAAAGAAAGTCATCATTTGTTGATACGATTATCCCTTACTCTCTTGAATCAGTTTTCCTCCTACACGTTAAAGACATGATTATCCATTTTTGTGCCAATATCTTAAGTACCCCTCCCCCCCCAAATTGGCATACGTTGGGAAGAAGCTTGCATATACAAATACATATGTAGATGCTAACAGCCATGATTTCTTATGTTTTTTTTTAATTTTTTTTGTTTGGTTGTTATTTTTGCTTTTGAGAAAAAAGAATTAAAATCAGAAACTAGGTTCTGTGTATAAAATCTGATTTACATGAAGTTTGTGTACACATGATTGATGAGTGGGTCTGCTCTATGTGTGTGTGTATTTTGTATAGTAATTGGTTTTAGTGTTTTTTAAATAAAATGATAAAAGAGGAAATAGAAGGTGAAGTGACGGAGAGAGAGAGAGAGAGAGAGAGAGAGAGAGAGAGAGAGAGAGTACAGATGAGTGTTGATCGAAAAAAACTCCTTAAAAAAGAAATAACCTCAAAGTTGTTCCCCAAATTTATTCCTATTCAAACTCCAACAATCCTCTCTTTTCTATGATTCACATCCCCTTTAATACAATACAATGGGGAATAGTTAGCAAATTGGAGAGTAAACATATAATCAAACGAATAGTTAACAAGAAAAAGTGATCGAAAGATTGGAACTTGACACAGAATGACATTTACCTCATTTGGATATTCAAAATTTATGGTCATGTCATTAGTTAACTGATGTTTTAGTTGCATTAAGGAATCAACTACAAAATATTGTCTCATCGGAATATTTCCAAAAGCAGAGGGTTAATGGTCTTGAGAAATTTTCTTTGATTTCTTGATAATAAACCTTAAATTGCATAGCACAGTTTATGCTATTAGTTTCCTGATCTTTTAGGGATTCGTGACAAAGTGCGGATCACCTAATTAAATTGGTTCTATGTTTACGTTATTGGTGAGGACATCTATGTTTCGTTGAATTTATTGATGATGTTGGAGGGAGACCCTTCAATTGCAGTAAAGTTTGAGTTTGATTGTAGGTTATTCCTCATAAGGTAAATCACCACGAGTCCTAAAATTTAACTAAAATTAATTTTGTCCTTAAAGAAATTAACTTTTAAATGTGCAGTTGCATATGTTCCTGAGATGCACTTTTAGTCCAAGTGTGTTGATCGCTCGAGGTCCCAAGGTATACTTATATTGTTGCAATGTATCCCCCACATTTATTCAAATATTCATCAATATGTTAGCAACCTCAAAAAACATAGTTACAACTTGAATCAAAGGCACTCAAAAGGAAAAGGAGAAAGAAGTTAAAATGAAAACTCATTGTTTAGTTCATATTGTTAAATTGTATCATTTTCCAATTAACATATTTGCTTTGTTTCATGGTGCAGGTTGACAAGGCGTAGTTGGCTATGCCAGTGATTCTAGCTGAGCCTTTGGCCCTCGCATGGCTTTTACATGCTCGATTATGCCCCGACTTTCCTCAATTTTGAAACGTCTCTCTTCAGTAAAGAGAACTTTAGACAAGGTCAATTTGATCTCTCATTTTTCTCCCTCTTTCCCAGTTTCCGATCAAGCTTTTGAATTTAAATTTTATAAGTTTTTTTCTTTTTGCCTCAGGGCGGCCTGTCTGGATATGTATTCTGACATAAAGTCGCTACTAGAATCGAGCCATAACATCTGCAAGCTTTCTCGCCGCCAGGCCTTCTACAAACTTTCACTTCCCCATTTGTCGCCATTAAAGAATAAAAACTGACTTTATAATCTGTAAGTTACTCTCAAGAATCTGTGTATTGTTTGGTACCTATGCCAGTTTCTACGTTGAAGAGTAAGTTTCTCTTTCTTCGTCTGATTTCCATCTCTCTAAAATCCGGGTAGGGTGGTGTGTGGGTACTTTCTTCCCGGTCTATGAAGAACAAACAAAAGCATATATCTTATGTTGGTTTTGAGTTTGAGTTTCAAATTCATATCGGAGGGTAGAGGGTTTAATTGTGCACTTTGCATATATCACTTATGAATCTTTGGTTTTTCGATTTGAAATTACCTGAAAATCTGTGGTTGTTTGGTTACTGTTTAGAGCATTATATTATGACTGCTTTTCGATAACTTGGTTAATGTTTAAATTAGTGCTACGAATTATTTTCGTGTTACATACTTTTTATCTTACACATTTGATGTTTATTTCATCTTTATTTTTTGTGATTGGTAAAATTTGTATATTTTTATCACCTTTCTTCCTTCAAATCTCTACCCACTGAAGCTTTCCTCAAATTGGCCTTCTTTCAGGAATCTTCTCCTTTTCAAATCAAAATGCTTTTAAGGGCTTGCATTTCCTTGTGGGAAGACATTTAGCTTTCTGATTCCGCATTATGGTTTGATATTCTCTCTTGCTCATGAATGTCACCTTTTTCAATGTCCTCCGATCTTCTTTCCAAATCTTATGACTTATGTTGGAGTCTCCTTAGTATCCGTTAATCTACTTTTTTGTTCTATGCTTTGACCCACATGATGGAAGAGTCAATGGGTTCTTGGACTTTAATTTACATCGTTTCTTCCATAAACTTTGAGATCTTTGACCTTAACTAAGCTCTTGGACTTTCAAAGATCAGTTAGGACAGTAGACGCCATAGAATTTCATAATCTACAAAGGCATTTATCATATTTAGGTGGCCACAATTTATGAGGTACAATTAAATTTAGTTTTTTTAGAAAAAAAAGATGGTATACTAACAACTCTATAGGGCATGTAATCTTAAATTCAGTTATTTATGTCTATTTTTAGAGTTATGAAGTGTCATTCTATTGTAGGTAAATTGAATTTTTCCTATAACTTTTTTGAGTTTGTTTTACAGCTCTCCTTCCCAATTGACGCGGGTGAGTTAGAAGATTATATATACATCATGCTCTCATCCTCACTCGGCTATTTGTAAGCTTTTTCTTCATCTCTCTCTCTAAAATTTGTGTATTTGTTGTGTGTTTGGTTTCTTGAGCTTAAGCATCAAATTGTCAATGATCAAAATTTCTTTGTTTTTTAGGTTAATTTTTTTCATTCTTAACTTTAATCATGTTTCTCTCTTTTGCAGAAATCACGACCGACGTAATCTTCTCAGGACGAAATTTCAGAAATCCAGACCGACGTATTTTTTCTTTCTTCCTCCTCTTTCGATTTCTTTATCTCTTTCCTGATCCCTTTTCTTCTTTCTTGCATCGGTTGAGTAGTTGAAAGAGTTTTCTTTCTTGGATCTGCAACTCTACATCAAGGAATATTTACTTATTTTTTTTATACAATAGTTGCTACTTGAGTTTGGAATATGTTCTTTCTTTTGATTTCTTTTTGATTTCTTTTCAATTTTGATTTCTTTTTGGTTCAAATTGACTCGAGCCTATCTAATATGATTGAATCCATGATTTTTGTTATATTCAGTATTGGACAATATGGGATTGATGGTTATGTTAATCCGAAAGTAGTTCTTGAATTTTTGAGAAAGTAGATTGTTTTGTTGCTCTGTAATGAGTAATATACTTTTGAACTTTATTTAGTGATAAAAAGTAAAATAAAATGGACAAGTTGATGCATGTAAGCTTGGTTTACGTGAGAAAGTTGATACATGTAAGCTTGGTTTTCATATAAGCGTAATATTCCCCATGAATTTAGCAAGTTCTTAAAATGTTGTGTTTATCACTGCTGGTCTGTCGGTTGTTCCCATCTTCACTCAAAATTTGATCTTCGATTGATAGTATTGTTCTTAAATTTCAATGAGGGTTCTAATTTTATTTTATTTTATTCTGTTACTCTTCTGATTTATTTGTCAATTTTATTTCACTATTGATCATATCAATTTTATTTGTTTATCTTTGTACATTGGAATTAGATTAATTTACTTGCTCACGTTTGATTTTCACTTGGTTCTACTTCTTAATATTGGTACGCTGATATGGTTCACGTGAAAATATTATCAATACTGTTTGTTTTGTGATTTTATTTCTTATTATTTTCAATTTATATGTATTCAATGATATACTTGAGATGTTATCCCTCGCTATTTTTTCTTATTCAAGCTCTTCAGAGACAATTGATGGTACAAGGAAGAAGATTTATAAGTATTTTTTGAAACATGTGGAATCCACTGCAACTGTATTTGGCAATGCCTCACAATCATCACCAACAACATATATCAAAACTAGCTAGAAGATGGATATGCATTAATTTGTACATAATTCTTAATGATATGTGTTCCCAGTTATGTACATAAGTTATAGAAGGTTGATGTATATATGAATTGGTGTTTATAATCTATATATCTATACATATGGATTGTTTATTTGTATATTTTTGATTCTATCTAACAAACTTTATTACATATTATAGGAAACTATCATTGCCTCGAGTTTTGTTTCAGTCCTAAATGTCTCAACGGTTGATGATTTAACAATTTTGAGACGGAGGGAGTATAACAATTTTTAAATTAATTTAATACCATATAAAGCAATTCACTTTTTTAAAAGTATGTTTTAATTATTTGTTTTCATTTTTATATAGTGTACGCACTAAATTTTTATTTGATTATATTTTTTATAAAATTCGTGCATCGCACGGGTGAGATATTAGTATGCACTAAAAACACCAAAAGACCCTATCTATACATTGTGTCTTCTATGTCTATTGTACAACAACCCCTTGCCAACTCTCTTGCATCAAATAAAATCAATCATAAGAATCAAAATTTAAATGTTCCTTGTCCAAAGACTTAACATATGCACTCAACCCAAGGGGTGGGAGAGATGGCAAGGGAATTTAGACAAAGACCTTGAGGTCCTTGGTTTCAATCCTCATACCAACAAGGAGTCATACTTACCTATCAAATAAATAAATAAATAAATAAATAAATAAACGTATGCACTAAAACACCACAAGATCTTACCTATATATTGTGTCTTCTATGCACGATGTACAACCCACAAAAACCATACTCGATATATAAAAATGGTACTCCTCAAAGTCCCCTAAATTATTGTCTGATTGACCCGGCCTTGCAGATTAAGAAAAAACAATTGACTTGATTATTTATATTGGTTTAATGTGTAGTTTCCTTTAAAGCACATGTGTATGTGACCCATAATTAAAGTAGGAATAATTACAAGCCGGTACATCTTTTAAAACATGTTTTCAAATAAATCCACCTATTTTTTAGATATATCTTTTAGATACAATTTTAGAGGAAAAGTACATCAATGCCCTTTCCACCCCACCTTCCCAACGGTAGCCCTTTCGACACCTCCATGGCCTGTTATCTTAGTCTCCTCATTTGCTCTCTTCTTGAGCTTCTCCTTCTACATCTGCACGCCGACGACGCCTCCACCACCGTCGTTCTTCCACCAACAACTTGAGTCCACCACTTGTCACGCCGCAATATTACTCCATTTAATTCCCAATTCGCCAGGGCCTCGACCCTCACTTATCCAACCATACGAACACCTTTTAATGAGGAAGCTCGATATCGTTTTTATAGATTCAGATCGAGATTTACAAGCTCCGCTCTTGACATTTCCTTTCTCTTAAAGAGTCATTCCAAAAAAGGAATTCGGAGAATCGGGCTCGGGAGGAATCGGGTTTGTTGCAAAAGTGAAGAAGCTTTATAAGCAGCAAAAGCTTCGGGATGTATTTGCGGTTAAAACAAGAGTTATGAAAAGTTAATCGGCTTCGATCGAAGCTCATGCAAGCAAGCGTGCGGCGTGTTGAAATCTTTCTTGGGGAAGATATATACTGAAAGGCAAAGTAGAAAATCCGAGGGTTGGCATTTGGTATACATAAGGTTGGCATTATATGATTCATGTGAAAATGTAATTTCAGTTATGAAAGGTTGGCATTATATGATTCATTTGGAAATACAAGATTCTCTGGTACAGTAGTATAGTATGCGCATATAGCTCTTAATCAAGTCTTTCAAGTTTGGTAGCAAGATCAAATTTTGTTTTCACAATTTCTCCGTTAGTTTCCGTTAAGCAATAGTAGAGAGCACCTAACGGTCGTGAACTTTAACTGAACATAACTTTCGCGTCAGGATGAATTACGGGACCCACAACATATCAAATCGAAGCTCTCGGCGAGCTCTACAAGATTCACGGGGTTTACCCGTGAACTATTCATTTTAGCCCAAAAAAACGCTGTTTAAGAATCTGTTATGGGCCTTTGAAGTTTTCGAGCTTTTCGTCTTTTTTGTTTAAGACTTTTCCTTTTAGGGTTTGGATTGTTAGGGCATATAAATACCCTATTAAACATTATTTGGGTAGTTTTTAATAAAATTTGAGTTTTTTTGCTTTTTGCTTGAACCCTAGCTAAGCGTCATAGGCTTGTTCTAAGGAATTTCGTTGAAAGAGTTTCTATTTGATTGTTTTTCAAAATCTTGTCAAATCCATCGATGCCGTGGCTTGGCATCGAGTTTTGGATTAATGCTTGCATAATCTTGTCAAATGCATCGATGCCGAGGGCTTGGCATCAGAGTTTCTGGATTGATTTTTGTCTTCCAAAATCAAGTCAAATGCATCCTGATGCCAACAGTTGGCATCAGAGTTTCTGGATTGATTTTCTGTCAAATGCATCCTGATGCCAGCACTTGGCATCAGAGTTTCTAGATTGATTTGGTCCTCCAAAATACTATCAAATGTATCCTGATGCTGACAGCTTGGCATCGAGTTTTTGGATTGATTTTTGTCTTCCAAAATCAAGTCAATGCATCTGATGCCGGGCTTGGCATCGAGGTTCTTGATTAATTTGGTCCTCCAAAATACTATCAAATGCATCCCGATGCCAGCACTTACAGCATCGAGTTTCGATTGATTTTGGTCATGCATAATCTTTGTCAAATGCATCCCGATGCTGGAGGCTTGGCATCGAGTTTACGGATTGATTTTACGTCAAATGCATCGATGCCAATGATTGGCATCGAGTTTACTAATTGATTTGGTCTGCGTAATCTTTGTCAAATGCATCCGATGCGCAACTTGGCATCGAGTTTACTGATTAATTTGGTCTGCATATCTTGTCGTTAAATGCATCCCGATGCCGGGCTTGACATCGAGTTTACGGATTGATTTTTTGTCAAATGCATCGATGCCGTTGATTGGCATCGAGTTTACTGATTGATTTGGTCCGCATAATGCCGCTTTGTCAAATGCATCGATGCCCGCACTGGCATCGAGTTTTGGATTAATTTGGTCTGCCATAATACTATTAATGCATCACGATGCCGTGGCTTGCATCGAAGTTTCGATAATTTGGTCCTCCAAAAAATACTATCAAATGCATCCCGATAGAACTTGGCATCGAGTTTTAGATTGATTTTGGTCCTCCAAAATATCAGTGTCAAATGCATCGATGCGGCGCTTGGCATCGAGTTTAAGATTGATTTTTACGTCAAATGCATCATCCCGATGCGGGCTTGGCATCGAGTTTGGATTGATTTTACGTCAAATGCATCCGATGCGTGGCTTGGCATCGAGTTTGGATTGATTTTCGTCAATCTGAAATGCATCCCAATGCGAGGCTTGGCATCGAGTTTCGATTGATTTTGGTCTTGCATTAATCTTTGTCAAATGCATCGATGCGGGTAATCTTGGCATCGAGTTTACAGATTGATTTGGTACTCCAAATACTATCAAATGCATCGATGCCATCACTTGGCATAAGAGTTTCGGATTGATTTGGTCTCCAAAATACTATCAAATGTATCATCTGATGCGCACTTGGCATCGAGTTTCTGAATTGATTTTCTCATCAAATGCATCCTCGATGTCGAGGCTTGGCATCGAGTTTCGGATTGATTTTGGTCTGCATTAATCTTTGTCAAATGCATCCCCGATGCCGAAACTTGGCATCGAGTTTCGGATTGATTTGGTCCCCGCATTATGCCAAGTTAATCTTTGTCAAATGCATCTGCGATGCCAAGCAGCATCGAGTTTAACGATTGATTTGGTCTGCATAATGCCGGATCGGTTTTATCTTCATTAATGGCATTTTTGTCATTTGGCAAGCAATTGTAGTTAAATGAAATGTCCAAAAAATTGATGGTTCTATATGAAAACATGTTTTCAAAATTGTACCCACTTGAAATTCTCCCATTAAAGTAAGGTAAAAAAGTAAGGGTAAAGTGATAAAATTGATGTTCTAAAAAGATAAATTTCAAAGTAGATAATTATTTTAGGACGGGCGAAAAAGAAAATAAAGACGATAATTTAGAGACAGAGGGAGTAATATTTTATCAATACCTATGTATTTCACTAGCAGGAATTCAATTTGTACAATAACTAAAGAGATGTCTCCTCTTATCAATAATATTAAACAAAGCCATAAAGGGCAGGCCTAATTATAGCGATAGGTGCAATTTGGCTTCCAAAACTGACTTCCATTATTAAAAAAACAAAACTATTCTTCAAAAAATAACTTTACAGTAATTATATGGTACAAAAATTGACCTTTCATAATTTTGCCCTAATTCGTTGCAGCAAAAAAACAATATTGTGTTCAATCAACCATATTTTAAGAGGAATACAAAAAAATTGCAGAACATAATAAGCTTAGTTGCTACATAATCGAATAACTTGAATAAGCAGTTAAAAATCTCGAAAATAAATAATTTGATCTACGGTAAAGAGAAATAAATTATATCAATTTCAAATTAATCGATCAAAAAAGAGAAATCAACAAGAATCAAAACAAAGGTAGATAAATTGAATACCTGAATCGAAAAAGGAAATCAAAATCAAAATCGGACACGGTTGGGAATGGGAGCTACGACAAGATTGAGAGAGGAGGGGAGAGAATGATATAAGATTAGGAGGGAAGGGGGTTGATGAAGGACGGAAGGAGTATAGCTCCAAAAATACGAAAAAGTCTTATTAATAAAATTTCATATAGGCATAAAGGGTAGTGGCGTACTTTCATCCAAAAATATACCTAAAAAATATATTCAAAAATAATTAGATTCATTTAAAAATATGTTTTTAAAAAGTAGTTTTTTCAATAAATTAAAGCATCGCGGCAGCCAATGGGCCATTGATGTAGAACAAGTAGTCGAGACGTACTTAAGCAAGGCATTTGGGAAGAGTTCGAAGTTCAGGGGGTCCAGTGGAAGTTTCTGAAAATTGGGTCAGGCAGCTTCTCCGTTAGTTTCCGTTAAGCGAATAAGTAGAGAGCACCTAACGATCGGAAACGAAGAGACAACGAACATAACTTTCGCGTCCGGATGAGTTCGGGACCCACAGCATATCAAATCGAAGCTCTCGACGAGATCTACAAGACTCACCGGGTTTACCCTGTGAACATTTCGTTTTTAGCCCAAAAACGTCGTTTAAGTGCTGTTACGGGCCTTTGAAGTTTTCGGGCTTTTTCGTCTTTTTTATTTATTATTTTCCTTTTAGGGTTTGGATTGCTAGGGGATATAAATAACCCCTTTAAACCTTATTTCGACAGTTTTTAATAAAAATTCGAGTTTTCTTGCTTTGTGCTTGAACCCTAAGCCATCATAGGCTTGTTATAAGGAATTTCTCGTTGAAAGAATTCATTTTTAATTGTTTCGCTGCGTGAGCCATCCACTACAATCTCCGAAAAAGGACCCATAGCTTTATTAAGACGTACAGAAATTACACTCTTCAAGTATAAAAATAATGGCACTTTGCTTCTCATAAGAAAATATCTCTACCATTTTTTACGAATTTAAATAATTTTAAAATGCAAGTACCAATGATCCTTTTTCTATTTTGATCAATACAAAGTACCCATTTTTAATTAACACGAGACTTCTACTACAATTTCCCACAACATTTACTTGGGCACAATCACGTAGATTATTGACGTACAATATGTTTGTTCTTATTTGGTATAGCATT
>CM028379.1:84573433-84658867 GCA_013146195.2 Codonopsis lanceolata
AAAATAACAACACATTTGACTAAGTTAATTCGTAAGAATGTAAAGTTCGTGACGATGACCGTGAGTCCAAATTTTCAAGAATTAAATAAAAGATTGGTTTCGACACCAAATCTCAATGTACCGTCAGGCACATATGGATTTGTGATATATAGTGATGCTTCCTTAAAAGGTTTGGGGTGTTTCCTCATGCAAGGAAGGAAGGTGATCACCTATGCATCGCGGCAGTTGAAGAATTTTGAGAAAAATTACCTGACCCACGATCTAGAACTAGCTGTTGTGGTGTTTGCATTGAAGATTTGGAGGCACTACTTGTATGGCATGACGCGCGAGATCTAAACAGATCACAAGAGTCTTAAATACATTTTTACCCAAAAACAACTGAACATGAGACAGAGAAGGTGGTTAGAATTGCTAAAGGATTATGACTGCACCATTTTGTATCATCCAGGCAAAGCCAACGTGGTGGCCGATGCCTTGAGTCGTAAGAGCAAAGGAAAGTTGGCAAAGATGCTGACTAGGGAGAAGGGTATTCTCGAAGATATCAAAACTTAGGTTTAGAAGTACGAGTAAAAGGGGGAGAAGGATATTTGGCACATTTGAGTCTTCAACCTTCGTTACTAGAAAGGATTAAGATAGCCCAGAAAGTTGACCCGACGTTAGTAAAAATTTCTGAAGGTGTAGAGATGGGAGCTCAGATAAATTTTTGACTTGGATGGGATGGTATCTTACGCTTTGGAAGAAGAATTTGTGTTCCATCTGACCCGGAGTTAAAATGATAGGTATTAGAAGAGGCTCGTAATTCAAGGTTTGCAGTACATCCGGGGAGTACAAAAATGTATCGAGATGTAAATGAGACGTTTTTGTGGGAGAATATGAAACGTGAAATTGCAGAATTTGTGTCTAAGTGTTTAATTTGAAAACAGGTCAAGAATGAACATCAACGACCTGGAGGAATGTTACAGTCAATGCCGATTCCTGAATGGAACTAGGAACATATCACCATGGATTTTGTGGTGGGATTACCTAGAACACAGAATGGGCACAATCCGATTGGGGTTATTGTAGACCGATTGACCAAGTCAGCTCACTTCCTTGCCTTTAAGTTTACTGACTCCTTGGAAAAGTTAGGAAAGTTGTATATTGATGAGATTATAAGGTTGCATGGGATTCCAGTTTACATAGTGTCAGATTGCGATGCCCGTTAATTTTACTTCAAAGTTTTGGGGTAGCTTACAGAAGGCTTTGGGCACGAATTTGAGTATGAGTACGGTGTTCCACCCATAGACGACGGCTATCAATCCTCGAACGAACCATACGCACGTTGAGAGACATCTGCCGAGATCTCGTACCTTAGATTTGCAAGGGAATTGGGATGACCATATGCCACTAATTAAGTTTACATATAATAATAGTTTTCATGCAAGTATTGATATGGCACCATACGAAGCATTATATGGAAGAAAATGTAGATCGCCTACGTGTTGGGATGAAGTGGGCGAGCGATAACTTTTGGGACCCGAACTAGTATAGATTACGTCGGATAAAGTATAGTTAATCAAGAAGAAACTTCTTATGGCACAGAGTCGACAGAAATCATATGCAGATAAGTGTCGTAGTGAGTTTGAATTTGAAGTTGGAGATCACATCTTTCTTAAAGTTTCACCGGCCAGGTGAGTTATGAGATTCAGCGTTAAAGGGAAACTCAGTCCGAGATTTGTAGGGCCTTTTGAAATTTTAGACCGGGTGGGAGAAGTCGCTTATAGGCTTGTATTACCACCAACATTATCTGGGGTCCATAACGTGTTCCATGTGTTGATGTTGAGAAAATATGTCCCAGATCCAAGTCATGTTATTACTTTTGATCCCTTACAACTACGAGAAGATTTGTGTTACGACGAGCAACCAATTCATATAGTGGATCGAAAGGAACAAGTGTTAAGAAGACGAACTATTCCATATGCGAAAGTGCAGTGGACTAATCATATATAGAGAGAGGTAACTTGGGAACTTGAGGAGGATATGCGAGGAAAATACCCAAGTCACTTCGACTAATAAGGTACGCTAAGTTTAGAGGACTAAACTTCTTTTAAGGGGGTGAGAGTGTAATATCCCAAATTTTTTTCTATATTAAAATAAATTTTCTTTTATTAATTATTACCATATATTAATAATTATTGTGGGCTTAACTATTTAATTTGAAGTTTATTAGAATTGGTTTAGGCCTAGTACACTTGAGTTTTATTTTAGTGGGCTTGATGTTAATTATTTAGTATACTTTGAGTGTGGGCTTGACCCATCAATTTGGGTTTCCTTTACTTATAATAATAGTTGTTATATAATAATAATAATAATAATAATAATAATAATAATAATAATAATAATAATAATAATATAATAGTAATAAATAGTAATAAAGTTAGATAAATGAATGGAAGGGAAAGAGAAATCGGTTCTCTGTACCAAGAAAAGAGAACGCCAGTCGGAATTTCAATGGACACTCCAACACTTGGGTGTTTTGTTTTGAAAGTTTAGAAAAATTGTCGGTAAGAGAAAGACGAAGGGGAGCAACAGTGGAAGATGAACGAAAGGAGGACGGCGGAAGAGGAAGGCACGCCGACAGTTGTGACGCGAGCTTAATCGAGGTAAGGTTCCTTCTGAACCCGAACACTTTGCTCCGATTTTGTTCTTGTTCTTGTTGAAATTTTGATTTCTTTGGGAATTGGGTTGGTTGGAGAGAGGAATTATTCAATAACAAATAATAATTGGAAAACACGGGATGGTGGATTTGTATGAGAAAACATTATAAGATGGAAATGAGTTTTATATGGGTGTAAGTGAGTTTGTATTAAGATCAAAGAAGTAGTAATAATAAGAGGAAATGAAAACGAGAGAGCAAGAAACAGAGGAGGAGACGAATACAGAGTAAAAGAGACCAGAAAAGAAGAGAAAGGACTTCATGCGGGTATGTATGCACTGGAACAAGAAAGAAGTAAAGAGGGAGAAGAAAGAAATTTTATTTTTATGTGTTGAGAGAAATGGATTAAAGAAATGAAATAGGAAGTAGTGAGAGAGATTAACTAAGTGTGTGTGTTCAGAAGGTGCAATAAGTGTGTGTGCAGAAAGTCAAAATCAAAGAAAGAAAAAAGGGGAAGTATCTGACGGGTATTTGAGATGATGAATTTGATCCCCCAGCTTTCAGTTGGTGCTCATACCTTAATTCTAAGTTTCAGATTATAATGTTATAATTTATAAATGACAACCAACCCCCTATTTTGTTAAACATAGATTATTGTTAGGTCTCCACGTTAATTAAGTTCTAGAAAAGTATACTTTGACCCTTAAATTCAGAATTTCTAATTTTAGTGCTATATTTTAATTAGATTTGGACAAGACGAATTTGTAACTTATTAATCTTAAACCCTAGATCTTGAACTTCATGGTAATCACAATAGCATTCAAAACACTCTTAATTAAAATACCTGATGAAGACATGTTGCTTCTAGTAATTTTCCCTTGATCCGAAATCTGCAGTATAATAGAGAAGCAGAGGTGGAATATGGTTTCTCCCTTTTGGCTTAAAACTCTAATGAGTTGATTTAACGTGATAGATTAATATGATGGGTATTATATCTCTTTTATAGGCAAAGGGAGGAACAAATTCCTATTAGGGTTTTAATCTCAACCGTCCATCAAGGTAGAGTTTATTTAGGAAACTTACCCTTTTTACAAACCAAATTTATTGTAATTTAGTAATTCCAAATCAACCGTGATTCTCACTTATTGACCATATAAAAGATT
Source organism: Codonopsis lanceolata (assembly GCA_013146195.2). Classification (NCBI taxonomy): domain Eukaryota; kingdom Viridiplantae; phylum Streptophyta; class Magnoliopsida; order Asterales; family Campanulaceae; genus Codonopsis; species Codonopsis lanceolata. Next base: position 84,577,232 of record CM028379.1, read on the forward strand.
TCTTAACCTACAAGAAATATATCTTACAGTCTCCCATTTTGTCAAAGTGATAATCCTTTAATGGTTAATCTTGAAAACATAAGGCGCGCATAATTACTAAATTAATAACTTAATTGTTAACATAATACCTTCGCAAAACAAGTTATCCATGAGAGTCAAAGTGGTTCCATATTATCAGGTTTTCAACATGGTTCCTTCCATGTACTACAACATAAATAACTTAGTTTACTAGGTCTTTTAAACAAGGGTATAAATAAGGGCCCAATAATGTTCTTTCTTCAAGAATTATTTCTGTTATCAATTATCCATTCACATAAAGTATACAAAATATGAAAACAGAAATGAAATTCAGAATGTCATAAATAAGAGCTCAATAGAAGTTCAATGTATAAGCATAACAAATGATAAATTAATAATCAGTCACTCTCTCTTGACCCATACTTGAAGTATGTTCGTGAAAGGTCTTAGGAGGTAACCCCTTCGTAAGTGCATCTGCAACCATAGTGTTGTGCTTATATGCTCAATGAACAATTGTTTCTTCTTAATTGTTTGCTTCACCGATAGGTACTTAAGGTCCATGTGTTTTGTCCCTTTAGAGTATCTATCATACTTAGAGAAAAATATTGTTGCGGCATTATCACAATAGAGTTTCAACATTCCAAAGACAAAATTCAAGTCTCTAAATCTTGAGATGAAATTTCGCAGCCATAAGCAGTGATTTGTAGCTTCAAAACAAGCTGCAAATTCAGCTTCCATTGTATAATTAGTAATAATAGACTATTTTGCACTTTTCCAAGAGATTGCTCCCCCAGCTAGTAGAAAAACATAACAAAAAGTGCTTTTTAGAGTGTCTTTGCATCCAGCATAATCGGAATCTGAATAGCCAACCAACTCTAATTGATCTCACTTCTTGAATGTAAGACAATAATCCTTCGTACCCTGTAAGTATCTCAAAACTTTCTTTCCAGCTCTCCAATGATCCATTCCTGTTTTTAATTGGTATCTTCCCAACATACCAACAGCAAAGCTGATGTCAGGCCTTGTGTAAACTTGTGCATACATCAAACTTCCTACTAAAGAAGAATAGGATATGTTTTCCATTTGGTTATGCTCCAATTCATTTTTAGGACATTGATAGAGGCCAAATTTGTCTCCCTTCTGAATTGGAGCAACGCTCGCAGTACATTTTGCCATTTCAAATCTTTCCAAAACTCATTCGATGTATGTTTTCTGGGAGAGTTTAAGTAATCCACATGATCTTTTACGGAATATTTCTATCCCAATCACGTAGGAAGCTTCACCCATGTCCTTCATCTTGAAATTTTTAGAAAGATAAGCTTTCGTTTCATGCATTAAGCCAAGATCACTACTTGCCAATAATATGTCATCAACATACAGAACCAAAAATGTGAACTTACTCCCACTGATCTTGAGGTATATGCATGGATCTACAGTATTTTCTTCAAAACCAAAAGTATTAATGGTTTCGTTGAATTTTAAATACCATTGTCGGGAGGCTTGTTTAAGTCCATAAATGGATTTCTTAAGTTTTGCACCATGTCTTCTGTCCTTCCAAGGTAAAACCTTCAAAGTTGATGCATATAAACTTCTTCTTGTAGCTTACCATTAAGAAATGTTGTTTTCACATCCATTTGATGTAAATCTAAGTCATAATGAGCTACTAGGGCCATAATAATTCTAAGAGAATCTTTCTTCGACACAGGAGAAAAAGTCTCTTTGTAATCTATGCCATCTTTTTGAGTAAAACCTTTGGCTACAAGTCTAGCTTTATATAGCTCAATATTGCCATGACAGTCGCGTTTGGTCTTGAAGACCCATTTACACCCAACTATTTTGTGTCCTTCCGGCAAATGAGTTAGTTCCCAGACTTGATTATCTGTCATTGATTTCAACTCATCCTTCATGGCGTCAATCCATTTATCAGAATTATTACTTGTAATGGCTTGTGAATAAGAAACTGGGTCTTTCATTATCCATATGTCAAAATCAGATTCTTGTAGATAAACCACGTAATCATCATGGATAGCACTTCGTTTTTCTCGTTGAGATCTTCTCAATGCCGGTTCATGTGTTTGTTCTACAATTAGTTCATTAGCAATGATTTCATTAGGGGGTTGTGGCTGATGTGGTTGTGGCTCTTTATCGTTTATCTTTTCAACGATGAGTGGAGCTACAGGTAATCCTTCTACGTTTAACGATTCAACGATGGAAGGATTCATATTGTCTGTTTGATTCTTGGGTAATGGGATTGTTACCCTAACTTCGTGAACATACTTATCTTCCACAAATATACTCCCACTAATCATGCCATCATATTATTTCAAGAAGCTGAGAACTTCTTGTGGCTCTTTTCTTTGTGTGTTTTATTGTTTTGCCTTTAATACAATCCACACAACTTTGAAAATAAGTAAAATCTAGGTTCGGTAAAACCCCATCTTTTACTAATCTTTGAAGTCGTTCACGGGATATGTGTCCCAACTTCTGATGCCACAATCGCGAAGAGTCCATTTTCATTACATGATGTACAGTTCCTTCATTATGATGCAGAGTCAATTGGGTTTCAGGTAAGGATGGAGAAAACAAAGTAAATTTGTAAAAACCATCCACAAGAATTCCAAAACCAAATTTAATAGAATCTTTATATAAATTGAAACTTCCAGTACCCAAATCAAACATAAATCCTTGTAAATCAAGTTTTGAAACTGAAACTAAGTTGCGGAAAATAGATGGAACATAAAGAGTTTGAAATAAATCTAAATAATATCATTTTGCAAGAACAAGACGATACGTTCCAATAGCTTCGACAGGAGCTTTATTGCCGTTTCCCACAAATAAAAAGTTTTTAGTTGGGTTTACGATTTGGGTTGTAAGGTATCCTTGCATCGAATTAGAAACATGAACATTAGCACCTGTATCCAACCACCATGTATTTGAAGGCACATTAGAGAAGTTACATTCTGAAAAACTTACGAATCCCAAAGGATTGCCGTTACTTTCAAACCAATTACGACGTTTCTCACAATCTTTCTGGAAATGTCCAAATTTCTTGCAGAAACGACAAACTTCTTCTTTCTTTACCTTGACTTAAGGGGGTTGGACGTTATTATTCATTTTGGGTGATGCTCTTTTCTGGCCTTTTCCAGCCTTTTTCCCAAACTTATGATTCGCTCCTTGAATTGTGAGATGCGCAACATTAACACCTTGTTGAGTTAGCCTTACTTCCTCTTGAACTAGCATGTTAGATAGTTCATTCACAGTCAACTTTTCCTTAATGGAATTATAGTTCACTTGGAAAGGGGCATACTGTGGAGGAAGAGAATTTAGGATAAACTGGATAAGAAAATTCCCATCCACTTTCATTTCTAAATTCTGAAGCTTAGCTGCAAGATATTGCATCTCAATAATATGATTTTGCATTGACCGTGCACCATCAAACTTTAGAGTAATGAGTTCTGACATTAATTTCTCTGCAAGGGACTTATCTACAGTCTTAAAGCACTCTGCAACGGATTCCATGAATTCCCTAGCCACTTTCGTTTCAGGAAGAGAGATCTTGATGTTTGCAGCAATTGTCATTCGCATGAACATAAGGCTCAATCTGTTACTTTTCTCCCACAGTTTATGGAGATCCTTATCCTCTTTGGTACTTTCTGCGGTTAATGCAGAAGCTTTTTTGGAGTGCAAGATCGAGATCAAGAACACCAAAAGTGAATTCAATGTTCTCACGTCATTCTGAGAAGTTGGTACCATTGAGAGAAGGTACAAATGAAGCATGCGACCGCAAATTAACGGGAACAAGAGCTGAAATATAATAGGTAGAACCTCCAGTAAAATAATTATGAGTTATAATTCTAATTTAATCATGTGTATAAGAACAAAATAAATATATGTGGATTTTTTTTTTCTCTAACACATTAATTTTAATGTTGTTCAAACATGTAGATCAGAATCACCTGTGGGTGATTACCGTTCTAATATGTATGTACAACGTAGAAAACTTATTAATAAACATTAACATTAAATAACATCAATTTAATTATCAATTATCACTATGGTGATAATTAAACTTTATACATATCAAAACACTTAAGTGCGGAAAACATAATTAATTTTTCTTAAAAATAATATAAAAATCATAAAATTTTGAAGGCCAAAATAGGATCGTGTTGTAATCAGCTCCATTGTCAATTCATATAATTTCAATTCTAGCATTAAGAGTGATAGTAAAAATATTAAACTTTCGGGAAAGAACCCAAACAAACATACACGGTGATGAACAAAAGTGTGAATTATAATTGTTTAGTCCATTATCCATGTAATTGCAAACCCAAGTTAAAACAAAATCAAATCCAATTAAGTAAACCTGAATTCATCATTATTACCACTAAATTGAATTGGTATTAATTAAAATAGTCATATCGCATGCGATTTCATATAACAAATGTAAAAAAATAACAATCATTGGAAACAGTCATAACAAATTTATGACCACTAAATTTCATTATTATCACTAAATTGAATTAAATAATCTGCTTAAGATTTTAATTAATAAAACAATAATATTGCATGCGTCTTTAATGGATGATCACAAGTTTGTAATCGTTGCTCTGGTACTAACTGTAAATTATTAATTTTAAACTCTAGATCTTGAAATTCATAATAATCACAATATATAGCATTCAAAACACTCTTAATTAAAATATCTGATGAAAACATGTTGCTTCTAGTAATTTGCCCTTGCATGATTCGAAATCTACAGTATAATAGAGAAGTAGAGGCGGAATATGGTTTCTCCCTTTTGGTCTAAAACTCTAATGAGTTGATTTAACGTGATAGATTAATATGATGGGTATTATATCTCTTTTATAGGTAAAGGGAGGACCAAATTCCTATTAGGGTTTTAATCTCAACCGTCCATCAAGGTAGAGTTTATTTAGGAAACTTACCTTTTTTACAAACCAAATTTATTGTAATTTAGTAATTCCAAATCAACCGTGATTCTCACTTATTGACCATATAAAAGATTTCTTAACCTACAAGACATATATCTTACAGAATTAAAATTCCGATCGCGGATTGGAACTTTTGCTAGGTGCACACTTTGGCAAGGTAAGGGATACACACACACACACACAAACACACACACACACACACACACACACACACACACACACATATATATATATATATATATATATATATATATATATATATTTTTTTTTTTTTCATCCTCCGTAGACTTCCAATTATTTTATTGACATCGATATTTATTTTTTTTGAAATGTACGCCGACTTGAGTCGATAGTTGATTTGAATTCCGTCGATTTTACTTCTTCGAAAATCATGAATTGATTCATGTTTAACCTCATTTAATTATTGAATTTCATGTTAGTTATTCTTCCTACATGAAATATATGATTGTTGCGATGCGTAATTTTGTGATGCTTAATTTTTGCGAAGCATGACCCTTATAGTAAAATTTGATTATCGTTTTCTTGAAATTCTGTCATAATCATTAAACTGATTTTTTATGATTATCAAATGCCACTTAAATTGTGAGCATAATTATTGAATTATTGAACTTATCGAACACCACTTAGCTAGTAGAATATGGTTATCCGGATATACCAAACATGATTGAATTATCGATACTCTTTAGAGTAATTATTTGAACTGCTTATCGATACTCTTCGGAATAAGTATTTAAAAATGGTTTTATGATCATGAGATTCTATGAGTAATTTATTGTCTCCAATCGGTATGGGACGGTTGGTGACGGTTAATCACTCTAGTCGTTTTTGTTGTTAAATCTTCATTTGACTTCTTTTTACTTGGAATTAAATAAATTGCTTCCGCTTATCAATATTTGAACATTGAACTTTGAATATTGAAAATTATTCCTTTCTGATTTATTCTGATCAATTCCTCCTTAGTAACCGGAGGGGTTGTATATGATCTTACTGAACATTGTTCGCTTACCCCTTTTTCTTTCAAATTCTCCTGCTTCAGGTAATAAGTAGGAATTATGAGAAGATTTGACTCGGATGAACCAAGATGACGGTTCCGAGAGATTTTTGGATCTAGACTTTATTTAATAAAAAGATAATTTATTAAGAATGATTGACTTTTATTTGATAGTGAAATTGTAATAAATATATTGGGTTATTTGGCTGGAGTTAAAGATGTTTTAAAGTTTTTTTTTTTTTTTTTTTTTTTTTTGAGTTGGGAATATTTATGATTTTAAATTGTAATTGTAAGTGACATGGTCAAATTGTGGAACTGCGGTATCGATATCGAGTTTGGGGTGTTAGAGTGGGAATTGCGTTGGTTTTCTTCGTTTCTCTGGATGGGTTGTTCTCACCGCGTCTGCAATGAAGAAGATTGTATACGTCCACGAGAAAGAAAAGAAAGAAAAAGATTAAGAAACCAGGATTGCTGCTAATGCGGTTGCGGCTTCTTAGCTAGCTCCGTGGCAAGTGCCTGGAGACAGAGCCTTTAGGAGGCACTCCAAGCTCCAAGGTTGAGAACCCTCTTTGCTGGGTAAGTTTACAGGTTAATGGTTTGGAGATCAATCTATTAGTTGAAACTTGAAACAAATTGGAAGCCGCAGCATCGAACCAGTGATGATTCCGTTGGGTCAATATCAGTTTTCTAGCTAATAATAACCAAGTCTTGATGGATCACATGGAAATGTGCTAAAATATACTTGAAAATTTGAATATATTAAAACTTGTCCTTGTATATGGTGTACATGTTGAGACAAATATATATATATATATATATATATATATATATATGTATTTGTCTCCGTCTAGTAAAATTCTTCCTTAATGGGACTCCATAACTGTTATGTTGGAGTAGAATATATATAACAAAGTAAGTTTCTGTTTTTCTATCATTTTTTGTACAGGTAAATGACAGATAAATCACAATCTGTGTGGCTGATTGACGACAGTTATAATATATTAATATTAATATAGACAATGTCTCGCATTTGGCTTCTTATCAACAACAACAAAAAAAGCCTTGCATCTTTTGTATAAATAATGTCCAAGTGCCAAGTCGATCGCCGCATGGAAAATGTGAAGGTGTGCACGATTGTTAACTGGAGACAAATTTCCATATTACAATAGTACATGATTAATCCATAAATTAATTAGATGTTGAAAATAGATGTCGAAAGGATCGTACATGTTCTTGCAATTGAAATACGTCTGCTAGCTATTTCACAAAATGCTACGTAATCATGCTACTTGCTGTGTGTTACCATGATTTGTAGGTTTTCAAAATTAATTAGTAGTGTTAATTTTGAGCTTATTAGCTTATTGAATTAATTAAAAAAAGATAAATTTGTTATACAAAAAGTTACAAATGTTGTAACTTGTAAGCTGACCTATTGCCGGTGCATGTGTTTGTTTAGTAAAGTGTTTTGACCAAAACGCTGGCCAAACATGCATGTAGTGTTTTCTCTTTTAAACTGTTTCAATGCAGCGTTTTAAAAATGTACAATGTTTTAAAAATGTATTGTGTTTAACATTACTTTGTTTATGACAATAGCGTTTTGAAATAGTTTCACAAATGTATTTACAAGAAAAAAAATGTGCTTGAAAACAATGCACCAAATGAGGTCTTAGTCGTTAACTTAAACGGGTCACACACCTTATTTTGAATGTTGACATTTGAAAATTGATAAATCCAATAGTTGGAAGAAATTAATAATATGGATTTATTAATTGAGGTTTTCATTTAATTTAAGTGTTTATTTAAATATGCATTATCTAATTAAATCTAATTTGATTAAAAATCCCAATAAAAGAAATAAATTGAATAGTAGGTTTCCTGTAAGACCGTTTTACAGATCCTAATTCGTAAGACGAATCTCTACTCTCTCACAGCTCAATCTACAAACACATGATGGATCGGATAAAAGGGATTTCTTATAGAAAATACTCATAAGAATTGTTTTTTCCTAAATTTTTGGGTAAAATAAATTTGAGCATTGTACATTAGAGAGTTTCTTTTTTAAAAGAAAAGTACTTCAAAAGGGAAAAAGAATAAATAATTGAGACCAAAAAGTGGCTAGGATTTTCTTTCGGTTTAATATAAAATTTGGTCCCTAAACTTAACAATTGTTCATGTTTGTGTTCTCGAACTTGAACCATTCATGTTTTGGTACTTAACTGCATATTTGGTCATGCACTTCGTCCCTTAAGTAAAGACCGTCAGTTGAAACGTTAAATATTACATGAAATGACTCAAATACCCTTAGTAAAAGCCAATTGAGATTCCATGTTGGAATTTTCTTTTTGGCTACACTAAATATGAAAAGGAAAATAATACAAAAAAAATTCTTAACAATTCAATATGGATTTTAAAAATTAAAATATTACTTTTTTTCTTTTGAGAGAGAAAGTAATTAGTTTTAACGAATTTAAAGTTAAAATTTGTAAAATTAAAACTAAATACAAAAAAAAATATTTTTGTACTAAAAAATTCTATCTTTATTTCTTTTTCAATCCAAACTCCCACCCTCCACGAACCGTCTTCTTGTTCATACTATAATCTTTCTCCTTTTACATACCCAACAACCTCCCCCTTCCCACTCGGTCACCCATTTCCACCAATAAGTAATTAAATCCATTTCTACAGATAACTCAAATAAATTCACCCATCACCAAGACTCATAAAATAAACGAGTATCCCAAACAAAGTAATCCAAAAGAACCCTAACCCACAAATGCATCTCCACCATCAATCAAGCCTTTTGTGCGAACATCTTCAAACCCCCCAATAGATGATAAAGCGAGATTGTGGCGTTCCCAATTGCAATAATGGCAATGAACGAGGGTATCAGTGGAGTAAAAAATGGTATTGGGTACGAAATCACAGAAGGGGCAAAGTAAGGAGTTGATGTGTTCGAATAGTTTGGTTGGTGGAATGGACTAGGCGGTCGCAAGAAAGGTAGAGCCTGGCAATATCAACATGATGGTAGAAGATAGTAGTAGCATCTGAGCAGAAATCACTGAGGCAGGAATGGGTTGTGGTTGTTGTGGCGTTCTCGACTTGGTCTGGTTTGATGATTCCTCTGCTTTTCAAGTGAAGTTTGAGAACACTTGTTTTCTGATCAGTGAAGACACCTCCATCATCAGACCAATTAGACAAGAACCCAGACACCGCGTTCTCGGCTTGGTCTGGTTTGATGATTCCTCTGCTTTTCAAGTGAAGTTTGAAAACACTTGTTTTCTGATCAGTGAAGACATCTCCATCATTAGACCGATCAGACAAGAACCCAGACACCAAAATAAGCGCAGGAAAACCAGCCATCACAAAGATGAAACTTGACCCAACTCCACCGTTGGACCCTCAAAAAACCCACCACCACCCCGTGCATAATACGACACCGAATAAGACAACCCCTAATTCAACCTCCCAGTGGAATAACTATGACTGGAATACAATGATTTCGACGAAAAACAAGAGGAATTAAACGATTTTTCACCCATCCGCCCACATGAAGCAGCCAATGCAAAAGAATTTGGATCCCATAACAACAACAAACCCAGTAATAACCCACGTATTACCAACTTTTTCAAAGCATTTAAGACCTTCGTGGTTGTTCTTGTAAACACTTCAAATGGGTTTACGATTTTCTATGTCTGTTCCATTTCCAAATTTTTTTGGGGGGTACTTATTTCATGAGCATTTGACACTCAGCTTGTAGGATCCTACTCTAATTCCCAGATCCCCTTCTGGAGCTCTTTGCCAATGACCTTGAGTCTCCCTTTTTCGATTTGTCTTTCGGCTAATCTTTCTTTTGGAGAATTGGGGGATGATTCTGTTAATGATTTAAGTAAAATCATTGGTTATTTGGTATAGTCGGGGTTTATGTTTTAAAGATGGGTGAGCTCGGGAATACTAGATTGTGAATCTGGGGGTGCATAGTGCACATTCACATAAGTTTTACGGGCTTATGGGTGCTAATAATCAAGTGTTCTGATTATCTGTAAAGGGACGCATATATATTATATAATAGTTCTTTCATCTTCGTTTTTTGGGTTACAAAATAAAGAATACTCCAAAAGCAGTCTCCTACTTTAGTGCCAGAACAGGAGGGCAATTATAGTCTTATCCCACAAGAATATTCGTGTAACCCAGGGCATTTGATAGGGTCGAATAATTCTTGCATGAAAGTGCTCGGTGCATGATTCTATAATATATCCAGGTTTCTGTATTTGACATTGTTGTTTTTAAGAACGATCCAACAGATTCAACAATACAAGAAAGTAAGGGCCAAGAGTGTTTGTGAGAGAGAGAGAGAGAGAAGGTAGATGACGTGAGTGGAATTGGTGGTCGGAGGGGAAGGTGGAGGTTTCAACCATTTTATTTAATTTTGATTTTTTTAGTTTTTCCTTTATATATTTGACTTAAGATTCCAAGTCATCATCTAATTTCAACATAAATTTCACTCATTATTAAGGGTATTTGAGTTATTTCATGTAATATTTAACGTCCCAACTAATGATCGCTACTTGAGGGACGAAGTATGAACAAATGTGCAATTTAAGTAGCAAAACATGGAGAGTCCAAGTATGAGAACACAAGTATGAACAATTGTTAAGTTCAAGGACCAAATCTATTAACTATTACTAAAACAGAAGTCGCTGCTGTCACGTGGCGGCTTTCTGTTAAATGCTTCAAATTTTTAAAGAATTTCATGCTTCCACGTGTCACCCTCATAGTAATTGTAATTTTTGTTATTTTTTTTCTACCAAAACCGATAACTGATAAAAGTTTATGATAATTTTTACGGTTATGATAAGTTTTATCACATATACGGTTTGTTTATGATAACTTTTACGGTTAGGATAAGTTTTATCACATAGACGGTTAGTTTAGGATGATTATATCTGTAAAATCAAATGCGATACTTTTGATTTTATACAGTTAGTTTATGATAAGTTTTTATTACTAAAACAGAAGTCGCTGCTGCCACGTGGCGGCTTTCTGTTAAATGCTTCAAATTTTTAAAGAATTTCATGCTTCAACATGACATCCTCATAGTAATTGTATTTTTTTTCTTTTTTTTTTTTTTTTACCAAAACCGATTACCGATAAAAATTACTGATAAAAGTTTATGATAATTTTTATGGTTATGATACGTTTTATCACATATACGGTTAGTTTATGATAACTTTTATGGTTAGGATAAGTTTTATCGCATATACAGTTAGTTTAGGATGCATGATTATATATGTAAAATCAAATGCGATTCTTTTGATTTTATACGGTTAGTTTATGATAAGTTTTTTTTTCTTTTGCGGATATATGTTATGCTTTTTTTTTTTGGTTTGGGATTTTGTGATATTATAGTTTATCACAAATTGAGTTTTTTATATTCTATTTTCACTCAAATTGAGCCAATTTAAATTTGTTCTACGTGTTTTGTGTGTGTAGGTGCGCCCATGCGTGAATTTGAATTGCTTTAAAATGTTTTTTACTTTATTTCCAAGATTAATGATATTCTTCTTTTTCATTCTTCAATAGAATTCAATGACTTTTTTTCTTATAAGTCTTCATCCGTTGTTTTGTGTTTTTGTGACAATTTTGTTCCCCAAACTGATATTGTTGTAAATATATGACAAGTAAACTATGTAATAATTGGTGAAAAAGGAGGCTGGAAAAGAGAACAAAGTTATGAAAATAGTAACTAACATTGATCAATCCAATGTTGCATCTTCTCATTTGAGTATATGTTTATATGATAATTGTTGCAATAGACCGTAAGCTGAGGTATAAATTTTTATTTTTGCAATTGCATTGCTTGCAGGCAACATAATCAACGGTTTTTGTAATGAGTTACTACAGCCTGCCCAATATTTTTTATCTATGTTCTTAAACGCTTCATGATGAAGACGATAGACATCATCATTTTGCTATCCGATTTGAATAAAAAAATCTCATTATTTATGTCTTACTTAGTGTAGAATTTGTTTTATAAGAATATATTGTTTAGTCAAATTAGTTCAAGTGTCGCATTTAATAGGAGCATTTCCCTTGGAAAAATTTATAAAAAAATATTTAGTAAAATTAGTACAAGTTTTGACTATGTTGTAAGATTGTCACTTCTTTGTTATTTTGTTTCGACACTCTTTTTTATTGTGTTAGTTTTTTGAAGGCTATTATTTTAGTTCTATACGACATCATCTATATTTCCACATCATCAGTTAAGGGCTTAATTGTATTTATTTACATTTAAGCCTCTGATGCTATCAAATCAACCACAAATATTGATTATATTCACAAACTTAAGAAATAAAAGAGAACAAAAAGATTTATCTGAGCGCTATCCAATTTTAGCAATGAAATGAGCCGTAAAAATCTAAGGGCAACCAGAGCCTTAATTATTAAAATGTCAAGTGAAACCTAATCAATTGAGTCAGATTTCATCTTTCCTGATTTTTATAATGTTATTTTGTTCTTTTTTGTCCCCTTTTTTCATTCAACAGTCATGTATAAATTCTTTTAAATAAAATGAATATTTGGAATGTGTTTCTGTTGAAGGTTATTAATACTGATGTCTATAATATTTTTAATCCAACAATACTAGGTTTACAACTATCACTACTATCATTGCGCTACAATAATGTTATGTTTAAATCTGTTTATATAATTATTGTTACTACTAAGTCTGTTAGTGTAAGGGAAAAAGTGTTTTGAAGAGAGAAAACTTTGTCATTTACTAAGGTTTAGTTGTTTAATTGATGTAATTGTATAATTAAATTCAACTTTTTTATCTTTACGTTTTAAATATTTATTTAATTTTATCGCACGGATAATAACCTAATTATTCATTAAACATTTTCTTTCCTAGACTCGGTTGGTGTTTTAACTTTTAACACGCACACAAATAAAATATAGGGTTTTTTAACCACGTTGGGAGACATTACTCTACCACAGCCGTTTTTCAAAGGTAAAAAAAGGGGGGCGGTCTTCTTGGACGGCCGCACAAAGGAAGAAGAAGAAGTATGTTTTCGTTTTCTTTCTCTTTTTCTCAATAAAACTCGCACTCTTCAAAGGGTTCTATTTCAATTTTCAACGAAATACGGAGTACTAAATTTTACTAATTGTCATCTTCAAAAGGTGGACTTGATCAGAGGGGAAGCAATTGAGTTGAGTCCCTGGCTACGAATACGATCGAGTGCTTTCGTGTAAGGCTCAAAACCGTGAATTGATTCCATCTTCATCTTCACGGTTCTTTTTTAGAGGTAATTTATTTTACCTACACGAATCAAAATACTATAATTTTTAATTTCCCCCCTATAGCCTATGTTTAGGTACTAAAATAAGATGTTGTCTTATGGTTAGCATGTTTTGTCTTGTGTCATTGTTGATATGTAATGTTTATTTGCAAATTGCAATCAATCGCATCGGCATTGACATTCACATCATATATTTTGATGCCCTGCCTACCTCATCTAAGGAGTTGACTTTGATCAATTCTTGATTCACATTCACATGAATAGTTGGTAAATGTTAGGTATAGAATGAATGGCTCGTTTACTTGGTCAATGCAGGAGAGCAGATTTTGCTAGCTATCATCTGCCTTACCCTTTTGCCATTCTTGTAAAAAGGTTTCTTCCAAAATAGTCATGTCAAAGCACATATCTTAAAAATGATCATATTTACTTAAAATTATTTTTATAACCATGTTTCATCAATAAACCCTAAAATACTCTTACTAACTTGAGTAATCGTATTTTGAGTCGATTAACCGACTAACTAATCCACTCGGTGAGTCAGTTAATCAACTCACTAATAGATCAGTTAATCGATCCATTGGTGAGTCAGTTAATCAACCCACTAATGACGAAGTGATTCGATTAACCGACTCATACTCTCACATGCACACCTGCTGTTTCATTAACATCAATAGGAGTACAACTCTCACATGCACCTGTTGTTTCCAGTCGATTAACTGACTCATAATTAGTGAGTCGATTAACTAACTCAAACTCGACCAGTCGATTATGAGTTAGTTAACCGACTTATACTCAATGCCGACGAATAGATTCATTGCGAGAAGATAAAGAGAGAAGAGAGACTAACAGAGACGAACTTGCAGACATCGATAGGCGATGATGGTGGGAGACGATGGTGGAGGAAGACGATGGCGATGGCGGGAGGGAACGATAGAACTGAAAGGGTATCTAGGTTGGGAAGGGTCTTTTGAAAAGTATATATTATTTTTTGGTCAATGGCCATAAAAGATAAATTGGTGGGTTTTCTGGTCATACTTGAGCATTTCCTCTTCTTGTAAATGTCAAAGCATTGAGGTTCAACCATGGAGGTCAGCAACACCCAGAACCCCGTTACTCGAAATGGAATAGTCAACACTCAAACTGAGAATTGATTCTAAATGAAGAAATCATCATTAGAATGGATTGAAAATAAGGAGGGTTTGTAAGAAATTAGGAGAGAGGCACTTTGGATATTTAGTATAGGAATGCGTATAGAAAAATATGTCAGGTAACTCTTGTCAGAAGGACTGATTTTCGGCAGAAATGACATTCCCCAACCCCTAGGAATTGTGGGAGGCTCATTCACAAAGAATTTCCCCAGATTTATGCACCTTAATTGGGTCTGAATGGGTCTCCGACAACCTTTTCTCAATTCCCATTATCAATCATCTTACCTACAGACCAACAATGTTAAATTACTTCCCTCAAAACACACAGGAAATCTGCACCTTCTTGAGTAAATATTCAATATATCATCATAACAATCACCTTGAAATCATTTCATAGTTTCTGACTTTTTCCCACAACAATCTTACCATTTACAGTAAGTATCATTTCATAGTTTCAGAATTGTTATTACAACAATTACCTTGCTACCCATTTCATGTTTCATGGTTTTGTATGACTTAAACATTTCGTGATTTCGGTATTCTTCCCACCACTTAACTCCGTTATCGGCACTGCACACGGCTTACTCGTCCGTTATCGACACTGTACAAAGTTCACCTAACTCCTTTTAAGGAGTCACCAGCAGAAAATGTGAAATGTGTTCAGACAAGGTATATTTAGTCTTCAGAAAGCTCAAACAACTCATCATTTTACCAACAAGATAAATATTTTCCATATTCCTAAATATTGTTAGTACAATAAGAAGCCTATCAAGAATAGAATGCATAAGAATGTAAATAATTGGGATTTCCTTCTATAAGAAACTACCGCTAACTGACGACAATTTCTATGTACACTCCATACAAACAACAAACACAATGGGCAAAAAAATATTAAAACAAGAAAGAAAATTCCTCCAACAGTTTTGCAGATTGACTAAACCTAATGAAAACCCCTTGAACCTCTGGATTGGTACAGCTCCAGTTTACTTTTCGAGTCTTGTAGCAATCTTTCCACAAATTCATCTTGTAGCAGGAATGCTTGCTTAGAAGCCCATTCAATCACTGTAAGCGCCTCAGCTTGGGCCAGATCTTCGCTATCTGGTACGTGCATAGCAATGTAGCACAAAAGAATCAATGCTGGACTCTGAACAATTTGTTCTCCGAAATACACAAGCTGAATCAAGTGCTTGGCCCCTCCAGCAGTTATTATCGCCTTTGAGTGATCAACATGGAGGTAGTTTTCAGAGCTGGCAAACTTTGCCAAAGCGATTGAAGCTTCTGTAGAGATCTCTGCCTCCCGTTCATCAAGAAGCTGAACCAAGGGGTATATCATTCGAGTTTCTGTAGCCCTAAATGTTCTTGCCAAATTCCCAATAGCTTTAACGCATGGAACGAGAAGTTGCGAATCAGCTTTTTCAATAATCTGCAGCAACTGCTCGATAACAGCTTTGCAAGCAGGGGAATTCGGTTTAAATGCTGCCCTTCTCAACTCAGAATCTTGCTCAGCCACCGCAGTAATTTCCATCAATGCCATTGCAGAATTGTACCTAACCTCCTCAGCCCCTTTTTCCAATAGCACAGCAAAGCAAAGTAAAGCTCTTGACTCAGTAATGCTTCGACAAATGGTCGAGTTTCCTTTAGCAAGGTGCCAAAGTGCTCTAGCAGCCATAGCTTTCATATATGCTTTCGTCAAAGGGTCCTCCAGTTCCCTCCCTTTAGGCAGACTATTCCCCGACATTGAAAGATTTTGCTGTTGATGATTATTCTGTTTCTTAGTATTAGCATTCTCACTCTTGGGCTGATTCATCTGATTCTCTACGCCATTGGCAGGCGGCTTGAGTCCACCTTTCATGGCCATGGTGCTAGCAACAATAGCATGCATTGCATAAGGCTGCTGTTTATTATGCCCCGTTGGATGAGCAATTAGAGTAGCCTTATCATCGCTACTATCCTTTACCTTACTGGGATTGTTATTACTATTGACATTCGACGAATTATTACTAGCAAAAACAACAGAAGCAATCGAAGTAGGTTTGTTACTAGTAATTGCATACTTACTATGTTCTTCGACCGTTTCGAAAGCTAAGTGACCAACGAGTAATCGAACTATGTTATGCTGCGCGAAAAGCTCTTGACACTTGGGAGAGTGGGCAGCTAATTCAGACACTGCCCATGCCACCACTGCTTGCACCTTCATTGGCCCTTCTTTGAGAATTTTCACAAAAACTGAGCAGACACCAGCATGTATCATGTGTTCAACGCTTTCCGGGTCCCGACCCAACAACCCGATTGCCCGAGCAGCGTTTTCCTGACCTTCCATTTTCCCCTCTTTCACCAATTTCAGCAGTGGTCCGACTCCACCTTCTTCGATAATCAACTTTCCGTACCGGTCGTTGTCGCGGGCGAGCGAAACGAGCGAGGCCGCGGCGTCAGATCGGTCCTCCAGTGAGCCGGTGTAAAGAATCGCGATCTGTTCCCAAATTAGACAAAGGATCGGCTCGTTTGCGGCGATTGGAGGGAGACCCAAGTACTCGTCGTTGTTATTATTGGGGGCGGAGACACGGAGAAGCCAAGAGACGTCGCCGATTGAGTTTTCGAGCTGGGAGTGCATCTTGCGGAAGGCGGCGGCCGGGATGATGGTGAAAACACGCTTTACAAGGCCGTTGTTACGGCACTTAAGGACGAGAGCTAAGGCCTTTTCGAGGACTTGTTCGGTGTCATCAATGATCCGGCGGGTTGGTCGTTCGTAGAGGTCGTTACTGGCCCGGGCGGCTTGGCGGAGTAAGCCAGCTAGCTTGTCCGTCTTGGATTTGAGTTCGGAGCAGTCTTGTTTGTTCAAAATGGCTTCATCGGCAGCTTTAATGACCAGGTCAGCCAGCTGGATCGGCTTCGCGAGGATCTGCTTGACTATGTCCGCCATCACCACGGCAGCGGACCACAAATAAAATCAACAGATCGGACCAATTTAAGCTCAAAACCCACAACCCAGAAGAGAAAATTTGGAGGGATAATAAAAACTGGGTTAACACAAAATGAGACCTTTGAACAATCTCTAACTAGGGAGAGAAAAACTTGAAGTCTGAAAGGGAAGGAAAGGTGAAGAAGGTGACCTTCTTTGAGAGTGGACGGGGTAAACAAGGTCAAACTTTTCCTCTCCTTAATTTTCCTCAAACTTACTTTACCCTTTTTATAACCAAAAACCTTGATTTCTGGTTTATGTGATTTAAGAAAAAGGAAAAGCAATGGAGTACTACTACCGGTACCTCATCAATCAGTTTCAAAATTATTATTTTGTTTGATTTGATATAATTGACTTAATTATTAATATTTATATTTTATATAATTTTTAATAATAAATGATAAAATGTCAAAAAAAAAAAAACAATAATTTTGAGACGAATGAAATATTAACTTAGAGTTATAAAGGAATTATCCAAAACACATATATATTTATATATCAACCAATCAAATACAATGAAACATGATATATACACATATGAGGTCTATTTTAACCTTATAAAATCTGTAATTCATATATCAAATTCAAACAATTTTATAGTCCATGTGTTAGATCTTTAGTATTATTGAAAAGAAGAAAAAACACACCATATACTCATTGCATTGTAAGGAAAAAGTTTACTTAAGTACCATGTTGGTTTATTTTTAAAAGAAAGTTGAATTTTTAAGCTACAAGTTTCTTTCTTTACATTTTACATTCTTCTCCCCACCAAAAAAAAACATCTTTCCTTTTGAGAAAATAGTCTCATAAAAAAAAAAATCAACTTAATGGAATTATCGGTAATCGGATATGAGAATGCCAATTAAGGTAGTTCATCGGATACCGATTGAAGCATATATCTACCTTGACTTTCTTTTATACTCCCAGCCTCAGCCCCTCTAGCCGGGCTGGTTATTGAGTAACAAATTGGCATCCGATCCTAATCATTTCAAGGCGAAAGAGGCCTTCCTTACAGCGTGCTACCTTCTTATCGCTCTTAGATTTTTTTTCTTCCTTTTCTCTTGCATCGCCAAATACGATTAACTTGAATGCCAACATCGGCAGTTGAGTGTTTACAATAGGGTCTGGTCTGGCCTTGGCGTAGAGCTAGCTACCTTCAACTCAAGCTGCGGCCGTGGGTAAGAAGTTTGTTTCACCACATAATGAGAAGCAAAAATGTAGAGAATGGCAATAATTTACAAGTAACTGAAAACGGCTGTCATCTTAACAACCACTCTGACAGAGGGAGAGAGGCCCACAATTAGAAGACAAGAAAAATAAGGTCAGAGCTGGATTTTGATGGACAAAAATACAGGTCATAAAGGTTCTCTACCTCAGTAGGGTTTGTTATGTTTCGATCCTTGAAACTAAAACCATGACCAAATCTTAGGTTGTACAAAAATATCAATAATGCTTGTCCATAAATAAGATGCCTCTATATTCACCCAGAGACGATTCTGCCTACGCAACTCATTATGCTCCTCACTCCTTCAAAAATAATTTTTTAAACAATAAGAAAATTGTCGTATTTCTAAAAATAATTCTACTCCATTCGTCTCAATATTATTGTCGAGTTTTTTTTTTCGTCCATTTAAAAATAAAATTATCTTGTTTTTAAGTTTTTTTTTTCAAGACAGTACTTTTATTAGTTTTTACCTTATTTTTTCTTCCTACTTTTAATTGTAAATCACATGCACATGAGTTTTTAAATGAAACTACACGTTACATCAATATTAAGAAGAGATAATATGTATTATAAAAAAAATACAATGGTGTCTCACTTTCTTACGGCTCATATTAGACCGTCTTATAAATTATAATTCATAAGATTTATAGAGTTTCGCTTTTTCACACCTCAGCTAACCAACACACGGTATGTTGAATCAGTGAGATATGTATTATAAAAAATACTCCCTCCGTCCCTAATTTATTATCCTGGTTGACCCGGCGCACCGTTTAAGAAAACTTATTTGACTGGATTATTAATATTGGTTTAATGTGTAGTTTCCTTTAAAGCTCATGTGTATGTGGCCCATAATTAAAGTAGGGTGAAAAAGTAAGGGTAAAGTGGTAAAAGTGATGTTCTAAAAATGTAAGTTTCAAAGTGGACAATTATTTTAGGACGGACGAAAAAGGAAATGAGGACGATAATTTAGGGACGGAGGGAGTAACTCATAAGACGGTTTTTTCTAAATTTAGTTCATTAATAATCAAATTAATTATGTTTTTTTAATCTGTATCTCGGATTAAAAAATAATAATTTAAAACGAAAAGGGAGTATTACTCTAGACTTTCACAATTGATTAGTTATGACATGATTTGACATATAATGTCACCCTTTAATAAATCAAATACTTTTTTTTGAACATAATATATCAAATAATTAACATCTAAAGGGCGACGACGCGACGGCATGGACCCTCACTTTTGGGGGAGCCAAATTATAAAAACTACCTACTAATAATAATAATAATAATAATATATATATATATATAATATTAAAAACATTCATAATTTATCCTAATGGTTAAGACGTTCATTAGAGCATCTCCAATGTGGGAATTCTTCCCACAAATTCTTAACTGGGTCCTACTGTCACCTACACATTTTTCTCTTTTTCTTTACTTAAAAATTCATCTTCCCATTGTATACGATTCTTAACATATTCTTAACTAGGTCCCACTGCCACCTCATTAACTTTACATTTCATTCTTATTTTTATACTTCTCAACAAATAAATTTATTTCACAATATTTTATATATTTCATATTTAAATATTTCGTATAAATAATAAATTTATAAATTAAGACAAAAATTAATTTAAAAATAATAAATTACATTATTATTTTTAAATTTTATAATTTATAATTTATTTAATAAATTATCTATAAAACACATATTATATATAACTCGTACAATAATATAAAATTAAAATTACATAAAAACGTTAAATACATAAAATATTCAAATTACATAAAACATAGTACACTTAAAAATTACGTCAAAACAATTCAATAATTAAAAATACATGAAAACGTCAATAATTAAACTCTATCACTAGTTGTCACCGTAACGACGCCATATATGCTCAACCAAGTTGGATCGAAGAGCATGATGGGTGCTTCTATCACGCACTGAATTTCACGCATATATTCTTGAAATGCTTGAGTTGACCCATGGTTCACTTGTGGAGAGTCATAAACGACATCATCGCCCCCAAGTAACGTGATCACCCTCGGCCTCCACAATCATGTTGTGTAGAATAATGCATGTGAGCATTATTTCTTTCAAGTTATCTCTATACCAAAATCTGCTAGGACCTTTGATAATTGCCCATCTTGATTGGAGCACTCCAAATGCTCGTTCGACATCTTTTCTTGCAGCCTCTTGCATCTCTTTGAATTTCTTTCGCTTATCATCCGACGGACATGAAAAACTTTTTACAAAAGTAGCCCAATCCGGATAAATTCCATCTGTTAGGTAGTATCCTTTTGTATACTGTGTGCCATTTACTTCGAAATTGCACGGCGGTGCATTTCCTTCGAGTACGTTATTGAACAAAGGCGATTCATATAACACATTAAGATCATTACGAGACCCCGCGACCCCAAAAAATGCGTGCCATATCCATAAATCTGCAGACGCAACTGCTTCGAGCACAATTGTTGGTTTCCCATGACCTCTTGCATATTGACCTTGCCAAGCGACTGGACAATTTTTCCATTCCCAAAGCATACAATCAAGACTTCCTAACATACCCGAAATCCGTGTCTTTGCTCGTGCATTTGAAGCGACGTTGTGTATCATTAGCATTTGGCCTTCTCAAGTATTGACCTCCAAACAACTTCGATAATACATCGACGAAGTTAAACATGCAATCGATAGCGCTTGTTTCTTCTAATCGGAGGTACTCGTCGAGATGATCGGCGAGAACTCCATAAGCCAATTGACGATAGGCTGGCATGCATTTTTGAAGTGGTGATAGACCTACTTTTCCGTATGCATCGGGCCTTTGTTGAAAATAATTTGAATGATTCTCCAATGCATTAACTATCGAATGAATAAATTTCTATGCATTCTAAGCGCCGAAATATATGATCAGGATACAAGTAGTCATTAACAAGTTGAGTATTTCCTGCTACACGATTTCGCTTTATGTAGCTCCTCTTTTTCCTTTGGCGACGCCTCTTGATGTTGGCTCTCTCCATTTCAATCATCTGTTGTTGTAATTCAATCATCTGCAAAACAATTTTTTCACCTTCAGACATGTTGGATTCTTCGTTGGATTCAGACTTGTAAGATTCTGGGGTATGACTGTCTGTATTAGAGCTATTGGTAGATGAAGAAGAAGCAGAAGACATCTTTAGTGGCAAAATGTAGGACAAAGACAATGGTTTATATGCTAACGTTTGTAGCTATTGGTAGAAGAATAGAGAAATAAAAGAGGGAATGAAGAAGGTTTGAAGAAAATGAAGAAGGTTGAGGTAGTTTATTTATAGGAAAAAAATAAGATATTTAAAATTAAAAAAAAAAACATTTTTTTTAAAAATATCCGTTACCTTGCCGGACCCCCCCCCACCCCACCCCCCAACGGTTACAATTTAAATTTTAAAAGAATTTTTTTTAATCTTTTCTTTTAAGTACAAACGGTCACATTGTTTTTAAAAAAAAAAACGTTTTTTTTTTTGGTTTGACAGTTGCAGCAGCCGCCGGGCCCACCTCCGCTGCCTTGGACGCGCCTGATCCGCGCGTGTCATACACGCGCCCTCTACAATGCGTGTGTGCAGCCCACTCTCCAGCCTTGTGACTTCAATTCTTCAGCAATTTTTGGTTTCTTAATTAAGAAACTAAAATTCTCTCTCCTCTTTAGAATTCATTAAGAATTCAACATTGGGAAGGAAACTTGGATTCTTAATGGAAGAATCTATTAAGAAACATACAATGGAGGTGCTCTTAGAGAAATGAGAGAATCCATGTTCGATTCCGAGAGGGCAGATAAACCTTTTAAAAAATTTGGTTTGTGAATTTACTTTCCAGGTTGAATCCCATACCATGCATTCAATATTGGATTGTGAATTTACTCAATACTCCTTACCTTGGCTTACAAGTTGTCAAATACTTTTGTTCTTTCATCATTGAACTAGACTTGTATTGTCCATCTTTATGCTATATTTTCGGACTATTTTTCTCCTTCCAACACATCACAGACTAGACTTGTACCTTTTTTAAGCAATAATAATTGATTTGCTTATGTAATTCAAGACTATTTTTGGCTATATAATTACTCCACTAAACTCACATTTTCCTTGCTCTATCCCTTCAAATATTGACTTGACTTGGTTCAAGTTTTAGTTACTATTTGGATTTTGTGCATAGCCTGAAATTTCTGCAAGAATATATATCAAATTGTATATATGTAAAGCTTCATCCCTATCCAAAGTGAGTTTTGTAGATTAATGAGATCTTGTACATTTATTTCTTTAGTCTCTCGATCTCTCTTCTTCGTCTTTCTTTTCTAATTCTTCCACGAGGTGTCTTCAAACTCAATATTGAGTTACTACTCCACATAACAACTCAAACATAGTCGAAATACTTGGCCGATCTATTACATAGTCAACAGTATTTTCTTTATAATCTAAGTTATTTTTATCATTTAACAATTGATTTGATTTTTACTTCAATTGATGCATGAACTGTGCTCTCACATGAGTATACTTTTAAAATACACACTATCATAATAACTATAATAAATTGAATTATAAATCAGTATATGAGATCAAACAAAAAAAATTTTTTTTTTAAGGAATGGATAAAGTAGTAAAATAGGTAGGTAGCGTCACTTGTTTTTACCATCTATTAAGGCCTCGTTTGGTGCAGTATTTTGAAAACACAGTATTTTCAAACGCAATTTTTTTTCTTATAAACACGTTTTGAAAACTATTTTAAAACGTTATTTTCATAAACATAGTAGTTGTAAACGTAATATATTTTTAAAATGCTCCAAATTTTAACGTTTTAAAACGTTGCTTATTTTTAAAATGATGCACTTTAAAACGCTGAATTCAAACACTTTTAAAGAGAAAACGCTACATTTTTAGCTAGCGTTTTGGTTAAAACGCTCCACCAAACAAAAATTAAAGCTAAATAAGTTCTCTTGACCCTACCTACTTTTAGACACCTAATAAAATAGTACTTCATCAATTCTTCCAAAAAAAAAAGAGAAAAAGGTCCAAAACTCTTTTTCTGAGTTATTTGAAAAAAATGTTAATTTTGTACTAATATTTTCTTTTTATGAGTATTGTTTTTATTATTTTATCTTTGATTATTTATTCTTTCATGATGAATTCCACTTCTACTTAAATAAAGTTTTAATTTAAATTTCAAAACATACAAATAATTATAATAAAATTAATTTAATTTATTAACTCATATGCTGAGTTAGAGGAAATTCATTATAGGAATAGATAGAGTATAAGGTTTGAACAGGTTTCCTGTAAAACGGTTTTATTGGTCTTATTTCGTAAGACAACTCTACATTCTTACAGTTCAATCCATCAACAACAATGAGTTGGATAAAAAGGATCATGTTTTATAAAAATATATTATAAGATCGTCCTACCTAAGTTTTTGACGTAAAGGATTTGGGGCACTAAACTATCATTAGTAAGTTGCTTATTAGGTCATGAAGGTCCTTAAGTAGCCTAGTCTTCCAATCCAAGCCTCAACATTATTTTCTTGCAAATTTGGTAAAAACCTTTGGGGGAAAGTAAGATTGTAAATGAACCAAGTAGAGACTGGACCAGTCGTGAGGAGTCTCAATTCTCAACTTGACTAGATTCCTGTCATTTTTTGGACTTGTTCACACTCGTGTTTTAGTTGTTTGTGAATGAGCTCGGCTCGGATCAGCTCATTTATGCATGAATATGCAAGTTTATAGATGATAAAGTTTGAACGATCTAATTAAAAAAGGATTAATGCCTTTGCACCATGAAAGAACAATAAACTAATTTTAAATGTTATTTTTCTTTTTTAATTAAATCGTACATAAATAAAATAAAGAGAATAAAAAAATTTTAAAGGATAAAATAAGAAGAATCGGTTTATTAACAAATATACATCAGTATATCACTAATCATTATAGATTCTAAAAAATTTCTTTATACACAACATTTGTTGTTTTATTAGTTGATTTTTTTATTTTCACCACATATAAATATCTTTAAATCAAAACAATTTGTTCCTCTAGAAACTGTGACATATAACTGTTCATGACTAAATATTAGTGTATTCAAGAAAAGACCTATCGATGTGTAATTATTGACTTTGACACTTGTTAATTGTTGTTGTATATGCTACCAGCAATAGAAATTGTTTTTTCTGGTTCTTAAAAATCAGTCTTACATTAGATGAAAAAAAAAATTCCAGTTTTTTTTGTAGACCTTCCCCTAAGGGGGCATGAGAAATAATCGAACTTAAAACCACACATTTTGTAAAGTCACAAATCTACCACTGAGTCATCCCTTAAGGTCTATGTATGTCCAGTTGGCAAAAGACAAGGTTAGAGAAGGGGTGAATAGCCTTTTAAAAACTTTGTGGGTTGATTTGTAAAACTTTTAAGTTGGCAGCAAAAAATTGGTTTTTGTTAGTCAACTGATATTGGTCAACTGGCTGAAGTTTTTAAAGCTAACTTAAACTGATGAAAATTGGTCAGCTGGCTGACACAACGATTTTCAAGTAAGTTTGCTTTTAAAGGTAGATCACTGAATATGAAAAGGAAACAGAAAAAAAAATTTACTAGAGCAAGTAAGTAAACAATTATGTTAGTAACTGGCCGACACTTAATCAGTTGAAAACTTCTTAAGTGTTAGGTCAGTTTGCAAGAGTATAAGTAATAGTTGACAAATCAATTAAAGTGGTTCACAGTTAAACTGCTACGTCCACTACCAAGCTGGTCAGACTTAGATTTTTTAAGTGCACTAATTTTATTAAAAATATGGTTGATCTCTAATGGATCGGTGTACAACAAAAGACCAGCGTTTATGGAGAATGATTGAGTAACAATCAAACTCGTGAGACAAACTGATCGATTTCAAAATGATATGAAAAGGATCACTCAGTGTTTGCCTAAACAATAACTAGAAAGAAATATACAAGGAAGATTATCTAGCTATGGTTTTAAGAAGACAAGAGGATTTCTTTTAGAATTAGAATGGTTCAGACTTCTATCTTCAAAAATGCTTTCAGTGGGTATTTATAGATGAACTTCAAGAGTAACCCGTTAGGAACACATTTAAATTCAAAAAATGTGTTTGGCAGAGTGTACGTATCTTCACAAGATCATAAGGATCCTGTTGTGAAGATTATCTAATAGAATATCTACCAAAAGCACAAAATGAGAAAGTGTCGGTACAAGCATAAGTTCTAGCAAATGAGGAAAACAAGCTGACACTTAAAACTTTATGGTTAGTTGGACAAGTAACTGACAGATAATTTTAAGCTGACCAAAATAACTTAAAGGCTTTTGGCTGACAAACAAGTGGAATGATTTTAAGCAAATTTTAACAGCTGAAAAATTATGATAAATTCCACAATCATCACAGTATGTATCCACTGCCAAGGTTCTTAAATTATGTACCATTATCAGATCTAACACTTATAATTTTACATTCCTTTTGAGTTTGAAGATTTCTGAATAGGGAAGTGAGAATGTTGTAAGTTTCATCCTTGGATTGCATCATTTCAACCCATGTGTATCTGGAGTGTTTCCTCCCAAACTTGCAGTTGTAATGAGACCAAATAAATCCATATGTAGAAGTTCAAGAATTCTTTTGGTTAAAAGACATGGTTTGGGTTTGAAAGAAGTTTTTGTTATTTTTCCTAAAATGCAAGCATCACATTTTTTGTCAGTAGGAAAATTTATGAATGGCAGACCTTTCCCCAAGTCTCATTTTGAAAGATTTGAAAGATATTTAAAGTTCAAATGTGAAAGTCTCTTGTGCCAAAGCCATGAGGTTTTTGAAGTATTATTTGCTACTAAACAAATTTGAGTACTATTATTTAAAAAGAGTAAATCAATAGCAAAAACATTTTTTTTTCTAGAACCAGTGAGTAAAACTTCATTTGTGATGCTATTTTTGATAAAACGGTGCGTGGAAGAGAAAGAGCAGCTCATACCTTTATCACAGAATTGTGAGATACTTAGGAGATTGTGTTTCAAACCTTGCACTAATGAGACATTTTCAATTATTACAGATCCTCTGATAATGGATCCATAACCTATAGTCTTTCCTTTTGAGTTGTCTATAAAAATGACAGAAGGTCCTTTGGCTGCAATAATATCAGTAAGGAGTTCAGCTGACCAAGTCATGTGTCTGGAGCATCCACTGTCTGATATCCATATGTCAATTGATTGATCATCTGCCATTAAACATACCTGAAATATGAATATTTAAAGCATGATACCCTTTATACTTTTGGGTCCAAAGGGTTAGTTTTCTTAGGTAGCCAAACCTGCCTGAAATTAGGCATCTTGACTCTGTCAGTAGGTTTAAATCTAAACAGGCATTCATGAGATTGATGACCAAAAGTAGAACAAATATTACACTTGTGATAACCAGGTTTATCAGTCATTTGAGGTGAATTCTTTAATTCCTTTTGACTCAGCTTAGAGGTCTTAGCAACAACAAAATTTATTGGCTTAAACTTGTCAGTTGTCTTTCTTATGAATCCTTCTCTTTTGTCAGCTGGCTGACATTTGTCAGTTGTTGTCTTAGCTGACTGATTTTGAGGCTTGTGACCAGAAGACTGACAACTGTCATTGTTCAGCTTATCCTTTTTGTTAATGGACTTCTTAAGCTGATTTATGTTTTTGGGATATTTGAATGGCACAGCATTATAGACTAATCACTTGTCATTTTTGAGCAGAATCTTAGGTCCACCATTTGACTGTTTGATCTCACAGTCTTCATCTTCCTTTGAATATCCAAGACCATGTTGGTCTTCATGACTTTTCTGTTGACTGATGATGGTTTCTACAGTAGCTTTTGATTTTAGTAAGTATCAACAACATTGGTCAGTCGAAGATTTCTTTCTACAAGGTCAGCAATCTGGGCATCCGAGATTTTTGCTTCAATTTCATGTTTATCATTGATGTTTTTAAGTTGCAGCAATTCTTTTTGCTGAACTTTGTAAAGCTCATTGATCTTTTGAAGTTCACAATTTTCTTCAGAAATTCTTTTAAATTCATCAGATAAAGAAACATGGATTCTTTTAAGTGTTTCAAATTTGGAATACATTTCTTGCATTTATTCCAGTAAATAATCAACACTTGAGTCGGTAACCTTCTCCTTCTGCCTTTTTGAAATATTGTTTATTTTGTTGTTAGCAGTCCTTGAAGAAGTTGACTTGACTTTTCTTTCTGGCTGTCTTATGATTCCTTGTCCATAAAAACAATTTCCTATTTTCTTAACCACAAACTGATCAGGTTTGATGACCTTTGTCAGCTTGGGGTTTTTAATAGATGAGCTTGGCAGCTCATTATCAGATTCATTTGAATATTTTGGACTAGGAAACTCATTCTCTGAATCATATATAGCTGATTCTGCAACAAGACACAGATTTGCTTCTTGCTCAAAATCAACAGATTCATCTTCAGAATCTGTCTCAATCCATGTTGCAAGATTTTGATCTTCAGCAACCAAACCCTTTTGTTTTTCAAAATTTCTGAGAGCTCTTTTATAATACATATTTATTGTAAAATAACAGTTTGAAGCAAAATGACCAGGTTTTCTACAATTGAAGCACAACAGTTTTTCTTTCTCAACCTTGTCTTCATTTGTTTTGAAGTAAGACTTTTAAAAGTTTCAAGTAGAAGGTCTTTGGAAGCTTGAGGAAGGTTTTTGAGGATTTGAGGAAGACTTTTGAGAGTTTTCTGAAGGTTTTTTAAAGTTCTTTTTAAAATATTTATACTTTCTAAATTGTCTAGCAAAAGCATCAAATTCATTTTCATTAAAGTCATCATCTGACAGAGATGTAGAAGTTTTGGGTGTCTTTCCTTCAGCTTGAAGAGATATACCTTTAAAGTTTTTCTCAATTTCTTGAGTTTTGAGAACTTCCTTTTCATAGATTTTTATACTTGCAACAAGACTACGTATATGAGTTTTGTTCAAGTCTCTTGCTTCCTTTATGGCAATGACCTTAACATGCCATCTACTTCCCAAGCTACTTATAAAACGCATATTCAAATCTTTCATACTATAGACTTTACCAAGAGAGGAACATCTATTACTTACCTCGAGAAATCTGTCGTAGGCACTCTTTAATGATTCTTTTGGGTCCTTTTTTAAGACATCAAACTCTTGTATACAGTCATAGAGTTTGTTGTCCTTGGTGTTTTGGTCTCCTTCCACATATTCAACAAGAGCATCTCAAATCTCTTTGGCAGTAACAAAGTCATATATTTGTTTGTAGTTTTCATAAGGAACAACACTTGATAGAATGTGCACAGCTCTGGCATCTAGTTCATTAGTAATTTTATCTTCCTCAGTCCATTCTGATTGAGGTTTGAGGATATATTCTTCATCTACAGGAGCAAGAGGGTTTATGGTGTCATCATCTGCAGTAGAAGATTTACCAACTTTAGTATTTATTTTCATGGGTTGCATAGGACCACCTCTTACACATTCCATTAATCGCTTATCTATGTTGTTCATATATCTTGTAATTCTTTCTTTCCAAATATCAAAGTGATCTTCATAAAAATAGGTAATTGAGTAACATTGTTTGATTGAAATGCTTTTAGAGTTGTCATGATCGTGCTTTCAAGCTGTTAGGCTCGGAAAAATAATTTTTCAAAAAGCAGGCTCTGATACCAATTGTAAGTCTAGTTGGCAACAAACAAGGCTAGAGGGGGGTGAATAGCCTTTTAAAAACTTTGTGGGTTGATTTATAAAACTTTTAAGTTGACATCGGAAAATTGGTTTTTGTCAGTCAGCTGATATTGGTCAGCTGGCTGAAGTTTTTAAAGCTAACTTAAACTGATGAAAATTGGTCAGCTGGCTGACACAACGATTTTCAAAGAAGTTTGCTTTTAAAGGTAGATCACTGAATATGAAAAGGAAACTGAAAAAAAAAATTTACTAGAGCAAGTAAGTAAACAATTATGTTAGTAACTGGCCGACACTTAATCAGTTGAAAACTTCTTAAGTGTTAGGTCAGTTTGCAAGAGTATAAGTAATAGCTGACAAATCAATTAAAGTGGTTCACAGTTAAACTGATACGTCCACTACCAAGCTGGTCAGACTTATATTTTTTAAGTGCACTAATTTTATTAAAAATCTGGTTGATCTCTAATGGATCGGTGTACAACAAAAGACCAGTGTTTATGGAGAATGATTGAGTAACAATCAAACTCGTGAGACAAACTGACTGATTTCAAAATAATATGAAAAATGATCACTCAGTGTTTGCCTAAACAATAACTAGAAAGAAATATACAAAGAAGATTATCTAGCTATGGTTTTAAGAAGACAAGAGGATTTCTTTTAAAATTAGAATGGTTCAGACTTATATCTTCAAAAATGCTTCCAGTGGGTATTTATAGATGAACTTCAAGAGTAACCCGTTAGGAACACATTTGAATTCAAAAAATGTGTTTGGCAGAGTGTACGTATCTTCACAAGATCACAAGGATCCTGTTGTAAAGATTATCTAACAGAATATCTACCAAAAGCACGAAATGAGAAAGTGTCAGTACAAGTATAAGTTCTAGCAAATGAGGAAAACAAGCTGACACTTAAAACGTTATAGTTAGTTGGACAAGTAACTGACAGATAATTTTAAGCTGACCAAAATAACTTAAAGGCTTTTGGCTGACAAACAAGTGGAATGATTTTAAGTAAATTTTTACTTAATGCAAGATTCAACAGTCTACATCTGATGTAATTAATGACAACTAGTTTTACACCCGTGCGTTAAACGCACGCGCATATATCTCTTTTAATTAAATTATACACAAATAAAATGAAGATAATAAACAAAATAAAAAAATAAAGAAAAAACATGATGAATGAAACAAATTATATCGGTATAATTGATATCATTTAATCAAATATTTTATGAATTGTTTAAATCATTTTCTTGTTCATAATTTTATAGAGTTTAATAATTAATATTTTTTGTTATTAAAATTTAGGATCTTAAGTAATATAAATAGTAATTCAGATGTATATTCTTCTCTATATAACATATAGATTTATTAAATATTTGAAATTTGTGGTTGGTATCTACTACTATAATTTAATCGTATATATTCATATGATTTACCAATAAGTTATAATTAATTGTGGTTACTTGCAAAAATAAAGTTTGTTTTGATATTATAATTTCGGATACGATGAAAGAGACACAAAAGTTTCAAATACAGATAAGTCATATATGAAAATTTTCATAGCAAACTTTTTATAATTAATTGTGATTATATTTTATTTTGTAATCACAAGTATTCAATGAATATGTTTTTTATAGCACATTTGTTCTTATTCCAATGTTATTTGCTTATTTTAATTAATCAATAAATTAAGTATGTACCAAAAGATATTAGTATTAACAGATTTTCACATGAGTGACTACTCATATTAAATACTACTACATAGAAACTTGTTATTTTCTACAACATGTGCATATTTGCACATTTTCAATAAATCTTGAGAATTGTATAATCAATTAATCAGATTTGTGTTCCCAATGCATGCTAACTACTATATAATAATACTTAAAGATGACTTTCCTTTTTTAGCAAGTGCATTTTGGCGGGATTTTACCTCTTTTAGACTACCTAGCTTTTATATATATATAGATATTAGGATAAAAACATTTTCTCCAACATTGCTTCCTTTCAAAAAAAATTATTTCAATAATGTGATCCCCAAGATTTATAATAATTAATCTTGTTCTATTGCACAACCCTCAAGCATGATCAATGTTTCTCAATAACATTACTGTAACACTAATTTTAAATGTTAATCCATGACCTGACAACCCCGAACATTTTATACAATTCAAAAATCTGTAGAATGATGTATTCGAACAAACTTGGATTTTTTCCGCCCTACAAATAGAATTTGAACTCAAATAAGTTCTTCATTTTGAATGATTACTTTTATTAAAGTATATTGTTAGTTTACAAATGAAGGAATTTCTAATAAGAAAATAAGATGAAATCAAAATAACAAAATTATTTTTACCGCTAACTATTATTTTTGTTCCGTAAATTATTTTGATTTTACCAACTTCCATTATATTTTTTTGTTTTATTGACTTCATAACTATTATTTTTGTTTTATTCTTAAGAATTAGTTTTAAGGAAAACTATTGTTCCGTAAATTATTTTTATTATTTCACTAACCTCAGTTTAAATTGTTTTTGTTTTATTGATTTTGTAACTATTATTTTTGTTCCATTAAGTATTTTTATTTTACAAACATATTTTCGTTTTACAAAACTATTTTTAAGAATTTATTTTAAACTTATGTTCCGTAAATTATTTTTATAATTTTATTCAGTTTAAATTATTTTTGGTTTATTGACTCAGTAACTATTGAAGTAGTTTTGTTCCATCAAATAATTTTGTTTTACTAATGTATTTTTGTTTTACATAACTATTTTTAAGAATTTGTCTTAAACTTTTTTTTCATAAATTATTTTTATTATTTTAGTAACCTCAGTTTAAATTGTTTTTTGTTTTATTGACTCCGTAACTATTATTTTTGTTCCATAAAATATTTTTATTTTACTAACTTAATTTTGTTTTACATATATATTCTTAAGAATTTGTTTTAAACTTTTGTTACGTAAATTATTTTATTTTACTAACCTCCGCATTATTTTTTTTTTTTTTGATTTTGTAACTTTTATTTTTATAGTGGCTTGTTCCATAAATTATTTATGTTTTAGTTACTTTTTTATGTTTAAAGAGAGAAAAATGTTTAAACATAATTATAAGAGATGAGATGATGATGATGAGACAGAAAATAGGGAGGAAACAAGAGAGATAAAGAAAAAGAGAGAAAATAGGAAGAAGATAGGAGAGAGGGAGAAAGAGTGGAATGGTAAGTCAAAAATCAATAAATCAAAAGTGAGATTTTGGAGGGGTAAATATACCCTTGATATTATATATATATATATATATATATATATATATATATATATATATATATATATATATATATATATAGAGAGAGAGAGAGAGAGAGAGAGACAAATGCGATGAAAACTTGCTAGTTACGAGCTCATTAACGAGGATCCAACATTAAGAGCGGATAGAGCTAGTAGAGTGTCTGATCAAGGATCCCCTATAGATCTCATTCAAACCTGGCCAGACATAAGTCATGCCCGAGAGTTATACTTATCATCTCAAATACATATCACTAAGCCAGGCAAGGTCATGCCCACCCTCCCAAGCATCCGACCATGACCATCAGAGACTTACTCTTCACGACAAGTCAAAGGTTTCCTTATACAAAAGAATTTTTTCCTTATCTGCTCCGACATTTACGCGGCCAGCCGTCAATCATGTCTACGATTTAAGGATTCTCTTCCTTGTTGGACAGTGAACTCCAACGACAAATTTTCTTTATCGTCTGGGACATGGTTCGTCCTCAATCCAGTCTCTCTCTTTCGGCTAAACATATTTGGCACAAATATCTGCCAAGTCATGTTAGCATCTTCTTGTGGAAATTATGGAAACAGAAGATCCCCCCATTGATGAAAGTGTTATTAAAAAAGGCATTGCTCTTGCATTGCGCTGTTATTGTTGTTCTCAAGGACAAGTTGAAATCTACTCTCATGTGTTCTTACATAGCCCCACTGCTCATAGTGTTTGGTCTGTTTCTCACTGTTTGGGTGTCGTGCCCATGCATCTGATCTCTATTCCCCAAGTTTGCTCAAATTGGTGGTTGTTGCATCCTAACTCTTCCATTCACATTATCATGCCCTCTATTATCTTGTGGGAGCTTTGGAAAGCCAGAAATCGAGCCTGCTTTGATGATGTTCGCAGTTATGCCTCTACTATTATTGCTCGTATAAAGCATCTTATTTCTTCTTCTTTGGAAGCGGCTGGTTTTACGGGAACATCTTTCTCTTTACGGCCTTCTTTTCCTCGGCTTAGGCGTCATCGAACTATCTCTATTCAGTCCATTACTTGGAACAAAGCGGATTGTGGGTCTTTTAAACTCAATTCAGATGGGGCTAGTCGTGGTAACCCGGGTTTCAGTGCTAGAGGGGGCATTGTTCGTAATAGCTCGGGTGATCTCATTTATGCCTATGCCAAGGTTTTCGGAGAGATGACTAATTTCTCGGTAAAGTGTCATGCTCTCCTTCATGGGTTGTTTTGGCTTCAAGACAACAATTTTCATTCGGCTTTAGTTGAAGTTGACTCCAAAGTGCTTTTTGACTGTTTGGCTGGTTCGGCCTCTTCTCCTTGGAATTGCAGATGCCTTATTAAGGTCATAAGTACCATCATTTCTTCTTTGCAGCTTTCCATATCTCATTGTTTAAGGGAAGCTAACTTGGTAGCTGATGCCTTGGCTAACTTGGGTTGTGATGCATATATAGATCTCTCTTTTTCCTCCATGGAGCATCTGCCGAGAAAAATTCGGGGCCTTGTTTCTCTGGACAAAGTGGGCACTCCTTATCTTAGGATTTCTTAATTTCTAGCATGTTTATTTCTACTTTATTGTTTAGTTTTATCTTTTGTGTAAGTTGTTTCTATTTCGAGGTCAGGCTCCTCCGTCCTCCCTCTTATAAGGGCAAGGCTGGTTGTCCCCCTTAAGTTTGTATATTTTTTTTATTAATAAAATTCGCAGGGTGTCACCCCTGTTTCCGTAAAAAAAAAAAAGGTTATATGAAGCTCAATCCTAGACAGATTCTATGACATTGAGAGCCTATTTATAACCCTTCATAAACTCTAAATAAGGTTATAAATGACAATGGAGCAGTTTGGACGCAGTTATACATCATACCACCCCTATTTCCCAATTTAATTTTGTGTTCCATAACCGTACCATCCCCCAGCAGGGAATCAATTCCCCCCCCACCCCCACCATATCCATTCTCATTCCTCACGGGTAACGGTTAATCGGGGAATACCCACGGGGATTCATTCAAATTAATATTTTCGTTCCAAACACTCAAAAATTAACTTTCAAAGAACTTTTTATTAATCAAGTTCGAAAAAATATTATTTCTACTTAAAAGTAATTTTAATCATGTTCATAAAAGCTCAAAAGTCGAAGTTGTGTACGACACAAATTCAGTTTACAAATATATAATCACAATGTACAACAAAATTATTGAAACAAAATTATAATACGCACTAAATCACATATACAAATATATATATTACACATAACAATAATATTACATACATAAACATAATCTTGGATAGTTCAGAAAAGTGTAAAAGAATTGATTAGCCATGATCATAACCGGTCTAACTTTTTAAAGGCTCGTGGAAAACAATAAAAATAAGACTCACAATACGTAAGACAACAATCATTTGTGTAAGTGTGTGTAACTATAAATCTAAAATATAAATATTTAATCATAAAATTTACACAAAAATTTTATCGAATCTATATAATAATAAATTACTTAACCAAAATTAAGTCCTATTAAATTGAGTTCCAAACATATATAAAATAATTTAATGTTCCGAAAAGGAACGGAGGATTTCTAATGTTACGGAACTTTTCATATTTCTTTTCGTTTTTTTTTTCATTTTCGCTAAAACATGACCTAAATAAAGTCAAGTCTAATTTTGAGCACTTTTTTTGTCGGATAAAAATAGCGGCCTAAATTATATTATATTAATATTACAAATATGAAAGTATATTGTGTTTTTTAAAAGAGATCCAATTTTCCCTCTCATAAAATAAAAAAAAAGACGCTCAAAAATCATTTTAGTATATACAAATATGTCTATATATACATGTATATGTGTGTGTGTGTGTGTATGTTGCGGTGGCCTCCAAGTTGCTAACAAGCATCTCACGCTTTCTCAAGGTCGGTTATATTTATTTTTCTAAATAATACAATCTTTCATGGTAAGTGTGAAACTAATTCAATTCACAGAACAAGTATCTACTAAATCGCCACTTTTCAAATATATCGAATTTTACCTCAAAACTTGTTTTTCGACATATAAAGAACGTCAGACGGTGGGAGAGAGACAGTCAAACGTAGGAGATAGAAACTAATCTTGTTGAGATGTCAATAGTTTTTAGTTGATCAATTGTTGTAAGTGATTGTAAATATGTTCAATTGATTGAAAATTTTCTACCGACCGCTGGAGATATGCAAGTCATGAAGTGATGAAGAGAAGTAAACGACTAAGTGGACTAAATGACAATTTCGTGTGATTGAGAATGATGTTAAGGTTTTAGTAATGTTATACATCTAACATATATATACCTAGATTATATGATTAATACTTAGATGAATAAGAGTAAAATTATATTAGTAAAATAAGCAGTTTGGGTAACAGTTTTGGGAACAGGGAGGGTATTACTAATATCAAAGTCAAACCGTTCCCCAATTTTTCATTTTAGTTATTTCCCATTACCCGCCCTCATATTCAGCCAGTTAATAAACGTCAACTTTGGTTTAGTTCGGGTCACTGTTCGATTCGAAATTATCATCCCTAAACAAGGTACACTTTTGACTCACACAAATTTTACTCACACTGGAATGATTTCGTAAGGTCAAACCTTACACTTCTACTAAATTTGTTTTCCTGCTCTTTAACATGTTGAAAATTAAAGATTCATGGTGATGCTGAGTTCATTTGGAATTGAACGAGTTCGAGTCAAAGATCAATGAGTAAGTCTAAACTTGTTAATGAAGGACTTAATAAAACTCAATTGTTAGGCCATCTCCAACCATCAATCTCAAATTTAGTCAGATTTTACTCTAAATTTGGTCTATTTCAGCACCAAACACTATTTCAACTCCAACCCACAATCCTCAAATCTCACCCCAAATAGAATATTCCTTAGCATATTCTATTTTTATTTAATTTACTTTATTTCTCAACATGTATATTAATTTGCTATTAACCTTTTAAATGATAATTATTAAGATTACATAATTAATAATTTTAGTATATTTACGTTATTAAAAATATTTAAAAATTAGTAATTTTTTTAATTAAATTGAAGAAATATAATTTAATAAACATATAAGTATTTGAAAATACCATAAAAAATATTTTATTACTTAATAATAGAAAAAAAGGTTATAAAATTATTGAATTAAAAAAGTTATCTAATTTATATTATCTGGTATTATGTATTTATTAATTTTTAATACATTTAAATAAAAAATATAATATTATAATAAATTTAAATGGCTGGGACCCACTAACCCTAAATTTGGGTTAAAGCTACAGTGGTACCCCAAATTTGGGATAGCACTGCAGCGATACCTAAATTTGGGTTTGGGTTGGGGGCACGATTGTAGTTGCTTTGAGGATGACCAAACCCCCAAATTTGGTATTTGTGGGCACGTTGGAGATGCCCTTGATGTGTAAATATCTTGAGGTCTGTCCACACTATAATATGTTACTTTGAGATTGAGACGAAACATAAATATATACTAGTGTGAAAGAAACATGAAATTCAAATCAAGGTTACGGTGATATGATGATTGATGAGATTCATGTACATATATTCATGGAGCACGCGCTATCAACGCCGCATCGCATGCACGCCTCTCATTCACATATTTATACTACTTTCGGCACAAAATAGATGATGTCGTTTTAACTTTATTCCTAAAATAGTTGTTTTAAAATAAATATTTATTTATATTTTATCAAAATACTTCCTCTGTCCTAAATTATCGTCCTCCTTTCTTTTTACGTTCGTCTCAAAATAATTGTCCACTTTGAAACTTACCTTTTTAGAACATTATTTTTATCATTTTACTCTTATTTTTTTACATTACTTTAATTATGGATCACATACACATGAGCTTGAAAGGAAACTACACATTAAATCAATATTTATAATCCAGTTAAATATGTTTTCTTAAACAGTGCACCGGGTCAACCAGGACAATAAATTAGAAATGGGGGGGAGTAATTCTTAATTGCTACGCTCAAGTTAAATGAGATGGTTGTGGAGAGAAAAAGAAAAAATTACTAATGCAATTTAACTCTAATAAATGATATGTGTACAAATTGCTAAAACGATATTTATTTTAAAATGAAGGTGATATATATTTTAAAAAACATTTATCTACCGGTAGTATAGAATTTTTTTATATAAGCGGTTTCTTGAACACGACACGTAGCCAATCAAAATTTAAAAAAAAAAAAAAACATGATTTGCATGTGTCATTTTGAACGACTGCTCATGTCAAAAAAAAAAAAGATTATATACAGCCCACGATGGATTAAAATTTTAGTCATATTCAAATATTGTTAATTAACCCAATCAAAAGTTTAGATAATTTGGGAAAGCAAAGCGCAGGGCAGGGGGGGGTCACCAAGTTGGAAGTCTCACTGTCTCAGTCTGCAATTCTGCATGACTGCATATCTATCCGGCAATGAGTTGAGAACTTTATTATCTTAATTTATTCACCTCGTTTTCTGTTCATTTTACACTTTTTTAACATTTTAAAAAATATTTCACTTCAATAATCACCTTTTATACAATTCTCTAAAAACTTCAAATCTCTTTCATCTCAACTAATAAACCTAATTATCACCATATTTTTTAATTTTTTTATCCCTACTTTTCAACACAATTGATATAAAAATATATATATTTAAGTTACTATTCATGATAAATGAATCGCAAAAGCTTGCGATTCATTTAGTAAGCGATTGGGATGGAGGCTTAAATTGGGGGTCTGTTGTGTAGAGTTCCCCTAGAAAACTCAAAAAATAGTTATAGAGTTTGGATAAAAGTCTCCACTGTAGAGGCTTTGAGCTTGGACCTTGTTTAGTCCACCACATCAACAATTCAAGACTATAAATGATTTTTTTTTTTTTTGAAAAGGAAAATACTAAGTTTATCATCAGAATTATCACTTTGGTGACAACTTTGCCTTGAAGGTAAAGTGCATGTGAGGTGCATGTGCATCTTCAAAGCATAGTTGTCATCATAGTGGTAACCCTGATGATAAACCTAACACATTTGTTTTGAAAAAGGAAAACATGTTGCCCGGTCCACTTTCCTTATATGACATGACTGTCGTTCCTGCTAGCTCCTGCAACCACGTGAATGAGCTTCCGGAAAATTCCTAGTCCGACAGGTGCAATGCATGAATGAAAATCCTAGTCTCCAGATTGATCAGAGATTTACAAGCTCCACTCTTGAGTTCACTCAAGGTTGGCTATGCCATCTGATGCCCTATTTAAGATTTGTAGTCCACAATTTTTTTTTTTCCATACATAAATTTGATTACCCTCGAAGAAAATTTTGATGTATAATTTTGATTTTGTGATTTAAAATTAATCCCGATACACTATTTTTTTTCTTGATGCATGAAATGAATTACCAATGCACAAACTATACTTCCAATGCAATATGCTTAATTCATTTTCATTAAGAATATATTCGTTATGTCGTCTAAAAAGTTTTTTTTTACGGAGTAAATAAAAATATATAGGACTTTTGAGATTAAATATAATCTAAAAGGGTACGCAAAAGGGAACGCCTGGTTGTGACCTTAAGAAAATATTTAAAAAATAAATACAATCTCACAACTATGTTTGTTAATAGATTTGATATGTATCGGATATAGGTATATCCAAACTCAATCTGAAACCTATTATCGCCGATTCGATTCGATAACCCGACGGATCAAGTGAATTAATATTTGATTTTTTACTAGTGAACATATTCGATTAAATATCCGACCCGACCTAAAATATAGATTTATGGATAAAAAACAATAAAAATATAAAATGAAGAAGATCAAAAGACAACATTCATATATAATATAATTATGTAAACTATGTATATATATATAATAATAAATATGTTATTCTTAGATCAGATCAAGTTCTTACCAAATTAGATATAAGTAAATACATATCCGATCCGTTTAATAAATAAATAAAGTATGAGATACATATTCAATTCAGATTATTCGGCAATGATACAAATCTATATATAAGAAATTTTGAAATACATTGATAGGCTTACAATAATTTCCAGTACTCCTAAACTCTGCCTTATCCTGTAGCTGTTCGAATAGATGGTTGATCATTTTGTTGAGTTTGGAGTTTGCCAAAAGGACAGGACCAGTTATTAGTTGGCAACAGATATCGAGGTGCAAGGATTCATAAAGCTATGCCCGTGTAGTGCTACAGTATTACTCCTATTTCATTGGCCAACGTGTGAAGACATATAGATCAGAGGGGCCTACTCTTTCCAACCAGTCAGCCACTGCACGAGTATTTATATTTTTTTTTTTTGACAAACTACACAATTGCTTCCTCTAATTTTTGATTTTTTTGTTTTTCGTCCTTGTACAAAAATTCGTTTGTTATTGGTCTTCGTACCCATCAATTTCAATAAAGTTGATTATTCCATTTAGTTTCATTATCTTTTTCGTTAAATCAGTACACATGCATCTCATGTGCATTTTAGGTAGGATAAAATAGTCAGCTCATTCATTTGAAGAACTTTCATATATCTGGGAAAACATATTCATCAAACAACACACTGACACACATTTACATATGCATATAAGGTGATTAAATACGATTGAGAATATCAAGAAAACAATTACCTTAACATCTCTGGGCTCATAGTGAATGAAAATGAGAAAACCATCTCTCTATTGATTGCAAATAAGATCTTGAATGATGAGTAAAGACGATACGACCTATCCAAGGGAAAAATGGAGTTTATTTCCATTGGCTGGAAAGAAATAGGGACATAATTCATGAAGCCGTTTTCTCTTTCGATGAAGTCCTTTGGGTTTGTGATTGGATGGAAAAGGCGTCATCGGTCAGAGGTAAGTTTTGGAAGCTTAGATCTCCGAAGTGGCGTGAGGTTATTTTGGGGAAGGAATATAACGAGCACGAGTGGTACCTTCGCATCGCCGTAAAGGGCAGATACAACACTTCAAGGATTTTTGTCCCGACTGTGGAGAAGGAAGGTGGTTGGGAGCTGATGGCGTGCAAAATTAGGAGGTTTACCCAGACAAAGGTTGTGAACAGAAGACCCAGGAAATCTTTTAGGGAGGCGGCGGACTTCCCTCCTTGGCCGGATGGGGATTGGTTGTTTATGATGGCCCAGGAGATCAAGTTGATTTTGAGATTGCAAAGAAATCCTATAGGGGAAATTTGGGGTTTCTCCCTCCGTCCCAATTGATTGTCCCATTTTGCATAAATTTACTAAATTCATCTTTTCTATTAAATATGTCGAATGCGCAATTGCCAAACTACATACAATATGAACACCAAGAACGATTCCTTAATTTTTGAAAAAAAAAACAAAAACAGACACTTAATTAGGAGTGAGGTTGTATCGCAATTTGCAAATTAATGGAAATATGTGGAAAATGACTTTTTAAAGATTCTTTTCTATACTTTTTAATAGAAAATGACTTTTTTACCTTTTTACAAATGCACGTGTGTGTCATGTGAGCATACTTAACGACCAAAAGTTGACAGAAGGACTGACGGTGTAAAAGTTTTCAGTTTAAGGACCATTTGCAAGGTGCAGGGACGAATTTTCAAAAAACCTAAAACTACAAGGACCAATTGTATAATTTGCCCTACTTTTTTAACCAGAAAGTATATATATATATATATATATATATATATATATATATATATATATATATATATTGCATATCGATCTATTTTACAAGATTTCCAACTTATTTATTCTCCTTTTTTTTGTAAGTATTAAAGTTTATTTTCATAATATTGTTCCTAAGGACATCCACAACAATAAACTTATCAAAAGATTTATCCGTCTTGCTATTTTATCAGCTTATAAATTTTTTTTCTCTATAAATCTATTCTATACTATGCATAAACCCACAACTAAATATTTTATTACTTCTCAATATACATTTATCACTTTCTTCAAAAAAAAAATGAAATATCTAATCAGCATTTACAAACCAGTTCAAAAACATCAACCTTTCAAAAACTTCAACATTTTTCCTATTGTCCTCGAGTAGTATAACCCTTTTGGTAAAACTTTATTCTTTTTTAAAAACCTCTAGTTGGAAGTGCTCTAAATTGTCCTTGTGACAAACTATATTATTGTACTTTTGTGTATCTTTAGAACAAGCATCCATTGTTCAAAACAATGAATAAGTAACTGATACGCTAAAGTGAACACCATTTGTTTTGACTTAAAGTGATTAATTAAGAACAAAAGAATCAAGCAAGACGAAAAATATTAAAAGAGAAGGTTTAAGAAAATAACTATTAGTTAACACTAGAAGAATAAATAATGCATTGTTAATCTGTT
Source organism: Codonopsis lanceolata (assembly GCA_013146195.2). Classification (NCBI taxonomy): domain Eukaryota; kingdom Viridiplantae; phylum Streptophyta; class Magnoliopsida; order Asterales; family Campanulaceae; genus Codonopsis; species Codonopsis lanceolata. The sequence continues at coordinate 84,619,161 of CM028379.1, forward strand.
ATCATGCTAACCTTTCTGAATGCTTTGACTCAAACTAAGTAGCCAAATTACGACATTTGGTTAGGAGCCTTAGCTGTTAACGACATCTCTAACAAACGCCAAACCCAAGTGCTTGCTCGTGTTCTTCAATGAGCTGCCTCCTAAGTAATCTTGCATTATCACACATTCCTGATGCAAATTTTTGGATCTGCGATATATGCATTAGATTTTTTATGCATCAATTTTGAATCGCGATGCATTGATTCTGAACCACGATGCATCACAGTTTCTAATCATTAACCTTTCAAAGAATTTTCGTAGGTCTTTGATATGGGCACCATCTGTGTCGTTGGAGTGCATGATCATGTCGTCCACGTACACTTCGACTTCTTTATGGATCATATCATGAAAGAAGGTGGTGGCAGCTTTTTGATATGTAGCCCAGCATTTTTCAGCTCAAACAGCATGACAGCGTAGCTGTAAGTTCCCTAGGGGGTGGTGAATGAGGTTTTTCTTGGTCTTCTGCTGCCATTTTGATTTGGTTGTAGCCCAACATGCCGTCTATGAAGGATCTTATTTTTTGAGAAGTCACAACGTCTACCACAATGTCGATGTTGGGCAGAGGGAAGTCGTCTTTAGGCGATGTCTTGTTGAGATCGTGGAAGTCCACACAGATTCAAACCTTTCCGTTGGGCTTCGGAACGGTCACTATGTTTGACGGTCAGATCGGGTATTTAACTACCTGGATAAACTTGACGCGCAGCTGCTTCATGATTTCTTCTTTTACTTGCAGTGACCATTCTGGTTTGATTTGCCGGAGTTTCTACTTGATTGGCCGTGCATCAGGATAGGTGGGAATTTGGTGCTCGACAATGGTTGAATCTAACCCGAGCATGTCTTCGTAGGACCATGCGAAGATGTCCACAAATTCTTTGAGGAGGTTGATCAGGGCTGCCCTTTCAGAACCTTACAGGTAGCTGCCGATTCTGACTTCTTTGATTTCATTGTTCAGCCCCAGGTTAATAGCGGACAAGTCTTTATCTGCTGTTGGGCTGCTGCTGATTGGTGTTTTTCCCGATGCTTGACTGACTTGGCGAGCTCAAGCAGGTAACTTTTATCTTTTGAATCCATTTCATTAAACGACTTATTATCAAAGCTAATTAATTCGTCTTTTAATGAAGGTGCAACTAAGGAATTCGTGAAGACATCTAGATTATCATTATTAGGAGCAAACTGTACAGGGCTGGTTACATTATTGAGGCCCTGGGGTTTGAGGTCCTCAATTTTAGGGAGCGGATCGGTAGATGGCCAATCCATAAGGCTAAAGGAAGGATGGGGAATAATATATCCGAAACGGTCCACCAGATCTGCGGGCGTTAAGAGCGGGCCGGTCGTAGTATACCAATTCTGCAGAGGCTTATCATTAATAGACTCGAACTCAACAGGGAGGTTTTCATAGCTAGTGCCTTCATCTATCATTCCCAAGAAACTGTCTCCCAGAGAATCATAAGAAACTCCTTTTTTTTTTTATTGAATGGAATATTTACAGCACCCTTATTCTGGCTAAATAGATTTCTTCGACCTTTAAACCTTTTATGCTTGGTTCGTTTCCAAAATTCTTGTGTCTGCAACCGTGATTATTTCGTTGTCGATGAGGTCCTAAATGGCATTTTTGAGTGAGTAGCACTTGTCGGTAAGGTGACCACTGCAGCGATGGTATTCACAAAACTGGGTGTGGTTCCACGTGCTAGGTAGTGGGTTGGGAGGTTTATAATTTGCAATGGGTTTAAGCATCCCATGAACCCATAGTGTTTGGAAAATTTCGGATCTTGGGGAAGGTAGATCATCATAATGCCTTGGGATTGGTTCTTTCCTTCCTTTTGGTTTGGGTTGAATACCTGGCTGGGGTTTGGTTGAGTAGCTGGGTTGGGTCTTTTCTTGTTGGTTCGGGAAGTATTGTGCTAGGAATTGATTGCATGTGCTCCTGTTTAAGGGAGGTTCTTCTTCATGTGCACAAATCATTCCCGTTATGGTTCCATGAGCCATTTGATGGGAATAGGTATTTGAAGGATCAAGGGGAAGGTAGTTTTTCTGGTTATGGTAGCAGGCATTTAGGTAAAGGAGCTCAGGGTTGGTATCTAGGGGAGGTGGTGGATTGAGGTTATAAGTATTTGGGATGGTACTATTTTGGGAAATAGGGTTGATATTTGGTTGAAGGCTAGTGTTTGATTGTTTTTTGGAGGTTTGGAAGATGATGTTTTCGGTTGTATCAGGAAAGTTTATATCCAGAAGGAAAGAAATATCAGGAGAAAACCTTAGGCTTTTGACTTGTTGAGAGATAGTGGCGAGAGTTTCTGCAAAATTTGTCAAAAGATTGCCAACCACTTGGTTTTTTACATTTTCCACATGGGCATCCAATTCTCTTTTTTAGCCAGATTTCAAATCCAAGATGAGGGGCATACTCAGGAGTTTCTTTTTATGGTTCCAGATCGTTCTGCTCATTGCTGGTCCCAATCATAGTTTGTTTATTTTTGGCGGCCATTCTGCTCAAATCAGTACCCTCTGCACTGATTCTGCCTTTTTCTGATATGACCCCGATACTTTCTGATCTAATTTATGTGCTCGTATTCCGTATCAACCGACCAGTACTATCTTTGCCTTTCCAAACTTGGGTCAGGTTTCTGAGGAAAAGGGTTTGAAGACATCAGAAAGGGTTGACTGAAGGCTTTCTGGGTTTGAAGTACAGTGTGTCTTTATTATATTTATTTATTTTCCCTACAATTGATCGGACAAGCACCCACTTTGTTTTGACAGTCTCGGGACTATTCCTGAAATAGTGGATTCTTTCTCCAAAGTATAGGATCCTCGTATTCCACCTACCTTTCGACTCCCCAAGATCGGACTGATCTCAGGCGAATGGCCTATACTCTTTCCAGGATTCACCATTCAAAATGGTTTAGGTCGAACATCAGAAAATTATTGGTCAGCCCATGTGCATACTTTTATTCATATCTCTCTTTTTTTGCTTTTTCTTTTGCTTTTTTTTTTTGCTTTTTTTTTTTTTTTTTTTTGGCAACGGGGATTGGTCAATAATTCTGGGATATAAAAATTGATCAGTCCATGAAGTATCCTGAGAATCTATATGCAATTTAACGTTGGCTGATGCAGGGGGTAGGCTGGCTATGGTGTAAGGTAGCAGTTCGAAATATTTCTACATGTGTGCATGTGTGTGCGGTATCTAAAAAGCAGTAAAATATTTTTTCAGATATAAAGTAGTAAATAAAACAGATATGACCTGTCTTGCTATTTATTGTGGATTTTCTCGGCTTATTTAGTTTGAGCGTGAGCAAGCATCCATTCAAATCAAGAAATAGAAAGAAACATGGGGAATCTATCTATTCATATTAATTACATATTGGTCCTTATCCACAAAATAAAATGACAGGATGAAATAATGTATATTTTTTTACAAAATAAATAAAAGCAGAATAATAGCAAGATATAAAATAAAGCAATAATAAGCCCCTGCCCTTTCTCCTTTTTTTCATTATCCTGCCTGAATTTCCATTTTTTTTTATATTCGTAACAGTATCCGGAACGAAACTACTACAAGTGAATGATTATGCACAAATATATATGCAGATATGTAAAAATGCAATATTTAAACTTTTGAATAAATAGAATAAGCATATTTAGCCAAAAGGAAAAACTTGTTTATTTTTGTTTGAAAAATGAGTCTAACCTTCCATTTTTATTTTTTTAAAAAATAAAAACGACGTCCCCAGCAGAGTCGCCACTGTGGGTTGCCCCGGAGATTTCTTCGTATCCCGCGCTCCCTTGTTTAGGGAAACACAAGATTCGGAGAAGACATCACTCTTTTCATTACATCTTACCTTGTTTAGGGGAAAACGAAATTAAAAGTGCAAAAAGAGTGTTGTAAAGAGCGCGTTGAATACGCTCGGGCTCATTGTGGATTATTATGAGTGCTTTGGATTTTTCTTTATCTCATCCTTCCTTGTTTAAGGGAAAACAAGATTTAGAAAACGCAACGCCTTTTTTTATTTTATCTTCCCTTATTTAGGGGAAAACGAAATTAAAAGTGCAAACAAAATGTTGCAAAGAGCGCGTGGGAATACGTCATGCCTCACTGTGGATCCAAAATGTTGTAACAGAGTCGCTATCTTTATTTTAGGAGAAATAAAGAAAAACAAAAAATAGTCAGATTTTGTAAAGGGTTCGGAGGCTAAGTTACGAGGTGAAAAGATGTTAGGCACCCAACTTGCCCTTTCGATCTCAAAACAAGTTTTTTGGCTAAATATGTTTTTATTATATTTATTTAATAGATAAGATAAAGCATTTAAATATATATATCTATACACATATTATTACAAACTTACTGCAGTTTCCTTCCAGGAATTACGAATATTTTTATAAATATTTGGCCATAATAATGACTTTTTTCAGTGTTATTTTCTATAGAAATCCGGGCAGCATAACTGCTTATATTTTTACAACGGGCCAGCTGAAAATAACATTTTTATACTAAAACTTTAAATAACCTACCTTTTGAAGCGTGGTGACTTTTATCCCTTACCACTAACTTCTAGTATATTTTAGGTGTGCTCACTCTGTCCTTCCTAAAGAATGAGTCTTTTGCTATTGCGGAGATTCGGGCAAAATAACTACTTCCGAAAGTTGCTTTCTGGCATCGAGAAACGGGCGGAGCAACTATGGTCTGTGGTTTACAATGGCGGTGATCAATTTGAAATGAAGTATGCGAATGATGCATTTGGTTTTAACATAGCTGCAAGGACTTGTCATTGTAGAGAATGGGACATAAGTGGTATTCCATGCACTCATGCCATGGCTGCCATTTACAAGATTGGAGGAGATCCAAAAGACTATGTCTCCAACAGGTACAAAAAAGAGACATTTGTTAGTACCTACTCTTATCTACTAAATCCCATCACTGGTGAGAATCAATGGCCACCATCAAAACAGCAACCTCTCTAACCACCACCAAACAAAAAGATGCCAGGGAGACCTAAGAAATGTAGGGTTAAAGATCCTAATGAGGAAAAAAAATAGAAAGATCCAAATAGCCTGAGTAGAAAAGGGAAGTCAAAGACTTGTAGTTTTTGCAAAGCAGTAGGGAATAATTTGGTAGGGTTTGTGTTTTTTTTTTGGTAAGGTTTATGTTCTGTTTTGGTCAGGTTTGTGTTTTGTTTTGGTAGGGCTATTTTTGTTCTATTTTTGTAGGGTTTATGTTATGTTTTTGTTTTGTATGTTGTCAATCTAATACAGTTTGTGTTCTCCTTGTGTTTGTTGGCATCATAAATTGGTATCAAATATGGGATATGGAAAATGTACCCAAGTTCATATTGTATCATACACAACATCTGTACAATTGCAAAACAAACATAATGATCATATTGATAGTTGCATATTTTCATAATTTAAGGCAATAACATTTTGCCATTTACATTGACTTTGACGTATGATGTCAATAAGACACCATCGACAATCATTAACATGGTTATTACAAAAACATATATTTTTTCCCTTCTACCATATTGTACAATACTACCTTTCAACCTCCTAATCTTATTCCTTTTCTTAGCACACTATTTTTTAAGTCTGCCAAATTCTTCCTTCAAATTTTCTTCATTGACGTCACAATCTCTCTCTCTCTCTCTCTCTCTCTCTCTCTCTCTCTCTCTCTCTCAAATCCTTGATTACATTATTCAAATCGTTTATCACTTCCACCGACCTTTTTGTGAATTTATCATAAACCCATGCATAAAATTCACAGCGTTGGTCTTTCTCCTATTATAAGAAGAAACATACAACCCAAAATTGAGAACAGGGAAATCACAATTTGTAATTGCCATTGAAATCAAATTCAAAGACAAAAATAAACATTAGGGTTGTTACCAATTCAAAAATTAGGGCTTTGAAATTAAAATTTAGGGGTTTTCTGAAAATAAAAAATTAGGGATTTCATGAAAACCAACTCACTTACCATAAATCTAGGGTATCGTATGAAGCTTCGTCATGGGTTCTTCTCAGTCTCAAATGTAAATAGGGAATCCCTACGATCACACCCACATGTTTTTGGTCGATACGCGGCTATGAAATCAGACTGTACTAATGAAGCTTCAAGCCTAGAGATCTCGTACCCCATCACTAACATTGTTGAGAAAAGATACAGACGAGCTAGGAGAAAGAAACGAAAGATAGATGGAAGAAAGGGAGAAGGTCGTATGAAAACTAGTAGGTAATGGAGCTAACCAAATTCATTCAACAAGAGCATTATTGTCCATTTTAAGGGGTAAAAAGGGTATTTAAATTGATGATAACGTTTTAAGGTAACGTCCGTCAAAAAATGGGTTAACTTGTTAAATAAGTCTAGTACAATGATCATCCCAAATATTTTGACGTTTCAATGGTCTAATTACAACTTTTTGAAAAGTACAGTGGCCCAAAGGTGTGTTTTACCTTCATGGAATGATATATTGAATAGTGGTCAAGCATCACCTTAGACAGAGTGAACAACAATGAGAAAGCCACTTGGATAGGAGGAGATGTCATCCACCTTACCCATTCTGGTCATGCTTACCAACCAATACAAGAGATTGGCAATCACTCTAGGAAAGACAAAGAAGTCAATACTGGGGCTAAGGATATAGAAGATGCAGTACTTACTATAAAGAGACCCGGTTGAGTTCAGGGTTATCACAGATAGCCTGTTGTGAGAACCCCCCGGTTTCGAACCTTGCCCTCGCTGCATGAAAAGCGAGTGGTTTCAAAACTTAAGCACGTGAAATACGCTCGACCTCGTCGTGGACTCGAAAGTATATTTACACAGTCGTCACCTCTATTTTAAGGTTAAGCATCCAACTCGCCCTTTCGGTCTCATAATGGGTTTTACTAAAAAAATATTCTTTTTACATATTTAATCTAGAGAAAACATTTAATATGTATATGTATGTATATATATATATATATATATATATATATATATATATATATATATATATATATATATATATATATATATATGACAAAATAATAAAGAAAAACATGCTACATATATAAATTGTAACAAAAACAATTGAAAATAAAAGAGTTTAGATAATAATAACGATTATTTTATAGGTTATTTACGAGCAAGATGATACCAACCTAACAACTCAATTACATTATATATAAAAAAAATAACTTAGTTAAATGGGGACAAAAATAACAACTTTTGTACCTACCTCTTGAAGCGTGAGTGTCGGTACCCGGTATGCCTAGGCTTAGGCGAACTTTTGAGTGTGCTCGCTATGTCCTCTTCGGGAGAGAAAGTCTTTTTGTTTGTTGTTGTTGTTGTTGTTGTTATGTTACATGAATTTCAGGCAGCGTGACAACTGTGTTTGTTGTATTTTGTGTCTGACTTTGAGCAGCGTAATGACTATGTTTGTTGTATTTTGTGCCTGACTTTGGGCAACGTAACAACTATGTTTGTTGTATTTTGTAACTACGTTTAGGGAGATTTTTGTATGTAGGGATGATTTAGGGAGAGAGGGAGTATATGGTTTCTATTTGGGCAGTGAAGGGGGTCTATTGGGTTTTGCTAGAAGGGAGAAGAGGTGGGATTTCTTCAGTCTAATAGGGAGAGAGTTTCTACAGCCTAAACTGGGGGAGAGCTTTTTGTATGTTTTGGGAGAATTTCTCATTTGTTTGTAAGGGAAGGAGAGGCCTCTATTTATAGGCAGAGATGACAGCTGGGTTCAATCATCCTTAGGGACGAAGGAAGGAGGGGAAACCGGCAAAAACTGGAGAAGTTTTGAAACTGCCCAAAAAGTAAGTCGGGGCGTGGCACACCCTGACTTGTAATCCTTCACAAAAAAAATTCATTTCCCCCCTGTCTTGTCATCTTTGTCCTTTTATGCTTTTTCAAGTTCCCTTGGATGTTTAGGCTCCCTGAGATGTTTAAAAGATAACGCCCGTTAGGCTAAATGACTTGCAATAATATTTTCTAGGATTTTTTAAATAGGAGTACGAAATTGGGTGTCTACAGAGCCCCTCAACGACCGAGTAGATCAAAGTTTACCAGTAAACAAACGTCGTTGATAAGAATAGACTCTCAATTTTGGAACAAGCGCAGTTGGGGAAAATTTTAAAGGGTTGAAAAACATTTTTGTGATGCAAGTCGTCTTGTGATGAAAATCCTTTTGCACTGCCAAACTTTATTTTATGGAATGACAGAAATCTTATGATGTTGTGATGGTCGGACCTATTGAGATAAGCTGCCTACATATCCTTTTCAGGAATCAGACTAATCGTAGCTCTTCTTGAAGATCATATTCCTAGGGATTTACCTAGTAAATATGATGATACAAACATTTGTTATCGAAACATTTCTGATGCAAAACCATTTGTGATGCAAAAATATATGTGATGGTCGGGCCTACCATAATAGACTGCCTACGTATCCTTATTAAAAGAATCAGACCAAACATAGTTCAGTTTTAAACCGAAAGATGCAAGTGTTGATGCGTGCGTGGTCAACTCCCAAAACCCGAGGCGTTCGTACCCCTTGCGGGAATCGCCAAAAAGCATAAAATATTTCTTTAAAAAAGTGAGATGTTTTGTGTATCATTCTCAAGACCCAAGGTGTGTACCTTTTGTGTAGGGCTGACAATTTCAACCCAAAACCCGTTAACCCACCCAATCCGACTTGAAAATTATCCAACCCAACATGACTTGAAAGTTTTCATGGATCGAAACTGGTCGAACCGTTTCGACCCATAAATTTTTTGTTAGGAAAATATATGTTTTTTGGTGGAAAATATGGGGTGAGAATGGTCGACCCATTTCAACCCATTACCCGGTTTGACCCAACTCGTTCCGACCCAATACATTTTGATACACTTAATATTTGGGTCGTAACGGGTCATGACCTGCTTCGACCCGACCCATACCCAACTCAACCCACCCAATCGTCAACCCTACTTTTGTGGAAAATGATAAAAATTAGAGATTTTCGCAAAATGAGATTATAAAATGCATGTAACAAATAAAATAAAAGGCAAATACTCTGTTACTATTCGCATGGTGGTGTTCTGTGAAGGATAATGATGCGTTGTCGGGCATTGGATTGCCGGTGGTTAACTTTGTTGAGGAACATTCACTTCCGTTAAGTTACCGTTAAGTTTCAAGGGGCCAACTTGCAATTTGGGCAACCTGGGGGGTTTAAGTGATGAACTTGGAAACTTGGAAGGAGAAATTCCTTCCCCTTATACGCGTAACAACAGCAGCGAACAACCCTGATTGGTTTTCTTCATCATTGTCGGCTGAAACTTCTCCCTTCTTCATCTCTTCCAAAAAAAAACTTCATTTCTCCTCATTTCAGAGTTAAATCAATTGCATTTCCTTGCATAATGGCCTCTTCTTCGCGATCTAGGAAAGGAAAAAACTCCTGCACATTCCGAATCGGGCCGAAGAACTCTGGAAAATCTTCCGCCGGCGAGAAACATCGTCCGTTACTGGTTCTCAAGAAAGATTCATAGGTGTTGTGCAATTTCACCACTACACGTAAAACACCAGGAACAGTTCCAAATACAGAATCGGAGTAACCAGAATATTAGTATGTTCATTTACTGTTTATTGACCCCTAGTGATTAAAATGTTACCCCCTTCCCAGGTTGTAATGTTATCCGCTTTATTTTAATCTTGGGTCTAATTGTTAGGAATTTTGTGGAGGCCCAAATCTAATGATAAGTGGCAGCCTCCTAATTCTCTCCCTAAGCCCAAACCTCCCAGGCCCATACCCTTGGCAGCCCGCCCAGCCTTTGCCGTTTTAGCGGAAGGGCATATTTGGGTTTTGGCTTTTGGGACCTCCTGTCCCTTTGTCTTTGCGATTCCTTGTAACCGCCTGTGGTCCCCCTCTGCTGTCCCATTCAATTTGTGCCGCCTCCCTTATATCCTCTGCTCGCTCCTTTTTCGTCATTAACAGGCAGAGAGAGTGTGTGCGAGATACAGAGCGTATCTGTGAGGGCTGAGTGCTGAGTGTTATCAGGTAGGAAAACCCCCTTCAGTAAATATGTCCGTCTCTCTCTTCTTCTCAGTCCATTCTGTCACCGTAGATCTAGGTTGTCTTCCCTCTCCGTCTTCTTTCTTGGTGAAACAGTGAGTTGAGGGATACCTTGTCTAGTCGGTGAGTATCTGTGGAGGACTGATCTGGGCTCTTGTTGTTGTCTTGGTGAGCGAGCTGTTAGGAGCGGTTTGAGAGAGAGAGAGTCTTTGGTCTGGGTCTCAGTTTACTGGTCTTTGGGTGGTCTGTTCGTCTTCTCCGATCACCTTCGTGGTTATTGGTTGCCGGAGTGGGTCTCGCCTGTTTGGTGGCTTTGACCTTGGCAATTGTGGGTTGGTTCCCCAGTCAAACTCGTTGGTGGATATGGCCGTGAGAGGGTATCTGAGCCTGTTGAGATGCTTAGCCGAGGTCTCCGACCTGTGACGGCAAGTCGTGCTCCGTACACGGCGTCTATTAAGCTCTCACTTGTGGCTTCATTGTTACAGTAGGTTTTAATCCTGTATTATCTGATATTCAGTTTGTTTATTATTGCTTTGGTTATTGCTATTTAATCCTCCGCATTGCTCTATCTCTTTACTTCTCTGTTTTCAGTTGGTTTGATGCTCAACAAAATATTCCTCCTCTGTTAACTCATAACAGTTAGGAGAAATATTTGGACTGTGTTTCCAGATTTATAGATAGTAACTTTATTTACTGTTTTGTAACCCCAAGTGATTAAAATGTTACCTCCATCCCAGGTTGTAGCGTTATCCGCTTTATTTTAAACTTGGGTCTGTTATTCTGGTTAACTACGTTTCTTGTATTGGAACAACTCCTGGCTATAGTTCGTGTATTGGTGCAATCACCCAACAATAGGGATCAAGGCACCCACGTTGCAAATCTAACCACTCCCGTTATAAGTTTTCATTTTTTGCTCAAACTCATTTACTTCCATTTTGAATTTTTTTTCGAATTTCTTTGAATAATTTGTATTTCTTGTTAAATATTTTTAAATGTGAAGTAAAGATGTATGCCTACTTTGACTGCATTTTCGAATGTGTAAAAAACTAAAAATGTTAGTTTAGCAAAAATAAAAACATGGTTGTGTAGATGGATATATAAGGATGAAAATACTTTGGTTTGTTTTTTTCTGAGAGACTCGTTATGTATACAAAATTAATACCCAAAGTTAGTAAAAAAAATGCACACCACATTTTTTGACAAAATGACCCAATAAATGTAAAAATAGTAAAATATGATTTTTCATGCATAGAAAAAATATTTCAAAGATACTTGTCGTCGGATGTCCAAGAATGGGTTCGAGACCCAAAAATGACAAAAATATATATATTTTATATTATATATTTTTGTTATATAGTAATAACATTTGTAGATTAGCGACAAAATGAATTAGAAAAAAAAAAATATATATATATATATATATATATATATATATATATATTCTTTGTGAATCTGTATATATTTCTACCATCTATATGTAGTTAAAATTTATTTTATATCTCTGTTTATATCTTTAGCCCGTGTAAATTAGTTATCCTATTCAGTTGAATTTCTTTTATATGCAACGTAAATAAGTGTTATTTTTTCTTCTTTTTATTTTTTCTTGTGTAGTTTGTATAAAAAAGTTTATAGAATGTTTTACTTTATTTCTCTTCCACGGTTAGCTTATTTTTCTTTCTTTCTCTCTTCTTTTGTTATTATTTCATTTTGTTTTCTTAATACACATGTCTCCTAGGCTAAATAAATAATAATTTCAGCATGTTAGCAACCCTTTGAGATCAAAAGGTCGAATTGGGTGTCTAATTCTTTCTCAACTTGTAACTTAGTCCTCGAACCCAAAACCTTGATTTTTCTATATTTACCATTTAAATGGAGGTGGCAATTATGTACATACTTTTCTTAGAGTCCACAACGAGGTCGAAAGAATTTTATGTGCTTTAAGTTTTTGAAACCACACGTTTTCTCATGTAACGAGGCGGGGTCGAAACGGGGTTCTCACAACAGGTGTTGGTTGGCGCTGCCGCGCTGTGGAAAGAACCGATCTTGGAACTTTATGAACAATTTTTCAAAAATAGATTTTAGCAGTTGAAAAACTATAGGAGAGTAGAGCGACTAAATATTTCAGAAAAGGTAGTGGCAACAATTTTTAATTCATTATAATTTATACTTCCTCCATTTTGGGTAAAGAGTCCCCGTTTGAAAGTCATATTTTTTAAGAAAATGACACTTTTAGTTGTTCATTAGTATAAAATGATATTTTTATGCATTAATTTTTAAAGTAGACTTTTTAAGTAAAATATCTCAAAAATGAAATAATAAACTATTTACCTGAAATGGAAGGAGTAACAACAAAAAGCAAAAGTTAAGCCAATTAGACATATGGGATAGGCCTAGCCCATTTTACTAGGTTTTGGGCCAAGCCTACTTTGGATACAAATTTTGTTTTTACACACGAATCCACAATAAACACATTAACATACCAAAAATTAAAAAGGGTGATAAATAGGTCGATCCCCCGTGATGATATTATAACTGGAAAAGTCTCTTATATTTGTTTTTAACTGTTAAAGTACACTTTTGGTGATAAAATGATGAAAACACATTTAATGAACAACAGATGCGCACACAAATCAAAATGAAAACATTGGGCATCGAAATGTACAATCGAAATCTATCAAAATTTAGGCGTCGAAATTCAAAAAGCCACTACCCAATTCGGGCATCGGATTGAAAACATTGGGAATCGAAATGTATAATTGAAATCTGTCAAAATTCAAAAAGCCACTGTCTAATTTGGGCATCGAAATGCACAATTGAAATCTGTCAAAATTTGGGCGTCGAAATTCAAAAAGTCACTACCAAATTTGGATATCGGAATGAAAACAATGGGCATCGAAATGCACAATTGAACACCGCCACCAAATATCAACATAGTTGGGCCTCGTAAAGGACAAAATTGGCGTTGGAATGAATAAATTAAACACTGCCACCAAATATCAACAATGTGCATCGAAATGCACAATCGAACACTGCCACCAAATATGAACATAGTTGGGCCTCGTAATTGACAAAATTGGCGTCGAAATGAATAAATTAAACATTGTCACCAAATATCATCAAGGTTGGGTATCGAAATTGACAAAATTGAACACTATAATTGGGCCTCGTAATGGAGAAAATTGGCGTCGAAATGATTAAATTAAACACTGCCACCAAATACCAACAAAGTTTGACATCGAAATATAAAAAATTGAACACTTCCACCAAATATCAACATAGTTAGACATTGAATTGGACAAAATTGGTGTCGAAATGAATAAATTAATCAATGTCACCAAATATCAACCAAGGTGGGCATCAAAATGGATAAAATTAGCGTCGACATGAATAAATTAAACACTGCCCCCAAATCTGTGTGTAAAAATTGGGCATCGAAAAACTTTTGAAACTCAAAATAGTGCTTAAACATCTTTTTTTAACCTTAAATCGAAGACATCATGTGGTAAACCCCGTTTGTCTCGTAGATCTCATCGAGAACTTCGATTTGATATGTAGTGGGTCATATGGTTCATTTGGGATCAAAAGTTATGGAGAAAATAGTTGAACAAGATGAAAAGAGGTTGGCAATAGAGAAAATAGAGATGAAGATGAAGATGTAGGAAGAAGAAAAAGAGAGTGTAACAGAGAGAGGAGAAAGAAGTAGCAGGAGGAAGAAGAATCTGTACTGGAATAATGGAATGAACATAAAGAATCGATTTGGAACAGTTCCCTTTGTGATCAAAATCAAAACGTTTTCAATTATAATACGCAAAGAAGAGAGAATGAACAATGTATAAGTTTTATCATAACATGTTTTCAATCAGCCTCTTAATTGGAGTTTTTATTGGGATACTACAGCGATGAAGAGAAAATGCAGAAGAGATAAAAAGAAAAACTAAATAAATTTGAATTCGACATATGTTGAAAGAGAGAATGGCGGAGAAGAGGATATTTTTGGAACAAAATTTTAAAAAAGTACTTTACCGATTGAATTAAAAAAAAATAGAGGAATAAAGTGGTTACAATTTTACAAAAGTGCACCGATCGATAATTATTCCAATTAAAAAATGGAGGACTATGAAGCTAAACAAGGAAAAAAAGGAAGGATAGAGAGGCTGTTTCAAACATGCATTTAAGAAAAATGTGGAATATTTATTTGGCACCAAGGGAATGAATAATAATGTCATGGGACAAAAGATCGAACAAGAAAATTTTAGTGAAATTGTTCCTCAGAAAGTTTCCTGAATAATGAATTATAAATTTGTTTCAATAATGTTCAATCATCAAAAAAGATAGAAATTTCTTCTTCTCCCTCTTCATCGAGTTCCTGCAGAGCTTATGAATGCTACTTTGGCGAGAATGGGGTGGGATAGCCATATATGATAGCCACAGTTCTCTTTCTCAAATGCTATGAAAGGGAAGTTCTTACAGTTGGCCAATCAATGGCTGTTAAAGTACCGTATTTGTCTCTGAGGGGCAATCGTTATTCAATTTCACCGCTATAGCCATATCTGCATTGGATGACATGGCTAGGAATCCCGAGGGTCACACGGGAATCAACCCTTAAATGCATTTTGCAAAAAGATTCACTTCTAAGTTCTAATATTTCCATATCTTTATGCTCCTTCCAATTCAAGTAAAATTGATGCTCGTTCCGGTGCTTATAGCTTCGTGAATCGAAATCACCATCTCGAGACGGAAGGATATTTTAGTTGAAATCATGCATCATAATTCAAAATCATGATCAATTTTAAATTGCAATGTATCGATTATCAATCACGATGCAACATAATGAAATAGAATTGCTATGCATTAATTTAGAATTAAAAGACAATAATTGTAAATCTAAATGCATAAATTGAACTAGCGATGCAGAAAATTTTGATGCACAAAATTAGATTCGTAAGGCAGACATTGTGCATGAGTTACTGACAATGTAGCGCGTCTTGGTTCATTAAGGATATTCTCATCCTTTTGTTCAAAAAGTACCTTTTACCGGTTAGAAAAAAAGATTTTGGGAGTTTAGCGTAACAAATTCATGCCCGGTTTTTCACCCTACAATTTAATGGTTTTCAGTAAAGATGGACTAAGGAAAAGCCAGGGCGACCTAATGGGCCTTGGTTGGCCTTATTCAAATATGGACTGTGGTATTTATTCTATCTCTTCAATAACATGGATTTGATTGATTTAGATTTAGACCTTGACTTGAGCTTCAGCCTTCATGCTATGACATATCGAAGAATGCTGATCAATAATTATAAAGGTAATAGGTAATGTTTAGGTCATTCTCATTTTGTATCAAAAAATAGGTACTTTGTGATGTGTCATACTCTCATTGACTGAAGTGCTGAGACCTACAAAATGTTCGACCAATAAAAGTATGCCACATTATAAATTATTTATATTTTAATATAAAATGAGAGTGATCCTAACATTATCCTTATTATATTGCCGAGGAAATATCTCAACTTCTCCACTGGTAAAGACGTAAAGTCGGATCTTTAATATCTCAACTGGTTTTATACATGTCGACTCAAATCAACGTAAAAGTCTTTTTTAATTAAATAATATTTAAATAAAATTAAAAAATAAATATTATTATTGAATGTTTAATATAGCATTTTACGTTGATTTGAGTCAGCTTTTAATTATTATTCCTCACTCTTATATTGGCATCATAAAAATATACACATCATATTTATATTAAAGGTAAGATTCATATATTCACATTTAACTTATTATATAAACAAAAATATTAATTAAGAAAAACAATTACGGAGTACATTTTATGTAAAGTACTAATCATAAGTTGCAATTTATGAAATATCATTATTTTTATGATATCTTTATTATTATATTTTTAAGTTATGAAAAATCAAACGTTTGACCAAAATATAAGGTATTATTTATTTAGTAAAAAATAATATTATAAATTATAAAAAAAAATATAAAACATGAATAACTTTGAATTTACTTAATAATAAAAATTAAAAGATGTAACAAACATAACAAAAATTTACATTGAGTAAGCGAGAGAGATCTATTTAAACTCTTTTTCTTG
Organism: Codonopsis lanceolata; assembly: GCA_013146195.2. Taxonomy (NCBI): domain Eukaryota; kingdom Viridiplantae; phylum Streptophyta; class Magnoliopsida; order Asterales; family Campanulaceae; genus Codonopsis; species Codonopsis lanceolata. The sequence continues at coordinate 84,635,321 of CM028379.1, forward strand.
TTCGAAATGGCAGTAGAATTTGAACATTCTTCATGATTTGTTAAATCAACAATGGGCGAGATACTTGAACTTGTGAAAGTTGTAGGTATATAAATTGCTCTTCCCTATATCGTGTACTTGTGTAGTAGCTGGAAAAAAATATGTAATGTTTTAAAAATATATAAAATAAAATCCTTAATAAAATTTACTTTAAAATAATATAATATACCGTCTCATTCGTGATATTCAATAAATGAAGAACTAAAGTAGGATGCGAAACATTTTGATTAAAACCTTCAATATTATATTACTGGGAAACAACATTTTTTGCAACACAATTTATATAAGATTATTAAATTAAAGAAATAAACACCAAAAAATCATCTACGCATACTATTATTTTCAACTCGCAGATTAAATAATTCAAAATACTTTAATACACATCATTCAAAAGACTTCAACAAAATAAATTATTGATGAAGAATATTATTTTCTTATGACCATTTCCAAAATGAGAAAAAAAAAACCCATTAAAAAATATTAAAATGCCTACTAGTTATAAAGCAACAACAGTAAAATCCCAATTCCACCCTTAAGCTCCATGCTAAGTAAGTTGTCAATTTTAACCTATTATATATAAGCAATACACCATCTCAAAACATAATATTCCCACACGATGCGATGTTCGAATAATATTTTTATTAGTTAAAACTATTTATAATAAGAATATATAACTATTTTAGTACTCTATCTGTTTTTAAATTATCGTCTTCTCTGATCCGGTACACCGTTTAAAAAAAAAAAGTAATTGACTGTATTAAAAAAAAAAAAAACTTTTGTCTGTGTTATTTCATTTAAGGCCCTTAAACATGTGCCCATAATTAAAATAAGTAAAAAAAATGTAAGAGTAAAGTGGTAAAAGTGGTTTTTTTTAAAAGAAAGGTTTGAAAGAGAAGAATAATTTTAGAACTGACGAAAAAGGAAAGGAAGACTTTAATTTGAAAACGGAGGGAGTAATAGTTATAAATTGAAGATATCCATATACAATAATATATATATATATATAAAAATATAAATTTTATACTAATTAAAATGTCTCAACTTTCGATGTATAGTTGAAAAGTCATATTTTAGTTTCATTTATGAAGTTATAAGTATGCCACCAAGTACAACAAACTTTGTATTATATTTGTACAACAATAGTGTTAGGTTTATCACTAATTTTACCACTATTGTTACCACTAAGTCTTAGTGAAGAGCAATATTGTCTTTCACTAAAGTACATTTTGTCTTCACCAAAGTTTAGTGGTAACAATAGTTGTAAAGATAATGGTAAGCATAGCATTATTGTTTGTACAATATTTTCAATCGGTTTCCGCCCCTACATTTTGTTTTAATCGGTGAAAGGCTTTTTCATAAAATTATTCCAAAAATGTTCTACTCCTACTCGCCCGCTCTTCTTCTACCTTGTCTCAGCATTGATTCTTTCTGATATGCCCGGCCCAAATCTGGTCACGAGCAAGGCACAAGCTATCATCACGTGCCGGTCACGAGCACAATTAACATGGAGCCCACAGGACCATCGAGCAAAGTAATAGAAGCATCGAGCAGCGAGCAGTGTAACTCCCATCCAAACTTGGCCGGGCAAAGGCCTTGCCTGTCCGACCAGGAGCCATATCAGGACATCACATTCGTACTTAGCAAAGGAACCTGATTCATCCCATCCAAACCTGGTCGAGCATTCGTCCTGCCTGCCCGACTAGGGGCCGTCCCTTGGATCTATATCAAGTTCAGAAACAGTGCAAATTGAATACCCGGGCAGAGCCCTGCTCGCCCGGGCACATACCAAGCAAGAAGTACCGGAGGCTTGATCTCCAAGACAAATCAATGGTTTCCATACTTGAGCAGGATACTTGCCTTATCTGCTCCTACATCTACGCAACCAGCCGTCTATCATGCCTAAAATCAAGGGATTCTCTCCTTGATTGATTTGGTAACTATAGGCTGAATCCTAGGCAGATTCGACCACCTTGGGGGCCTATAAATACCTCTCCATAATCATTAACAAGGTACACACACACTTTCTTGAGCCTTGGCACTCTGTCAATTTGCTTTCAGATTTACACACGAGACTTACTCTCACGCCGGAGCGGTTTCGCGAGGCCCTACCTTGCACTTCCACTCAGGTTTTCTTGTGTTCTTAACAGCCTCAAGGAAGGTGATCCAAAACCCAGATATCCTACCCAACTCAAGGACGGCCCAAGCTGTGATTTTGCCACATCACTTTCATTGCCGGAAATCATTTGATCTATCTTATGCAGGCTTTAAAGATTACGACTTACGAGGTGCATCAATGTATCTAATTATTAATGGCTTACCTCTTCTTTTACCCTTAAGCTTAATCATTCACGTTGTTACGGGACGAGATGACATTATTCATATGGATTGATGTTGATTTCTAGCTCTTTCATTTCGTTCCCTCCTCTTTCTTCTTCAAGCGTCTTCAAAGTCTGTGGAAGATCTCATTGAAGAAATTACCTCTTGTGCAAAAATGATATTATCTAAAGAGTTGCGTAATGGGATGAAGCTGCTTGGAAGGGGCCCCACTTGATTAGAGGATTTTCTATCAATATTGCTAGGATTTTACGCATAAAAAATTATCTTCTTTTTTTCTTTATATTGTGATTAGAATTATTAAAACACATATATTTCAAATAATCAAGAGTTACTATGGATATAAATGTAAGTTACTAATCTTAAACCCTAAATCTTGAACTTCATGATAATGACAATAACATACAAGATACTCTCAATTAAAATATCTGATGAAGACATATTGCTTCTAGTGATTTGCTCTTGATCTGAAAACTGTAGTATACTAGAGAAACAGAGGTAGAATATGGTTTCTCCCTTTTGGCCGAAAAGACCTAATGAGTTGATTTAACCTGATAGATGAATATGCTGGGTATTACATCACTTTTATAGGCAAATGGAGGACCAAATTCCTATTATGGTTTTAATCTCAACCGTCCATCGAGGTAGAGTTTATTTAGGTTACTAACCCCTTTTACAAACTAAATTTATTGTAATTTAGTAATTCCAAATTAACTGTGATTCTCACTATTGACCATATAAGGAATTTTTTAACCCGCAAGAAATATATCTTACAGTCTCCCATTTGGTCAAAGTGATAACCCTTTAATGGTTAATCTTGGAAACATAAGGCGTGCATAATTACTAAATTAATAACTAGATGGTTAACATAAAACCTTCGCAAAACAAACTATCCATGAGAGTCATAGCGGTTCCATATTATCAGGTTTTCAACATGGTTTCTTTCATATACTAAAACATAAATAACTTAATTTACTAGGCCTTTTAAACAAAGATATAAAAAAGGGTCCAATAATGTTCTTTCTTCAAAAACTATTTCTATTATCAATTATCAATTCACATAAAGTATACAAAATATGGAAACAGAAATGAAATTCAGGATGTCATAAATAAGAGCTCAATAGAAGTTCAATGTATAAGTATAACAAACGATAAATTAAAAATCAGTCACTCTCTCTAGACCCATAGAAGTTCAATAAACAACTGTTTCTTCTGAATTGCTTGCTTCACTGATAGATACTGAAGGTCCATGTGTTTTGTCTCTTTATAGTATTTATCATGCTTAGAGAAAAATACTGCTGCGGCATTATCACAATAAAGTTTCAACTGTGCAGAGACAAAATTTAAATCTCTAAATCTTGAGATGAAATTTTGCAGTCATAAACAATGATTTGGAGCTTCAAAGCAAGCTACAAATTCAGCTTCCATCTTGGAATTAGCAATAATAAACTCTTTTGCACTTTTCCATAAGATTGCTCCTCCAGCTAGTTGAAAAACATAATCAAAAGTGCTTTTTCGAGTGTCTACGCATCCTGCATAATCGAAATCTGAATAACCAACCAACTTTAATTGATCTGACTTCTTGAATATAAGACAATAATCTTTCGTACCTTGTAAGTATCTCAAAACTTTCTTTCCAGCTTTCCAATGATCCATTCATGGATTTATTTGTTATCTTCCCAACATACCAACAGCAAAGTTGATGTCATACCTTGTGCAAACTTGTGCATACATCAAACTTCCTACTAAAGAAGTAAAAGGTATGTTTTCCATTTGCTTACTATAATACCCTCAATCCCACATCGGGTTGATGTGGATTAAGTGGAAGAGACTGTAATACCCCCAATCCCACATCGAGTAGATGTGGGACTTATGTGTGGTTTATATGGTGGCCACACACTACCTCTGGTCACCAACATCATTCATGGACTTTTGGGTCGGCTTGTGGTGGGCCTGATGATCCAAGCTGATGCGTGCTCAGTGGGCCAGTGTGCTGGCTACACGCAGCGGACTGGGCTTTCAGGCTCAGGGCGTTACACTTACGTTCCAATTCATTTTTAGGACATTGATAGAGACCAAATTTGGCTCCCTTCTGAATTTGAGCAACGCCCACAGTACATGTTACCATTCCAAATCTTTATAAGACTCTTTCGATGTATTTTTTTTTGGGATAGTTTAAGTAATCCACGTGATCTATCATGGAATATTTCTATCGCAATCACATAGGAAGCTTCACCCATGTCCTTCATCTCAAAAAAATTAGAAAGATAAGCTTTGGTTTAATGCATTAAGCCAAGATCACTACTTGCCAATAATATGTCATTAACATATAGAACCAAAAATATGAACTTACTCCCACTGATCTTGAGGTATATGTATGGATCTACAATATTTTGTTCAAAACCAAAAGCATTAATGGTTTCGTTGAATTATAAATACCATTGTCGGGAGGCTTATTTGAGTCCATAAATGGATTTCTTAAGTTTGCAGACCATGTCTTCCTGTCGTTCCAAGGTAAACCTTCAGGTTGACGCATGTGAACTTCTTCCTATAGCTCACCATTAAGAAATGTTGTTTTCACATCAATTTGATGTAACTCTAAGTCATAATTAGCTACCAGGGCCATAATAATTCTGAGAGAATCTTTCTTCGACACTGGAGAAAAAGTCTCTTTGTAATCTATGTCATCTATTTAAGTAAAACATTTGGCTACAAGTCTAGCGTTATATCGCTCAATATTGCCATGACAGTCGCGTTTGGTCTTGAAAACCCATTTACACCCAACTGTTTTGTGTCCTTTCGACAAATGAGTTAGATCACAGATTTGATTATCTATCATTGATTTGAACTCATCATTCATGACTTCAATCTTTTTATCAAAATTATTACTTGTAATGGCTTGTGAATAGGAAACTGGGTCTTTCATTATCCCTATGTCAAAATCAGATTCTTGTAGATAAACAATGCAATTATCATGAATAACACTTCGTTTCGTTGAAATCTTCTCAATACCGGCTCCTGTGCTTGTTCTACAATTTCTTCATTAGCAATGATTTCATTAGGGGGTTATGGTTGATGTGGTTGTGGCTCTTCATCGTTTATCGGTTCAACGATGAGTGGAGCCACAGGTGATCCTTCGACGTTTAACGGTTCAACGATGGAAGAATTCACATTATCTGTTTGATTCTTAGGTAATGAGATTATTAACCTAACTTCGTTAATAGACTTATCTTCCACAAATATACTCCCACTAATCATGTCATCATCAATGAATTTGACATTATCAGTTTCCACAATTCGCAGCTTATGGTTAGGACAATAAATTATATACCCCTTGGATTTTTCAGGAAAACCAATGAAATAACCACTTATGGTTTTCAAATCCAATTTGTTTGCTTGAGGATTATATACCTTCGCTTCAACTGGACATCCCCAAACATGCAGGTGTTTTAAATTAGGTTTCCAGCCTTTCCACTGCTCAAAAGGGGTATTTGGAATTGCTTTACTGAGAACCCTATTTAAAATATATACGGCCATACGAAGAGCATATGTCCACAACATAATGGGAAACTTAGAATGACTTATCATGCTTCTAACCATTTACAAAAGCATGTGATTTCGCCTTTCAGCTACACCATTCTGCCATGGAGAATCTGACATTGTGTATTGAGCTACAATTCTAAATTGTTCGAGAAGTCTGGAAAAAGATCTAGGATGTTGTCTTGTTTTGTCATACCTTCATAAAATTCTCCACCTCTATCAGACCTTATGATTTTCATTTTTCTCTCTAATTACCTCTCAACCTTGGTTATGAATATTTGAACAAAATTAACAGATTGAGATTTGTTATGCAATAGATAGAGATAACGGTAACGTGAATGATCATCTATAAAGGTGATGAAGTATGTTTCTCCCCCAAAAGTTGGAACATCAAAAGGTTCACAAATATCTGTATGTATTATTTCAAGAAGCTGAGAACTTATTGTGGCTCATTTCTTTGTGTGTTTTGTGTTTTGCCTTTAATACAATCCACACAACTTTGATAATCAGTAAAATCTAGGTTCGGTAAAACCTCATCTTTTACTAATCTTTGAAATCGTTCACGGGATATATGCTCCAACTTCTGATGCCACAAGAGTTAAGAGTTATTTTTCATTACATGATGTACTGTTCCTTCATTATGATGCAAGGTCAGTTGGGTTTCAGGTAAGGATGGAGAAAACAAAGTAAATTTGTAAAAACCATCCACAAGAATTCCATAACCAAATTTAATAGAATCTTTTTATAAATTAAAACTTCTAGTACCCAAATCAAACATAAATCATTGTAAATCAAGTTTTGAAACTGAAACTAAGTTGCAGGAAATAGATGGAACATAAAGAGTTTGAAATAAATCTAAATAATATCATTTTACAATAACAAGACGATACGTTCCAATAGCTTCGACGGAAGATTTATTGTCGTTTCTCACAAATACAAAGTTTTCAGTTGGGTTTATGATTTGGGTTGTAAGGTATTCCTACATGGAATTAGAAATATGAACATTAGCACATCTATCCAACCACCATGTATTTGAAGGCACATTAGAGAAGTTACATTCTGAAAAACTTATGAATCCCAAATGATTACCTTTACTTTCAAACCAATTACGGCGTTTTTCATAATCTTTCTGGAAATATTCATATTTCTTGCAGAAACGACAAACTTCTTCTTTCTTTGTCTTGACTTAAGGGGGTTGGACATTATTATTTATTTTGAATGGTGCCCTTTACTGACCTTTTCCAGCCTTTTTTCCCAAACTTATGATTCGCTCCTTGAATTGTGAGATGCGCAACATTAACACCTTGTTGAGTTAGTCTTGCTTCCTCTTGAACTAGCATATTAGATAGTTCATTCACTGTCCATTTTTCCTTAATGGAATTATAGTTCATTTGAAAAGGGGCATACTGTGGAGGAAGAGAATTTAGGATAAACTGGACAAGAAAATTCTCATCCACTTTCATTCCTAAATTCTAAAGCTTAGCTGCAAGATTTTGCATCTCAATAATAAGATTGTCCATTGATCGTACTTTAGACACCCCAATTTCGTACCCCTGATATGTGACTCTGACATGTGATATCAAGAACTGTTTAAAATTAACAAATGTCAAGTTACAGGAGTCGAAAATACGAAAGGCAAAGCAGGATGCGCAAAACAGTAAAATGCGAGGGGTGAAAGTACCAAAAGGATGGTTTGGCGCCGCGCCATGTCATGGTGTAGTCGGCGCCATGCTCCCAACAGTACCTCTGGGACTTAACGCATTGTACACACTGTAAAGGCCGGAGTACATGTTAATTCAGCTCGCTGAGGGAATTTTTAATTCCCGATGAGTCCCTCCTTCCATCTATAAATAGGAGTGCTGGGGCTCACTTTCGGAGAAGAAAAACAAGAGACGAAGAAACGCTGAGAAAATTTCCTCTGCGTTCTTACAACGCCGAAGTAGCGAGAGAAGTGAGATAGGAGTGTGTAGCCCACCAAAGCTTCCAAACCCCGTCCAAACTCTGCCAAAAAGACAAATCCACCGGTTAAAAGTGATCCCTAGCCTTTTAGTTAGGTATCCACCCCACTTCCCCGGTCCAAAATCTATAAAGTAAGCCGTTACTCTGCTCGAGTAATAGGTTGAAAAACACACAAAATAAGTTGTTATTCCGCCCAACCAAAAAGGCCAAAACCATCCAAAATAAGCCGTCATTCTGCCCTAGTGAACTAGCCAAAATCATCCAGAATAAGCAGTTACTCTGCCCGAATCACAACAACAACAACAAAAGACTCCATCTCCCTGAAGGACAAAGCGAGCACACCGCGCTCTAAAAGGTAATAGCCTTTAAGGGCGTTATTTTTTTTTTATAAAGTTACTTTTTAAATCCGGCCCAATGTAGCTAATATAAGCAGTTATGCTGCCCGGATTAGATTAGAAAATATTATGTAAAAGAGTCGTTATAATGGCCAAATATTTTTAAATATATTTGTAATTATTGTAAGGAAATGACTGCAAGTCCGTAAATAATGTAGCCACGGATGTATTTGTTTTATTTTCATGTCTTTTCATGCTTTATTTATTTGCTAAATAAATATAACAATAAGCATACTTTAGCCAAAAACTATTTTGAGACCTAAAGGGCGAGTTGGGTGTCTAGCACCTTCCCAACTCGTAACTTAGCCTCCGAACCCGTTTTCTATCTCTGGTTTTCTTTTTTCTGGTTTTGCTTTATTTTTTCCTTAAAATAAAGATGGCGACTCTAAACTTTTTGGATTCAGTGGGGCCTCGCAGCACTCCTTTCTTGCACTTTTCCATTTTCCCCTAAAAAAAGAAAAATGCGAATGAAAGGGTGGTGTATTCCCATATCATGATATCTCCTAAACAAGGGATAACTTGATGCAGGAAACCCAAAGCTCCCATAGTGATTCGAAAGTCTCCCCGATGCTGGTAGGCAGGCCGGTAATGGCAGCAAAGTCGCAAGGGGTCATGGTCGCTTCTCCCCAGCTAAAATGGAAGGTATGGGTAGTGTCCCACCAGAAGTCCCGCAGCACATCGAAGATCGGCAAATAGCTTGTGAATGGACGGAAGGCGTGGATAAAAGTACTAAAACCAGAGCCCTCCACCAGGAGCTGTGCTGCCTCGGGCAACATGTGGTAAATTTCCATAACATTAGCACATGAAGCCTGGATTCTCTTAAATTTCCTGCGAAACTGAAAGAAGAAGGAAAAAAGGTAAGTCCACTATCTTTATTTTCCTTGAAAAGTCATTTTGATAAACAATAATAATAAATAAATATGAATAAATAATAAACATATTGCATGCATTATGTTTCATGAATTATAAAATTGCAGCATGCTAATTTCCTTAAAAAAATCATTTTTAAATGTAAATAAACACTTACCATTTTTAAAACAAAAAAACAAAAAATAAATATACAAATACACATGTAAACAAACATTTAGTTTCTTAAAAAAAATAAAAATAAAAGAAAATAAAAAATGTGTATTTTGAAAATATATGTTGTATTCTTTTACATTCCTTCAATAAATAAAAATACATTTAAGTATGTATTTTAGAAAAAAAGAAAAAAAAGGATTAGAGATTATGTGTATTGTTTTGCATCCAAATAATTATTTTTGCATCCTAGGCATAATAGAAATATTTGTTATGTATACTGCATTTTTACATTTATCATGTGCATAATAAAATAAGAGAATGTTCATGCATCATGTTAATAAGCATCACATAATTGTTCTGCATTGCATTTGCATCAAGTAAAGTAGTACATGCATCCATCATGTCCATTTTATTGTCCAATAAGCTGCCTTAGGGATGAGCTAAAAAGAAAATAAAATGCCACCAATCATAAAAATAAATATTCTTATGGCATTTACTATATCCCTGCAGCATAAGCATGCATGAAAAATAAATTTTAGGGCATAAAATATATCTGTTTTATCTCATATTTATCCGAAAATATGCCCGAAAATGTGTTTGGAAAAATTTGAATTGTATTCCGAAAAGTCCGTCTCGTGAACATATTGCATGCAAAAATATGTTTTTACTTAGAACATGCATCATGTAGCTCCAATTGCATTTATAGTATAAATCATACATAGTAGGGTCAAATAGTGATCACTAGTTCAATCATGCATCGCAAGAATAGATCACATAAATTTCATGCATCATTACCTAATTGCATCATTTAAACATAAATAGGACATGCATAAGCATCATTAATAAAGTCAGGAGTGCTCCAAAGGTTCCAAACAGTGCTGAAATCTAGCAGATCTGAAGTATATCCAGGAAAATCTAGAAAGAGAAATAAACTTACAGTAGTAGGTGGTAGAGATGTTAATAGGGCCGAGAACCGCAGGTCTGAACCTATTAAACCGGGATTTTTCAGGGTTAGGTTTGCAATTGTAGCGGACCGTTTAAACCGCGACCGATTAGGGACCGAAACCGTTAGGGCCAGACCGAAAACCGTTAGGGTTAGACCGGAAGCCGACTTGCATACGGTTTAGTATAATTAGTAATATACGGGATGAGTATAATACCCAAAACCGTTAGGGTTGGACCGATTAACAGCTTTAATATAGTTAGTATAATATACGGGACGCGTATAATACGCTAAAATAAGTGTACAAGCCTCGAAATTGGGAAAAAACGTACAAATTTAATCATTGGCTGGAAACCGCAGGTTTGAACCGAAACCGACATGGCCAGACCGAAACCGTTAGGTTTTTGACCGAACAACAATGAAAACCGACTAAACCGGACCTATTCTGGACCGGAACCGTTAGGGTTGGACCGAAACCGTTAGGGCTAGACCGATTAACATCTCTAGGTGGAAGATTGGACACATGAGTGTTCCGATCTCGAAGAATGTTGCCCCAGTCATCTGTGGAGTACCGGTACTTGAGTTTATTTCGGACTAGGGGAGGAAACTCTTTCCTCCTTTCATCAGATTATGGGTACATCGAAGCTTTCCCCTTCCTGGATCGTGAAGAAGATGTCATCTGCTAGATAAAACACTCAAGTTGGCAAAGGAAAATTGAGAAAATGAGAAAAAATAAGAAGAAAAAAAAAGAAGAAGAGGAGCAGCAATGGCAGGCTGCGTACTGAGAAAGAAGAAAGAAATGAAGAAGAAAGGAGCATTAACTCTCTTTCCCTCACTCCCCGTCCATAATAACGGAGGAAAAAAGAAATTTTCCTTTTCCCCCCTCCGAAGTTTGAAGCTGCGACATTTAAGTCCTTAAGTTCCAAAAGTTCCAAAATGGCCCCTAAGTTTAACGAAGAGTTAACAAAAAAAATTGGGCAAAGAAAAGGTAATATCTCCAGCAAGTCAACCGCAAAATAAAATAAATAAATTTCAGGCGGCAAAAGAAAGAAAAAAAAGAAAGAAAAAAAGAAAAATAATAAAATAAAAAAGGAGGGAAGTCCCTGGCTCGAAGAAGCTAGAGTGACAGAAGTGTCAAAATCAGTTGAATCCGCAGCAGCCACTTAAGCAGAAAAGGTAAGAAAGGTAAGATATTTCTGTCCAAATAAATAAGTGAAATAATAAAAGAAACCTCTTTTTCAAATGAGTTTTTGTTTTTTTTTAAAGAGGAATATTTGAAAATACAAAAAAAGAGGGATATTTGAAAAACACAAGAAAAGAGGAATATTTAAAAAAAAACACAAAAAAAGAGGAATATTGAAAAAAAATAGAGAGAGTGAGAAGAAAGGAAAGGAAAAAGAACAATCTTTTTGTCGTATTTGGCGACAATTTTTTGTCGATCTTATACAGTTTTCGAAAAACTTGAAGAAAGATCTTTTTTGTCGTGCTCGGTGACAGATTTTGATCGGTCGAGTGCAGTTTTCGGGAAATTTGAAAATTTTCTTATTGTGGTTAGAAACAAGGTATTGACCAGCCAGACATAATTTTACAAACTTTCTCTTAACATATATCGATAACAGGTATTGACCAATTGGAATATGGTTCCCGAAAAACATTCAAATCTTCATACCGTATTTGGCGACCGTTCTCGACCGTTTGAATACGGCTTTTCGAAAAACATGAAAATCTTTTTCCTGTTGTGTTCTTGGTCGGGTTTTTGACCCGAAAGACATAACATCCTCGTTGGTTGTAGTTTAGGTTTTGGCCTGAACTACGTTTGGTCTGATTTCCTTTATTAAGGAATACGTAGGCATCATACATTAGTAGGTCCGACCATCAGAGCACTTCATTTACATATCTGCTTAAAAACTACGATAACCTGTTATAACCGACTAAATATGTCTAGGTTATGGAGTTTGGACCACATGATGAACTATTGCATTATAACTGTTACCTGTTACATTTCTCTTCCATTTTAATTGAACGAAATTGGAGAGTCTATTGTTTATCAACGATGTTCGTCTACTCAGTAAGCCTTGGGTTACCCGTAGACTCCATCGTTGAGGGGCTCTGTAGACACCCCAATTTCGTACCCCTGATATGTGACTCTGACATGTGATATCAAAAACTGTTTAAAATTAACAAATGTCAAGTTACAGGAGTCGAAAATGCGAAAGGCAAAGCATAATGCGCAAAACAGTAAAATGCGGGGTGAAAGTTCCAAAAATGAACTTGGAATAGGGCCATGGCGCGGCCAAAAGGATGGTTTGGCGCCGCGCCATGTCATGGTGTAGTCGGCGCCACGCTCCCAACAGTACCTCTGGGACTTAACGCGTTGTACACACTGTGAAGGCCGGAGTACATGTTGATTATTTCATTGAGGGAATTTTTAATTCCCGATGAGTCCTCCTTCCGTATAAATAGGAGTCTTGGGGCTCACTTTCGGAGAAGAAAAACAAGAGACGAAGAAACGCTGAGAAAATTTCCTCCGCGTTCTTACAACGCCGAAGTAGCGAGAGAATTGAGATAGGAGTGTGTAGCACACCAAAGCTTTCAAACCCCGTCCAAACTCTGCCAAAACACAAATCCACTGGTTAAAAGTGATCCCTAGCCTTTTAGCTAGGTATCCACCCCACTTCCCCGACCCAAAATCCATAAAGTAAGTCGTTACTCTGCCCAAGTAATAGGCTGAAAAACACAACAAATAAGTCGTTATTTCGCCCAACCAAAAAGGCCAAAACCATTCAAAATAAGCCATCATTCTGCCCGAGTGAACGAGCCAAAATCATCCAGAATAAGCAGTTACTCTGCCCAAATCACAACAACAACAACACAACAATAACAACAAAGACTCCTTCTCCCTGAAGGATAGAGCGAGCACACCGCACTCTAAAAGGTAATAGCCTTTAAGGGCGCTATTTTTTTTATAAAGTTACTTTTTAAATCCGGCCCAATGTAGCTAATATAAGCCGTTATGCTACCCGGATTAGATTAGAAAATATTATGTAAAAGAGCTGTTATAATGGCCAAATATTTTTAAATATATTTGTAATTATTGTAAGGAAATGGCTGCAAGTCCGTAAAGAATGTAGCCACAGATGTTTTATTTATTTGCTAAATAAATATAACAATAAGCATAATTTAGCCAAAAACTATTTTGAGACCGAAAGGGCGAGTTGGGTGCCTAGCACCTTCCCAACTCGTAACTTAGCCTCCGAACTCGTTTTCTATCTCTGGTTTTCTTTTTTCTGGTTTTGCTTTATTTTTGCCTTAAAATAAAGATGGCGACTCTAAAATTTTTGGATTCAGTGGGGCCTCGCAACACTCCTTTCTTGCACTTTTTCGTTTTCTCCTAAAAAAGGGAAAATGAGAATGAAAGGGTGGTGTATTCCCATATCCTGATATCCCATAAACAAGGGATAACTTGATGCGGGAAACCCAAAGCTCCCATAGTGATTCGAAACGGGCCATAAGGATATTTTTAATAAAATCCATAGTGGGGGCGTCGCAACATCCTTTTTTACACTTTTCTGTTTTCCCCTAAAAAAAGGAAAATGAGAATGAAAGGGTGATGCATTATCATATCCTGATATCCCTTAAAAAAGGGATATCTTGACGCGGGAAACTCAAAGTTCTCATATTGGATCAAAAATTCACTAAAGACAACCGAGACGCATTTCAACGCGCTATCATAGACAGCACTCCTCTCGCACTTTTGATTCCGTCTTCCCCTAAAAAAGGGAGAGTGGAGCAGGCAGATGGATGTCCGCATCCGCACGCGCCGCACCCCTATCCAAGAGGCGCGGCGCAGCGATCCGAGAACCCACACGTACACCATCAAACTTCATAGTAGTGAGTTCTGACATTAATTTCCCTGTAAGGGACTTATCTGCAGTCTTAAAGCGTTCTGCAATGGATTTCATGAATTCCCTATCCAAGTTCGTTTTAGGAAGAGAGGTCTTATTATTTGTAGCAATCGTCATTAGCATGATCATAAGGCTCAATCTGTTACTCTTCTCCAACAGTTTATGGAAATTCTTATCCTCTTTGATACTTTCAGTGGTTAATGTAGAAGGTTTTTCAGTTTGGAGTGCAAGATCGAGATCAAGAACATTCAAAGTGAATTCAATATTCTCACGTCATTCTGAAAAATTGGTATTATTAAGGGAGAGTACAGATAAAGCATGCGAGTACAAGTTAACGGGAACAGAAGCTGAAATATAATAGAGATATACAACAATTTAAAAAAATTGTCTAAATATACGTAAAGAAGATTCTTTTGTGGGTAGAACCTCCACTAAATTAATTTTGAGTCATAATTCCAATTTAATCATGTGTACAAGAATAAGATAAATATATGTGGACATTTTTCTTTTCTGTAACACATTAATTTTAATGTTGTTCGAATATGTGAATTAGAATCACCTGTGGGTGATTACTGCTCTAATATGTATGTACAACGTAAAAAACTCATCAATAAACATGAATATCAAATAAAATCAAAATAATGACAATTAGACTTTTAATCATATAATCATATCAAAACGGTTATGTGCATAGAGAACACACACACACACATATATATATATATATGAGTTAATTCATTAGAGTTGTAATCAGCTTAATATACTTTAAGTGATACAAAGTACTTCAGGAAACAACCCGAAATAATAATGATGTACGGCTACTGTCATATGATGATTGTCCTACTAGGCAACAAAAGATTTTCTCTCTCTGTCCTTAAATTATCGTCCTCATTTTCTTTTTCATCCGTCACAAAATAATTGTTCAGTTTGAAACTTACTATTTTAGAACATCACTTTTACCACTTTACCTATACTTTTTCACCATATTTTAATTATGGGCCACATACACATGTGCTTTAAAGGAAACTTCAAATTAAACCAATATAAATAATCAAGTCAATTGTTTATTCTTAATCTATACGTCGGGTCAACTAGGACGATAACTTAGGAACGGAAGGAGTAATACATTATTTACATAGTCGGTAGTAACATCACTAATATTATCTTTTTGTACTACTCTCTTCATCCCCAAATTATTACCTTACTTTTCTTTTTTGTCTGTCCCAAAATAATTGTTTTATTTGAAATTTTCCTTTTTAGAGCAATACTTTTATCATTTTACCCTTACTTTTTCATCCTAATTTAATTATGGGTCACATACGCATGGGTCTTAAAGTAAATTACACATTAAATTAATATTAATAATCTAGTCAAATGTGTTTTCTTAAACTATGTGTTAAATCCATCAAAATAATAATTTAGGGAAGGAGGGAGTACTACCAAACACACCTGAAATTCGTTATAGTAGTAAAATAATTTATAAGACAAACCTTCTTTATTTGACTTACTATTTATTGATTGATAAAATCGTAAAAAAAAATAAAGCTTTATCTTATAAATTAAAATCCATAAGATAAGACGAACTTAAACGAGATGTCATCCTTAATACTATACCGTGCAATGGAAATATGGAATAGAAATGTTCTAGAAGATTGTGATGCTTCAAGTTGACTTTTTTGAGAGGTAGTATGCTATTCTAAAATGTTAAGAATATCTTCTAATCATGTTATCCCAATTCCCACCCATTTTTAGTTAAAAATGTCTGTTAACGTGGATGACTGAGAATGCATGATTTGAAATTTTGGATAGTTTGCCTTAATTATTAAAGGAAGAAGGTGGCGGCATGAAGTTGAATTATGAAGAATTCGACAGTGACATTTTCTTATTTTAATCTTATCATGATAAATAAATAGTTAGTGGATGACCATACCACAGTGCATATAATGTGACATGCAATCCTTTTTTATTTTTTTATTTTGTATCAAACAAGGTGTAACTAAAATATATATTAACTATATTATTCAATTCATTCTTTGAATTTTCCAAAGTTTTTGCCAATATTCAAATACATGTTACATATGGATATCTTCTAATTTTGTAAAGCAATTTTCTTTTATGGTTAGAATACTTAAAAGAGTAAAATTTTCACTCCACGTGTCAATATTTTTATATACTTAGTCATATGTCCAGGGGCGGCTCTGTTTAACTTTATAAATTAAGGCCTCACCCAATTAACTTTATAACTATTCAACTTGTGTTTATTTAAAATTAAAATATACTCTTCTAGCTTTGGAACCCTAAGGAACCCTATATCGTTTAAGAGTATAGAGCGTCAATTAAGCCAATGAAAAGCTTACCCACCAGACATTGTGGCTTGTTTGGTAATTGGGTACGCATAAACAATAATAATAATAATCTCGGCATTATTAACCTTATTGCTATTAAACCTCAAATATTATACATCAGGATAGTTTTAAAAATAATGTTGGTCCCGCATTATTTTAGCGAATACGTTAATAATAACTTCTTTCTTCCTTGATAGGTATGAGATAAAGATCTTATCCAAATAATATATACTATTAGTTTAGATCATCTTTTAAATATCAAGCATTCAAAATAATAGACCATAATCTTGGCTACCAAATTGTTCCAGCGCTCTTAATCAATCTCATCAGACAATCACGAGATTTTCTGGCTTTTCCAACTATATAAGTATATAACGTCAAGTAGGCCCAGGAAAGGCCTTTAGCCTTTAGTCGCTGAAAAGTATAATGTATGTGTTGGTCTGTCGATAAATTGTGGTTTATAATGCACCCAGCTTTATCTACTTTTTTTAAAAAACTTTCCTTTTTAAAGTAATATTTTTATGATTTTAATCTTACTTTTTCTTTGTTCTTTAATTATTGCCACATATACATAAGTTTTTAGAAAAAATAAAATATATATATTATATCAAAATTAATAATTAAGTCAATTAATGTAGTTAATATATATATTAGTTCCACCCAAATGTAACATATATTTGTAGCATAATTTTTTTCTATTTCTTTACATTTTAAAAAACAAATATAAAAGATAATAAACATAATGTCTAAAGTTCTCTATGGTTTTCTTGGGTCAGAGGAATATCACTATTGGCCCCTTCTCCTTCGGACCTTCCCCATGGTCAACAATATCAGCAGGATCATTGGGATTCACATTTACCACTTCTTCCATATCAAATTTTCAATAAAAATAATTTCACTTTCACTTAACTTAGCTCGTTTGTTGATGTTTATGTTTTTATAACTTAATTTATTAAATAATTTTTAATTAATTAACGCTGATAAATTGTGTTTGTTGTTGAAAAAGCTGTATAAGTTATAATTATTTGTTAAAAAAACTTGAAAATTAAGTATTAAATATTTTTAATATTTAAAAGGTAAAGGATGAAATTAAGACAATCAAATATTTATTAATGAATAGTTGTCTTACGTGTTTAAAAACCAAAATTTTAGGCTTTTTGAGCTTTGATCGTAAAGGGTGTTGTCTTCTTGTTGAACTTTGGACATAATTTGAAACAAGCAACTTTAAATATGAAACTTGAAATCAACAATCTTGAAACAAGGCAAGCCTAAATTAGGATAAAATAAAGAGGGAAGAGAGAGCGTGTTTGTCATTGAAAATTATTTGAAAAACTAGCGTCAATCAAGTTCTCTCTTTTAACTCTAACCTTTGTGCCAAAACTCACGTCAAACTCACAAATTTTCGATGAGTGCTGGCATGTGGGTGCGTGCGTGTTGGGTGGCAGGGTCATGTTTTAGGGATGAACAACTAACAACTTTTTAGTGAGGCCCCTCATCCTTGGATAGTTTTCAGTAAGATCCCACAATTTTGAAGCCCAAGATGTTAAACAATTTGAGGAAACCCAAGGCTTGGTCCATATTTTTCATGCAACTGGGCCTCCCCGAATTTATACTCGGATTAAACAAAACAATAATTTTAAGACAGAATGAATATATATTTAGGTGTCTACGATGATTTAAACTTGAAAAAATTATGGGTCGATCCCTTTTCCCATTATCGTAATTGTTCAGTCCCTTGTTTTTATTTTCAATCGAAAAAAATCACTTTTGGAAAGAAAATAACTACGTCATCCTTAAAGAACGCTTAAGGGATTACTAATCACGTGAACCGCGGTTCAAAAATCACTTTTAGAAAAAAAATGATTACGCTACCCTTAATGAACACTTAATTGATGAAAAAAAACTTTATATCGTTAATATATATATAAAAAAGAATAACATTATATACTGGTCTTTGCACCACGGTTACAAATATATTCATCAATCAATATATATAAAAAAGGAATTACGGTGCAAAAAATATGAAACGTTAATCAATTTTGCACCGTGGTTGACAAACATATTCAACATTTTGCCCGTAAACTTTGTACCAGGTTGAGACATCGTATAACATATCATTTTCCAGAATAGCACTGTGCAGAGAGAAATGCAGACCCACAGGGCATATGGAGGGACGTATCAAAATGGACATGGTTGAAAGACAAAAATTAGAAAAAAAAATTGGAATTTTCATCTTCTAGATCCAACTTCCGTTTGTTGATGAGTGAAGTTAGGAGAGATTGAAACCAAAGCGTAATCTACTTGAAAATAGTACCCCATACTGTTAGAACTATATAGTATATGTTACGTTCATTCATTATATTAAGATGGGATTACTTACATTAAGTATATGTACAGTAGATACCCTTTTTTCCATTCTACGTACTAAAGGAGTATATGTATATCCCTAATGCTAATTACCTAATTAGTCAACTATCGACGATCACCAGCACTGATCTGTCTCCCAATTCCGGCTAGTATATCTGGAAAACACCGGCTCCGGAGAAACTGAAGGTCGTTGAATCCGCAACAACCTTCGGTCGTAATCCGCTCGTTTCTCGGGATCGGATAGAGTTGAGTAAGCCGCATGAATCTTCATAAACTCGTCGGCAGACGAATCCTTCCGTCCAATTGCCGCCACATCCGGATGTAAGGTCCTTGCAAGTCTCCGGTACGCAGACTTGATCTCCTGACCCGATGCGCCGGTGGAGATTCCGAGAACGTGGTAAAACGAGGAAGAAGAAGCCATTTTTGAAGGTGGAGAACGCACGCACGTACTCTCTGCGGTAGCGTATGCAGCGGTAACACGTGCCACTGGACGTTGTGAAAACTGAATAGAGCTTCGATTCGGTGAAGGAATTACGGAGGTGATTGAGAATTGAGGTGGTGGTCGGAGAGGTAGAGAGGTAGAGAGTGGAGAGAACATTATGGAGAGTGTGATGATGGGAATGGAAGGAGGAAGGTTTTGTGGGGTTACATATATAGATACTACTGTAATAGATAGAGAGAGAGAAAAGGACGTACACTATTTAACCATGGTTAACTGTATTGGTTATTCGAAAAAAGTGCAAATTGAATATCTGAGGTTTGACTTTTTCGGATTTGTGGCGGATACCTTCAATAGAGAACGGATAAGGAGGAAGCAATGTTTATCCGATTTCAAAATGAGGTGGGGTGAATATGTTAATTAAGACGGAAAATAAATTTAACAAACATCATTAAATAAGCGAAAAGACAGAGCGGAGATGTCCAGAATTGGAAATATGTCGGGATATCGGGCAAGTCGAGCAGATTTTCAGCAAATTGCTTTTATCCAAACTCCAAAAATCTATGAACCACATTAATCAACCTCATGTCCGGTTGTCGAACATTTTGAAAATGTTTTTTTAAAAAATTAATTTAATGTTATTTGTTTGGGAGGTCGGCCATAGGCATTCATTCACTTTTTCTTTAATTAGTTTGGCACTTAAGTATATTTTTGTTTTTTAACGATGTTTTGTCAAAATAATATATGCGTCCTAATTACACTCTTTTTATTTCTAAATAATTGTCAATTTGACAATAATTTACGGTCCTAATTACACTCAATTAATTTCGAAAAATTAAATCATGACAATAATTTAGGAGCGGAATACAAAATGTAAAATATGTATTTAGGACAAAAAATATTATAAATACAAAATGTAAAATATGTATTTAGAAAACATAATTTTTTAAAAATATGTCTCATAATGACCAAAAAAATATATAAATTACGTGTTTCATAATTTTTTTAAAAAATATGATATGAACAGTTTAATAAGTAGGATATCTAATTTGAATAGCGGTTTTTAATAAGTAGGATATCTGCTTCGCTTCCTTGAACACTATCTAAAAACACAAAAACACCTTAATGGAAGTCGATGAAACTTTTCCACTTCGATGTGAGAGTAAATATCGTGTGAGTCAAGAGATAATTTGACATAGTTCTAAACTCAAGAAAGTGTGTGCACCTTGTTTACGATTTATGGAGGGGTATGTATAGGTCTCCAATGTCATTTAATCAGTGCGAGATTCCGTTTTCATAGTTACTTAGTAGATTTATGGAGAAACTCCAAAATTATAAGCGTGATAGGCGGCTGACCGTGAAAATGTTGGAGCAGATAATACAAGTGTTCTGTTCGGATAAGGAAACATTTGATCAGTTTTGGAGAACATGTCTCTAAAATTCCCTTGCTTGATACTTGTCCGGGCGAGCATGACTCTGCCGGCGTGTGATGCAATCGATGATGATGTGTGATTGATTCCGGACATGGCCCCCTAGTCGAGGCGAGCCGAGACACTGCTGCTCGGGGTTTGGATGGGAATTGTCTTGCTCTGCTCGGTACCTTACTAGCTCTGCCCATTAGGCTGGTAGGTCCCACACTAGTTAAGTATGTGACTGACACGTGGTGGTCGTCCATGTTTTGTTTGTGATCGGATTTGGGCGGAGCACATTAAAATATATACGTCAAATTTTTATTTAAAAAATAATATATTTAACTTAAAAAAAGTCAAACAATACAATATTTTAAAATCGAAGGGAGTAAATATTTTGCTTGGTTTTAGTAACTTTTGGTTAACCTTTGTGGAAGGAAGAATTGGAATCTTGTCATTGTTGCTAGATTTTTGAGGTACTCTAAAGAGTCGCTAACTCCAAAAATAAATAAAAATTTGGGTTTCCCCTTAAGTCATTCTAGAATCATTTAATAGTGTTGGTGAGACTGGGAATATTTTGAAGGTGGAGGCTAACTGCATCCTCAAAATCTATTTTTTTACATTTTATTTTTTTTTATTAAGGTATTATATAATATAATATACATTATAGAAAATAAGATGTAGAGAATAGGTTTTGGGGTGTAATTTGACCCCGACCTATTTTAAATCTCACATTAAAAAGAGAAAGGGCATTGTAAACAATTTACTTACAAAAGCTTTAAAATAAAAAATAAATACAATACTTTATTTTGAAACCGTAAAGAAAACATATACTAGTACTCTGAAAGAGTAAATATATTGAAATGATATCATCAGTACTTAGTAGTGAATTAAATATGTTGTGATATTCTAGGAGTGTCGATCATGCTCATGCCCATAGCTTGCGGATTATTATTAGTCTTTTAAATAGACTTTGAAAGAGAATAGAGGTCCCAATGCACCAAATGGCCTCAACTCTCAACTCTTCTAATTTACAACTCTTCTTGATTTGTTTCTCAACATTGTGGGATAAGAGTAGAGATGTTAATCGGTCCAATCCTGTCGGTTTCGGTCTAGCCCTGTCGGTTTCGATCCCTAATCGGTTGCGGTTTAAGCGGTTAAAACAAGCGGTCCATTGAAATTACAAACCTAGACTCTCCTCTAGGTTTCGATTTTAAACAGTCACTAACGGGTTACACCTAAACGAAAAAAACTTAAATATATAAATATAAAATTCGAAATCAAGTAATTATTGAACAAATGACAATTCAACAACACACAATCAAAACAAAATGACTCAAATGAGTCATACAAAGAGTCAACAACATTAAACATAAGTGATAGAGTTCAAAACACAACAAACTTCAAGACTTCAAGTTTTACTAGTTAAAAACTAAAAGTTCTAATCAAGCATGAAATGATAAAAATAAGTCGAGAATCATAAATATCATAAATTAAACTTTTATTAGACCAAACATAATCCAATTTTGAATAACTTGATTCATTAGAGTTTGACTTGCATAGTTGTTTTGGGTTAGTATTTAAATTTTAGATTTTCATTGTGTAATGATCGAAAAATGAAATAGAGATAACCAAAAGAAAAACTATAAAGCAATTTTACCTTTTTTTATAAAGATAAAATTTAAATTGAACAGAAGGTTAGACTAACATAATGTTAGTATGAAAAAAGCAGATGGAATGTTGAAATGACAACTTAAATTTTGCGTGACCACTTCGCTTTAATGTCGGTCCAACCATCGGTTTCGGTCTACTGTCGGTTTCGGTCCCTAATCGGTCGCGGTTTAAGCGGTCCGCTTTAAGCGGTCTACTAAAATTGCAAACCTAACCACGAAAAACTCGGTTTAATAGGTTCCAGACACTGCGGTTTAGGTCTATTAACATCTCTAGATAAGAGAGGTGTTTGTTTCAGCCCTCCAGTGAAAAATATTGAGATTAATCTTAGAGCACCTCCAATGTATGTTTTTAATGGATTCTTCCATTAAGAATCAACATACCTTCTTATTCAATTCTAAGGAGGTGAGAAAATTGGTTTCTTAGTTAAGAAAGCAAAAATCTTTGAGAACCAGTCACAATAGAGGAGAGTGAAGTGCTTATCACCCTGAGCGGGCGCGTGTATGACAGCCAGCAGCGATGGAGCACGTCAAAGGCGGTGAGTGAGCCGGCGGCTGCTGCAAAGATTTAAACAAAAAACGTTTTTTTTTTTTTTTTTTAACAATATGACCAAGTTTTTTATTAAAACAAAAGATTAAAAAAAATTAATTCAAACTTTTTAAATTTTAACTTTCATTATTTTTTTTAGTAACTTTCAATGTTAACGTGTTTATGTAACTTTCAATTATAACGTTTTTTATGTAATTTTCTATTCATGTTATTTTACAAGTTCATTTATCATTTATGTATTTAACGTTTTTATGTAATTTTCTATTTTATGTTATTAACACATAATATGTGTTTTTATAGATAATTTATTAAATAAATCATAAATTATAAAATTTAAAATAATAATGTAATTTATTATTTTTAAATTAATTTTGTCTTAATTTATAAATTAATTATTTATCAAATATTTAAATATTTAACGTGAAATAAATTTATTTGTTGAAAAGTATAAAAAATAAGAATGAAATGTAAAAGTTAATGAGGTGGCGATGGGGACACAGTTAAGAATATGTTAAGAATCGTATCTGATGGGAAGATGAATTCTTAGAGTAAGAAAAAAAGAAAAAAATAATGGCGGTGGGAATCAGTTAAAGAATTTGTGGGAAGAATTCTACGTGGAGATGCTCTTA
>CM028379.1:84658967-84703337 GCA_013146195.2 Codonopsis lanceolata
AATGCATCAAACAAGTGCAAATACTGAATGGAAGAATAGTGGCCCCTGGGAAGATTCATCTCTAAATCACCGAAAAGCCTCCCCTTCTTCAAAATCTTAAAAGGGGCGAGAAAGTTCACATGGGACAGGCGACTCGCCTTGCCGAGCTCAAAATACCTCTAGCCTTACCTGGCGCCTGCTCACCGCCTGCACTGTAAGAAAGACTCTATGCCTATCTCTGGCCATGGACACAGCCCATAGCATCTGCCGTTGCAGAGAGAAAAGGGACTTCAAAACCCATCTACTATGTGTCCCACGCACCGACCGAGGTAGAGACGAGGTACATGCAGATCGAAGGTGATTCTCGCATGATAACGGCGAGAAAACCGAAGCCGTATTTCAAAGCCCATGAAACGGGGTATATACCGACTTACCTCTCGCGAAGAATACCGCATGTGCCCGACGTTGTCGGAAGAATGATGTCGTGGGCCATCGAAGCCGATTTTAATATGCAATTGTTTATCTTTCAAGAAAACCATTAGAGCTCAAATCCCGGCTGATTTCATTGTCGAAACCTCTTTCACCTCGGCCGAAGGAAAGAGCGATGCACCGGATCAAGGATCCTCACAAGGAACAAGTTGCCTGTGCAAGAGTGGCCTCGCAAAACGCGACCATCTCAGCCCTCGACATTGTTCGTGGACGGATCGCCTAGCAAAATGGCAACGGAGCGAGTGTGCATCCTCCTCGTAACACCGCATCGAACGAGATCAAGAAAGCCCTTAAACCGAATTTCCCAAATACAAACAACGCTGCCGAGTACGAAGCATTGATACCGGAGCCGAACTAGCCGAGATAGGAGCTACTCAAATCTTAATCTTCAAATGATTCCGACTCCCTGTCGTGAAGCAGAGATTTCTGGGGAGTATGAGGTTAACCACCCAACCCTGGACAAATACCGAGAGCTAGCCGTGGGTGTCCTCGCCCAATTCGAATACTGGGAATTGGAACAAATAGGAAGAGCTGAAAACACAAAGGTAGACCACCTTTCCAAAATGGCCACCAAATGAGCTCTGGCGAGCTCCCCGTAAATATGGATTGAAATCCTCGATACCCCGCCCATTGATAAAGAAAAGATAATGATGCTGAACAAAGTATTTGGTGTTGGATCGATGACATCAAAAAGTACATCGACTGTGGACATTACCCAATGACAAAGAGCAAGTGATGGGCAATGGCAAGCAAGGTCGGCCAAATACACTTTAATTGGGGACGTACTATATAGGTGATCTTTCACTAAGCCTCTCCTAAGGTGTGTCCGACTAGAAATCACACAAGGGTTACTAGCCGAGGTACACGGAGGGGTATGTGGAAGCCATCCAGGGGCTCGAACTCTGGCCGACAGGTCATTTTCCACGATACTACCGGCCGACGCTGAGAAAGGATGCCGAGGCATATGCCCGAAAATGCGACAAATGTCAAAAGTTCGCTAACATTCCAAGATTGCCCCAGCACCTCAAACCCCTGCAGAATCGCAGATGGCCTTTCGAAATGTGGGGACTTGACCTAATCGGGCCATTCCTCTCGCCAAAGGAAAGAACAAATTTGTGATAGCCAGGTGGACTACTTCACGAAATGGATCGAGGCTAGACCCCTAGCAAGCATCACTGAACAAAGGGCCATCGAATTCATTCGAGACAATGTCCTCTGCAGATATGGACTACCGAGGGCCATTGTGTCGGACCACGGCACACGCTTTTCAAACGATTCACTAAGAAGTTGCGAGGAGAGAGAATTCGCCATCGAAGTCTTCTGTAGCACACCCACAAGGGAACGGCCAAGCGGAGGCTGGAAACAAACAAATACTTCATGCCTTGAAAAGAAGATTGGATGACAAGAAAGGTGCTTGGCTCGAGGAGCTTCCGGCCGTCTTATGGGCAATCCGAACATCTCGCCGAGGTTCAACCGAGGAAACACCCTTCTCCTTGACGTACGGAACCGAGGCCATGGCCCCAGTCGAAATGGCTCTTCCCACTGCGAGAGTCATCCATTTCAACGAAGAGGCGAACACAGAATCAAGAACTCTAGACCTTGATTACCTCGAAGAAAGAAGGCTCGAAGCCAGAATGAAGGCCATCAACTACAAAAAGCTAGCTAAAGCCCATCATGACAAAAGGCTGAATCCTCGCACATTCTCGGTCGGTGACATGGTATTGAGGAAAGTCGAGGTAACTGGAAACAAGCCAGGAAGAAACAAGCTTTCTCCCAACTGGAAAGGACCGTACAAAATCACAGACAACATTCCAGCAGAAACCTACAGGCTCGCGAAACCAGATGGAACCCCACTAAAGAACCCCTGGCATTCAGACCACTTGAAAATGTATTATCAATGATATGTTATTTCGTTATAAAAGAATGAATGTCAGTGAAAAACTTCTCTTTAAAAACCATTGTATTCAAGACCGCTTTGTCTTGCCATTTCTACCTCCTCGCCTAGCCGAGGAGAGGCCAGGCTCTAATGCCTTCAAAAAACCTCCTCGCCTAGCCGAGGAGAGGCCAGGTTCTAATACCTCGAATATAATACTTATATCAAAACCAACAAAAATAAAGAGCGATAAAAAAATAAACAGGAAAACCAAATAAAGATAAAGACAACAGAAAAAAGCTTGCATTGTACACCTCAAAAATAGAGGGATTACAAAACCAAAGTATGAAAACAATCTTAAAATGTTTGTGCCTACTCTAAACCATCTCCCCTCTCGCGAGCTTCCTCCTCGCGAGCCGCCGCCTGCTCGGAAACATATTGATTCTTAGAAAGGTCATACATGCTCATCTTCTGGCCTTCCAACTTGGCCATTAGCTGATCGCCCATGTATTGCGCCTGTTGAGGGGATGCCTGCCGTGGAGCCAGGAAACGGCGATAGCTGTCCTTCACCCACACACCAGCCTGGGCTAACAGTTCAAAAATATTGCCCGCTTGGACAGGAGGAGGTAACCACTCCTGGTCCGAGCCGCGATATCAAGACTCGATCCGGCTCACGGCTGGCCATCAAAAGGCACAAGAGAGGCAGCACCTCGGCATTCCGAACCAAGAGAGGCAAGACTCGCCATCTTCACCACCTCCGGCATTGGCACGCCAATCGCCACCGCCGCTCGGAAAGTCTGGACCCGGCTGGTCTCCATGTAATTCAAAGCCTCCACCCCGTATTCCAGCGAATCTCGATACTTCGCCAAAACCTCCTCCTCGCTGGCCTCGCAGAAAGCTCGGCCTTCAGATTGTCATTCTCGCCCTTCAGCCCTTTCAGCTTGGCCTCAAGCTCGGCCACCTTCCGATCCTTCTCACTTGCTTTATCTTTTAAAAGTTGCTCCCTCGCAAGCCAAGCTGTCTTCTCGACACCAAGCTGGGAAAGTTCACCAGTCTTCAGCTGCAAATCTCCCTCTAGGGACTTCACCTTTTCAGCAGCAGAGGAGATCTCCACCTTGGCCCTCGAAAGATCCCTTTCCAGTCCCCGCACGGACTCGGCAGCCTTAGTCAGTTTGTCATCATAAGACGCAATGCCGACCCCGAGCTACAGAAGCAAAATCAACATAAGCAACCCATGAAAAATGAGAAAAAGAAGCGAGAAAAAGAAATAAAGAAATTAGGTTACCTCGCTCAAAGCAAGCCCACACAAATCTTGCAGTTGAAACTGCCTAGCGGGACGCATCGTCTCCACAGCCTCAGCCGGCATGCCCTCGCCGAGTAACCTTTGCCCGTAGCCGGTGAAGGAGGCAGGGAAGTTATTTATCGTCCTTACGACGTGCCTGATAATGTGCTCAGTATCAGACACCTCGCCTGTCGGGGGAGGAGATGGGACCGAAACCAACTCAAGATCGGCAGGAGTAGAAGAGGTCGGAACCCGAGTTTGAGTCTTCTGCCTCTTAGCCTTCGGAGCATCAGCTACAGGCTGCTTACCCTTGGCCTTGGTGGAAGGGGCAGCCGGTTAGGGGCAATGAGGCGCCGAGGGGCCACCTTCGGGATCCTCCAAACACCGACCATAGCAAGACCCCTCAAGGCTTTCTAGTAGCCGAGGCCCGGAGCTCGGCACTCTCCGCTTTCCTGCCCACCGAGCTGTAACAACGTCTCGCGACAAAGCCATTGCTACAAAAAACAGAAAGTTCGCATCAGGATTCAAAAGATAAAACTTCCCTAAATAAAAAAGGACGAAAACATAAAATGAATAAATGAAATTGACCTGGAGTCGAACACTCAAGCCCATCTATACCCTCACACCTCGGACATACCGAGCCAAATACCCAACCCTCGTGCAGGGTCCAGCCCTCTCGGCTCGCATACTCAAAATTGAGTACGCCAGCACCCCTCGACGCCGACAAATGAGACCCGTAACCTCGATAAAAGGCCCTCATCCTCAACAATAGCCTTCCAGCTTATACGACCGAAGTTTGCACCCCTTCATCGTTAAACAAGCGGGGTCTCAATAGCGATCCTCACGGCTTCATCTGAGGCATTCAATTTCTTCGCCCCTCGAAAGACCGTGAGGTTTCCCTTTCGAACCTCAAAGTTCCACCCACTACCGACTCCACAATCAAACCTTCTGACCACCATTGGTCCTTGTTTCCAAATCGGCCAGAGGGGAATCCCCGAGGATGCCTGAGAGCCGTCAGCCGGTTCATAGAAATGCTGACCTTGTAATAATAGCAGAAGAGGTCCAAGGTGGGCTCGAAGCCCATCGCCCGAGTACAAACTGCGAAGCTCACCAAAGCTCGAGTCAGATTGGGCGAGAGATCCAGCGGAACTGAACTCGTCTGGGTCAAGAACTCACAGAGGAAAGGGTCGAGAGGCAAACGCAGCCCGGAAGACTCGAAAAGGCTGGAATAAAAACCAACATAGCTACGAAGGCCCCGCAGCTCGGAGATCCCAAATCTTGAGTCTGGAACGGAACCTCGGAAAGTATCAGAGCCATATGCCCGTGACCATGCCTCCACATCAACCGGGCTTATCTTGTTCTCAAAAGGCCTCAAGACGCGAGGCACCCTCTCACCCTCGTCTCCGTCCCTGCCAGAAATAGAAGCATCGGCTCCACTCGCCATTCTGTCAAGCTGCCGACGTCGTAAAACTCTTTCGATCTGCCGAAAGTGCAAGACTCACTCCCTGGTAAAAAATTGAGCGATCAGACTTAACGCAATACGATCTCGGCTCGAAAACACTCTCATAGGGGCGTCAGATGGATAGTCCGGGCCAGAAAAAACTTCATCGCCGAACTTCCAGTGCGGGCTAACCTTCACCCCGTAACTCGCAAGGAGAAACCTCGCTTGCCGAGGAGTAACCACCGCCCACTTATCCTCGCACTGCCTATACATAGGACCCCCGCGAGGAGACTTCCCAAAGACTGACTCAATGAATGGGCCCTCACCATCCGAGTCTACCGAAGAAATCTAGCATGACCCAGAACTCTCCGAGCTGAGAGGGCCCACGGTCGTCTCCTTATGGATCACGGTATCCACCACAATCTCCTCGGCCAAACAAACTCTCACCTCCACACCTCTCCAAGCAGGGCCACGAGGAACAGACTCAGCTTCGTCGTCACATAGGTTACCGCCCTTGATACCGCCGAGGTCGACATCCTCGGCATCAGAATAGGCCGAAACCTCGAGGGATCCTCGGCTAAAGGACGGGCTACGCCCTGAAAGGGTACCAGGGCACGAGAAAGATCCTCGGCCACCGGAGACTCACTCGGAACGTTCTCGGCCGAAGCAGAAGCCTCGGCCACGTTACTAGGAAGAAAAGGGGGAGGACTCCTAACCGACACGGGTATTCGAATTACCCTGTTCCAGTAATCTATCAGTTCCATGGAGGAACTGCTAGAAGAAGACGAAGAAGAAAAAATGGGAAAAGGAATCCTACGAGACATACTCTACTAGAAAACAAAGGAAAGGAAAGAACCGTACCAAATAAAGTTAAAGCTGGTAAGACCGCCGGAGAAATCTACAGGAAAGTGGGGAATGCGCATGAAAAAAGCCAAAAGATGCCGGAAAAGTTAAAACCCAAAACGAAAGAACAGCCCTAAACTCAGTACCAGGCCGGAAAAACACTAAAGTCACCGTGGAAACCACCCAGAGAAGAGGAATAGCGTGGAAAACGTGGAAAAAAGGAAGAAAAAACACTACGGGCTTCAAGTGAGCGGGGATGTAACAGGATGGAAAGCAATAGAATCTGCCGGAAATCGCCTATAACCGTGAGGAAGATCTGGTGAAAAGAGAGAATGAAAGCGGTAAAAGTAAAAAAGATGAAAAGGAAAGGCACTTATACCCCACCTGCAACGACATCGTTTCAAGGCGGAGCCCCGGAAATTCATCGGGTCGACCCGCATGTTTTTCTGAGCCAAACACAAAACGGCGCCGCTTCAATAATTCCTCTGGATTCGGGAAGGAAAAAGGCGGCATTAAAAACTTTTCGAAATACGAAAAGCCGCCCAAAACGAAAACCAAGAAACCGCCAAAGCCTGCATTTAATGAAGTGACAGCCTGAAAAGACAAAACGTCCTGATTGGACGGATATACGAACACATCCCATAAACTTCCAACAAATCCCGTCAAAAAGCTCGGCATCAGCCTCGACTTGAGCCTCTTAGTCATCCTCGACAAAAGGCGCGACGCCAACCTCTTACCACCAGACAACGAGAATACTTCTTGGCCTTCTCTACGTCGAGCAGCCAAAAAGTAGGGGGGCACTTAAAGGATTAAAACCGAGGAATTTACCCTCGGCACATCGACCCTCGGCAATAAATGGCCCCACTTAGAAAGCCACTCGTAACGAAGACAGAACCACCCGCCCCTAAGATAAACGCTTCAGCCTCGGCACAATGACCCTCGGCACAGTAAACGGGTTCAGCCTCGGCTGGCCTAGAGACCCTTGATGTCCTCGGCACCGTCACCAAATCGGTCTCTTGTGTTCTCGGCCTCGGCTATAATAAACGACTTTGTCACAGAACCACTCGGCCTCGGCTTCGAACCAATCATCATCAGCCCTGATAAGCCGCTTCCCTAGGCCCGAGAAAACCGCTGCACGCAACCACCAACTCCTTGACAAGCGCACAGTTCACTTATTTCTGACGAAGACCCTCAACGCATTTAATGATTGCCGCTTTATGCCCCCCAATCACCAGCCGCCACGTCAACATAAACATCAGGTATAAATAGAGAGTGCACATTTAATATGAAGGCAAGCAAATTCAGAGATATCACAACTCTCTTATCACTACCTCTTATCAAACACTTATTACGGCATATTTATTACCCTATTTTTACCGGAAACCTTACTCTCACACCGGAGGGTTCTAGTCGAACCGCCCCGACTCCTTAACGGTGTTTGTTGTTTAATTTGTGCAGGTTAACCAAGAAGGACGAATCAGCGACCGCCACCTCATCCTTACTCGTATGTGGACGACAGGACAAGATCACCACCAAAAAAGCGTGATCACAAAGTAACACTGTTAATAGTAAAAAGTGACACTACATATATAAATATGAGGTAATTTTCAAAAACTAAGATGTTGCATTAATATTTTTAAATTTTACCTTATTTAACCTGGATATATCCGTCTTACGAATAAGCGTCTTACAGGACACCTCCTCACATTGTCTTTGTCTTGAAATTACTTGTCCTCGTATGTGGCCAGAAACATGTCCGGTCCAAATCCTAGTGCGCGAGAAAGAGCCATGATCACAAAAACAAGCCTGTAGGCTGTAACAATGTAGTAGGAGTGTACGCCACAAGTATATCAATCTTATAATAAAAAACTACAATTTATATTCTTAAATCAAAAACTGGGTGTGTCACTGCACTGGAATCCAAAATGCTGGACATAAGATGGCAATAAGAAAGTAAGCGGTGATGAGCAAACCAATCAAAACCTGTGTTCAATAAACTAAAAGTGAATTCTCAACTCTGAGCTTGAGAAAGGGGGGAGGGGGGGAGGAAACCTGAATTTTGTGAAGAGCATACCATATTGTTTCTTCTACAGAAATTATCGGCTATAATGTACTCCAGTCAAACTCAGATAAATGATGAACAATCTCGTGAGCAATACTATTACTCTGAAAAATGATATTGTCACATGAAAAACTATTTACATTTTGCTAAACAACAATATTACATAGGCACACTCCAGAAACAACAGCTCTACCGAGGCTTCCAAACACAATTCTCTCCAAAGAATGATGAGAAACAGATGAATTTAATTTGATAAACAACATGGGCTGATTGACCTGTCATCTCTTTAGATTACTGGGCATCCTTTGACCACGATCCCCTCAGCAGCTGGGCAAGAAGCTAATGGGCACCCGTCTGGTTTATGTCCCCACCAGTCCAAGCTAACATGCTCCATATCAAGACAAAGATACAGTAATACCCCCATGAAGGCCAACCCAGCATCCAGTGCCCCAGATAATACATAGTTGTGGCGGCCCCACCAGTTACGATAGTACCGGAAAGCAACAAATCCCGATAGAAACCCAATAATTATCCAGCTATTATAATTGACGGCAGTAGCTGGGGGCATATTGATGGTTGCACCTAAGAGCACAGGCATACTTATAAACCCAATCCAGGAATGGTCAGGGAAAGCCCTGTGTAAGAGCCAAACCAGGACAGGAGCCAAGGCCCCAACTAAGAAAAACCAGTTTATGGCAGAGTAGTAGCCCATATCTCCAAAGATTCTTCGGGGTCCAATTAGCCCCCAAATAACTGAGGCATCATAGAAAACGTGGTCGCCTGGACAGGTCCATGGGCTACCAGCAGGAAGTAAAGCCCTGTCACATATATCTGGGACAGTGTCCATTAGCCACCATGCTGTTCCTATATGAACTAGGGCTGATACTAGTGTTCCAAGTACCTGTCGACAATATCATTATAGAAATTTTAGCATTGAAGAGTAGCTCATTGCAGGCGAAACAGCAAAATTTCACCCAATATCTTTATTCTGTTTACAGAAATGAACGCAAAGGAAAATAACCTGGGCCATGAACATTGAGCGAGGAGGAATCTTCATGTAATGTCCAAGTTTAAAGTCTTGTAGAAAGGTGATTCCCTGTTTCACGCTTATATGTCCATACACCTTAAAGCACATATTGGCAACTGGATATCCTGGATAGAGATATCCTATAATGTATTCTGTAATTACATTCAAACCTGGTGTCTGTTCAACCAGTAACAAAATGGCCATGTTAGACCATTGAAGTTATGAATTTCGGTATCACGGACAACTTCGGAAGCTATGACGCATTGAAGGTACCTGATTTGTTGTAGCGGTGATGACTCCGATAGGAAGGGTAAAAAAGAACGCAAGTGCACATGCCAGCAAGAAAGCCCACCATGGTAACTGGAGCTGATCTTTGTAGTACTGACATACAAATAATGTTGCTATAATATTAATCACCAAAATGCAAGTGAACCACCACTCAGGAACTTGCTTGTATTTTCTCATTAGCTTAGCATGCACATCCAATTTCTTCTCATGGAAGGCAGACTTGCTTAGCTGCCACATATCTCTAAACAATTGTAAAAATGAGTTAGATGATGCATATGAACTACATTGAGGAAATGCGTGTGTGTGTGTGTGTGTGGAACTATCTTGCCATGGTGGTGCTACTTACTTCCCATGGAAGAGGAATACATGAACGATAGTGGCTGTGAGGCAAGCAAAACTGACTGCATAATTCATAGCAAAGAAGATGCTGAGGTAAAGATGGCCCTCGTTCTCGTATGCTTCTGAGTCAAAGTGGAAGTTTGAGTCGATAATAGCCGAAGTGTTGTATTTCTGGCCTCCAGCAGTGAAGAGTTCGTCAGAAAATATGGGAAACCTCTTTGCTTCGTAGATATTGAGCCAGTATGCAGCAGGGGTTATGACATAAGTCACCAGAGCATATCCAACTGCAATGTTAGCAGTGGCAAACCATGGGCTCGCGAGGGGACTCCCAAGATAAGAAGATATACTGGACCAATCGAATCCAATGGCACCAATGCCAAGACCATGGAGCCCTGAACCAAGCCGTTGGGCTAGTACTGAAGTAGGGAATATCCAACATAACCAGGAAAGGGAGGTTAGCATTGGGAAAAGGTATCCTGGAACCACGTAGTAACAAAAACTGAAGATGAAAGCAATCAGGAAGAACTGGTTTCGTGTTAATCCACCCTTTGGTCTCTTCTCTTTCTCATGTAGTGCCCTGCCATTTCCATGAAATTTGACAAATTATTAACACGGCTGATCTGTTGTACTTCCATTTGTTTAAGTTCATCATAGTCCATTTGAGTGCTTTTATAAGCTCTAATGAGACGGTATTGATAAATTAGCTCTTAATGAAATAAAAACTATACTCCTCTGTTCCTAAATTATTATTATTCGTGCTTTATGACTTTGAAAAAAAATACAGTGAGTTTGACTCTAAGAGAGGGGGTAATTCCAGTCGCCTCGCAGGAGCTGCATAG
Organism: Codonopsis lanceolata; assembly: GCA_013146195.2. Classification (NCBI taxonomy): domain Eukaryota; kingdom Viridiplantae; phylum Streptophyta; class Magnoliopsida; order Asterales; family Campanulaceae; genus Codonopsis; species Codonopsis lanceolata. The sequence goes on from CM028379.1 coordinate 84,669,430, forward strand.
GGTGACAAGTGGTCAAAAGTCAGAATGGGTGGATAAATGTCCAAAGGACTGCTGCGTGAATGGCTTACTGGACAATCGAAGCTAGTCTTATTCTTATGCTTGAAACATTATTTGCATGAAGATATAGAAAGGACTGCTGAAGCTTGCTTACTGCTTAGAGCTCTATGGTCCCGCCTGATCGAAGAAGTGCTCCAAAGGAAGGAGATCCAAGGAGGTCAACAATCTTAATCTAGGAGCAGAGGGAGTACTACTGTAGTAGTAAAGCTGACCAGTTCTACGTTCGTTTGTTTAAGGTCATCATATTCGATAGATACTCCCTATTAGAAATTTAGTAGTGTTATGAATTGAAGAAGATTTTGGTAACAAGTTTCGGCCTAAAGATTTCTATGCATGGATGCACTAATTACCATTTTCCTACTTAGTCACGGCGACAGTAAATTCGGGGAGAGCTTTTCGGAATGTCTGCCATTTTCCATATTTATTTACAGGAGTAGTAAGATTTTCAGTTTATTTACCAAAGAGAATATGAGGCGAAGTCAATCAAACGGATACCATCAGCAACGTACCTGAAGAGTGAAACTTGGACTAGATTATAGGGCCACCACATAGCTGCGGGCTCCACCAAGTATCGCCGGAATATCCCCGCCCACCCGAACCCCAACACCTGAGTCGTTACCACCACAATCAACGCCACCCAAAAAGTCAACTTCTGCCTGTAAAATATCTTCACCGCGCTGACGATATGAACCGAGTACGGATTCCCTGCACCAGCGTTGGCGAAGATCGTGATCAGCACGTGCTCCTTCATATTAAACGGTCCGGGATTCAACGTGAACTCCCACTTTCTCCCCCTGAAGAAGACTCGGTTGGTAATCGTCGATGCCATGAGGTGGCCGAGTGGGACCACCGCGATCTGAGCTGAAATCGAGGTGATGGATAACGGCTCTCTACGGTACCAGAAGAATTGGTTGAGGAAAGAGAGTACAACGCAGGCGAGAGTTCCCAGGGTCCACATACGGAAAGTGACGACGGGTAGGGTCGGGTCGTCGGAGACGGGGACGGTGAGAGCGACTTGCTCGATCGGAGAATTCTCGTCCGGCGACGGAGATGGAGGAGCGTGCGAAACGGAGGCATCGGAGCTATGCTTGTCAACTGCAGGTTGTTTTTTACTGTGTGAGTCTAAATTGAAAAAGTTGTTATAAAGTGATTAGAGATTTGGAGGTTAGAATCTTACTAAGTGGAGCTTTGATTTCACGAATGTCTTTCATTGCTCCGCCGACTCTCTCCCACTCTCTCTCTCTCTCTCACTATTTGTCGTCGGCACTCCAAAGGCCTCGGAAAGGCCACTGGCGACGTAGTTGGGCTTGGGCCCTATGCAAGGTATATTAATGACTAAATACTATAAAAAAATAAAAGGCAAAAACTACGGTGTTATCATCGTGTGTTTTGATAAATTAAGTTGTGAGATGATAAGGTTTCATCTTATAAATTAAGATTTGTAAGATAATTTTATAGGTGAGTTGTTCAAAATTAAAAACGTCCGCACCTAAAAAAAACATTCAGTTTAATCAAAAATAAAAATATTAAATGGGACAATAATTTAAAAATGAAAAGAGTATAAATTTTGACCAATTTAATTAAGTTCAATTACTCCCTCCGTCCCTAAATTATTGTCCTGGTTGACCCGGCGCACAGATTTAAAAAAAATAATTGACTTGATTATTTATATTGGTTTAATGTGTAGTTTCCTTTAAAGCCTATGTGTATGTGGCTCATAATTAAAGTAAGGTGAAAAAGTAAGGGTAAAGTGATAAAAGTGATGTTCTAAAAAGGTAAGTTTCAAAATGAATAATTATTTTGGAACGGACGAAAAAAGAAAGGAAGACGATAATTTAGGGACGGAGGGAGTATTTATTATGAGGGGTATAAATTAGATTATTCTATTCTTTTGTCATAATATGGTTGGGACCACTTTCCAGTTGAATCATGGCTGACGAATACACACACAAGTTCAATTAACTGAATACTTAATGGACTTGTTGCATCCAATTTGAATGAATATTAAAGTGGGCCAGAAAATGTACTTAGCCCGAATCCCCGCCTGATTCATTGAGACCTCAACCATTCACCAACCAAAACTTAAACGGTCCTTTTGTTTTTGGTTTTTTACCTTTCAAAATTCAAATGATATACGCTTGATTATTTTTATTTGGACCGTTACTAAAAAAATGACATTTTTTTCGTTTTAGATCATTCTAAAACGAATATTTACTTTCTGATTTTTTATCTTTCAAAATTCAAGTCACACTGTCATGTTTTCATATTATATATCTTAGTGTTTGTTTGGTCAAGCATTTTAATTAAAATACTGGTAAAAAATGTAACGTTTTCTCTTTAAAAGTGTTTCAATGCATTATTTTAAAACACAACGTTAAAAATATGTTACGTTTACAACTATTTTGTTTATAGGGTTTTGAAATAGTTTTCCAAACTTGTTTACAATAAAAACAATTACGTTTTGAAAATATTGCGTTTTAAAAACGCTGCGTTTAGAAAAAACAGTGTTTTCAAAACGCTGCAACAGACGAAGCCTTAGTTGATTATAAATATAATAATAAACATTATTTTAAATATATTAACAATTTCGTATCGTTTGTATTGTTCCGATCTTATCGTGTCATTAGTTTCTGTAATCGTGATTCATGTTATCGTGCCGTGTCGTGTTAGTCATTGCCACATAGTGTTCAAATTTCAACCCCTGCGGCTTGCACCACTAAAAAAAGACCTGGATCATCAATGCAAGCTAAAAAACTAGGTTTCCACATATCGCAAACATGGGAAGTTGTAGTACTCTATGATTTGAACTAAGAGTCGCTGGCGAATACTTGCCTCCAACAACATAATATTCCATCATCTGGATCTATAAATATACAGACTCTTGCTCTTATTAACAATTAAGAGTATTTAACGCTATCTTGTCATCCCATGAAGACTAGCACCTCCAACAAAATTTGTGCAATGGCACTACAACTAGGGTTTCCTTTCCGGATCATCTTTCTCTCCTAAAATGACTGCTTTCCTCAGATTTGTATGCTGGCATATATCAGTCAACATCTAGATGTTGGCTCTGTAATCTGAAGAGTAATATGCCACTAGAATACTCGTTTGCTTGCAGTTGCAGGGGTTTCTGCCTGTAAGTGCACCAAAAGAATAATAAGAAATGGAAAAGGCAAAAAAAAAAGTCTACCATCTTGCCTTTTCAGGTATGCATAAGCAAATTGACTCGCTACAAATTAAACAGTCAAAGACATCTCAGAGAGTGCTTGAAAATGCAATTCATGACTTGGACTTTAACTATGACATTAAGCCAAAACTTGAGCCACTGATGTCTCCATATACAAGCATTTAGGCTACAAATTTCTAGGCAGCAGACTTTTTTTTTTTTTTTGTAGTATATCAAGGCTGCAGACTTACTAAAATAAAAAAGTAAAAGAAACAACCTTTAATCAAGTAGCAACTTTTGTGAACTTCGCAACAAAAAGTCCACTGGTCCGGGACGTCAAAGGATCAAAACGTAGGGTCTTTGAAATCCGTCCACTTTTGCATGGCCAAAATCTAGCAGCATCTATCTCCACCAACTCTGCAAATTGGAAGGGAAATGTGCATCATAAGACCAATGGCAGACACCTAGAGAACCAGTTTAAGCAACCAAAACTAGACAAGGCCAGGCATAGATTCAAACAAAGGGAATAAGTTTCAGGGATGTGTCTTAAAGCAGATTAAATGACTAGGGTACTTAGAGAGATTCTTGAAACTGGCCTGAAGCTCTCAAGGATTCGGGTTTGAGAATTCAGCTCTTTTATAGAAAAGGAACCTTTGGAGATAGGTTATGCAAGTCTCAACCTGTGGAAAGGGTATGGGTTAAGAGGGATCAGAATGGAACATGATACATATTACTACTGGTCCCCAGCTTTCAGAAAATGTCCTCAAAATTAAGCTCAAGAAAATGCTTAAATTGCATTTTGTTGTTTAGCCCAGTATTAATGTGTAATCTCTAGATTCTATCCTTCGACCCTTGTTTGGGTCGCCAGATGACTGATCATGTTGAGGCATTCCAATGAGCCACATGATCATCTATCCTGTCAAAGATTTTCGCACTCATGGCTAGCCTTCGATGAACCCGCTCTGTAGAGGAACTATCCATCACTTTTAAGTTTTGAGAGCTAGCAAAGATGCAAGACCTTCAGTGAGCTATATTACAAGGACTCGCGTGGAGGGTGTCGGGTACAGGTACGTGTAGAAGTCAACCCGGGGAGGTATGATCTTTGGGGTCTCAAAACTCAAAAGGATCCAAATTTAGGGTGCCGGTACCTGGACACGACTTATGGCTTTATATTTCATGCTCCATCAGCCATTTTTAATCATACATTATGGTAGTGATGTGGGATTGGTGAAATATAGTAAAATTTTGGAAGTCTGTTTAAGAATATTTGAGAGTTCAATAGCTGATTATTTGAAATTTGAAGTTATAAAACCTTGACTGAAATCATGAATTGAAGTGTCCATTTACAACCTAAGAGTCCGAAACAGATCCCACACATCCAAGCAGATCATCATGTCCGGTATGGGTGTGGCGAGAGAAATGTAGAGTCCTTGTTACACGGTCAGTGAGTATGTCTGGTTTGCGATTTCATGAGACAAATAGTATACAATCTTTTAGAGTCCTTCCTCTTCATCTCTCAAGGAATGAAGTGATTTATGTGCCTTCATTTGGGACAAGGATACAGAAGATTTCAAGGGTTCAAGCTAGCTGACTGAATTTTCATTTACTAATAATTATTACTTTATTTATTTATTTTTTACTGTATTTGTTTTCTCTGCCTGTGGGCAAGGATATAGAAAATCCATGAGATTATTAGACAACCTCAAGTATCCTAAATGAATTAGCACTCCAAGAACCTAAATTTCTAATCTAAAATTAAGAAAAGGATTAAATAATTATTTGGTCCCTGAACTATCCAAAAACTATGCGTTTGGTCCCGCGACTTTTTCAAAAAGTGTTTAGTCCTTAAACTCGGTTTTTGCTAAAAGATTCCCCCCTCATGGGGTTACCGTCAGTTTTGCCGTCCAAATCGAATGGCTGTGTTGATTCAAGGGTTAAGGGTACGGTCGTTCTAACCACAATGATCAAGGAAGGCAAGTCACCTGTATGCAATTCCCAAGTCAAATAGATCTATCACAGTCGAGTTAAAAGAAAGAGGATAAGTAGCTGACTTGGGAGGCCAAGCCGCATAGAATGACTCATCTGAAGCCATCACCTCTGCCTGCCGTGAACCATTTCCGGCCAAACCCTTTCCCTCCCCTCCATTGTCGGCGAAGTGAGACCTTGTCTTCTCAGATTCCGGCCTCAAGCAGCCCAACGAACTCGCTGCAGCCTTCAAATCTGGCGGCCTCTTCATCTCTCCTGTTGTTCTCATCTCAATCTCCTCCATAGCCAACGATAAGTGCCGATTTATTCTCCAAAATTTCTTCTCTCCTTCCAGAGTCGCCGGCCTTAGCCTTCTCGTTCTCATGTTCCGGCTCTCCAACTCTTCAACTCCAGCCCGTTGGCATCTCAAGATCCGGCCAGAAACATCCCCAATCAGCATCGATCTTCACAGCTTCACCTGCTTCCTTGTCTGCGATCTGCCCATGCTCGAGTCACATCTCCATTCTCTGCAACACCGTAGCCATTGTCTTCTCCAAGATCTGGTCTTCTCATCCATTCCGGCCAAACTTGTAACTGCTGGAGTCACAACTCCGTCTCCATTTTGATGAAGGTTGTGCACTTATACTATTCTGGAGCACACCTACACGCCATCATCCCTCTGCAAAATCCGAGCATAGGGCTCGAAAATTGGAATCCCCCAACTGTCCTTGAACTCAATTTTTCAATTTAATTACTGAATTTGAGTATTATTCAACTTAGGGTTTATCCAAATTGGAGATCAAATTAGGGGGCAGGTTTTCAACCATTAACATTACTAAGGGCAAATTCAGGAATTCAATAAAAATTTGACGGCAAAACTGACGGTAACCCTGTGAGGGGGGAATCTCTTAAAAAAAACCGTGTTTAAGGACCAAACACATTTCGAAAAAAGTCGCGGGACCAAACGCATAGTTTTTGGATAGTTCAGGGACCAAATAATTATTTAATCCTTAAGAAAACCTTGTATTATTGATAGATTGACATTAGGATTTAAAGAATAAGCAAGATGTATCTCCACACCAAAATTTCCATCATTTGGACTAAAAATCATAGACCAGGTCAAATAGAGAGAGCCAAGAAACTTACCAGCACAAGCATTTTGCGAAAGAAAACGCACAACAACTTCTTCATTCTGAGCAGAAGTTAAACTGGTAAAGGGCACAAAAGAGCATTACTAAACCATCTTTGTAACATAAGAACTAGCAAAAAATGGGAATGGCGGACATTGCACCTGCAAGTGCTGTATACAAGGTACCCACCAACTTTTAGCAATTTGAAGCCATTGCTTAGAAGGTGAAACTGCAACAGGACAAAGGCATCCTATCTTAATTAGAAATCAAAATCATTTGCACTACAAGTTTCAGAATTTAGTCAGCAAATCCAACCATACTTAAAGATGTAAATATGCAACATAAAGATTAATAAATCACCTGAAGGGTGGTCAAGTCATCGGTTCTCTCTGCATTCAGGACACGACGCTCAAGCGTTTTCCAGCCCCAATTTTCAAATTTCTGTATGTGTTTAATTGAACCATCATGAGTGCATTCTGCATCCACAAGTACCTGATGTATTCCAACTAAGCATTAGCTTGATTAATCATCAAGTACATCAAAGAAAGTTAGCTAACTTAACAAAACAAATAATAGGAAATAAGGAAAAACAAAAAACACTGATAGATGGGAAAATGCACTGTACCTTGTCATAGCCACAATGGAAAATCTCACCATCATGAACAGTTCGATATAATTCAGTTTCACATAGTCCAACCACCCCAGAATGCTGGCCATAGTATATAAGCTCTGGCTCTTGATTCGGTGCAATCAACTGTGAGCTACTATTCTCTAGTGCTTTAGCCCTTTTCCTTTCTTTCCAAGGTCTCCTAGATGACCACTCCTTGTAGACAAACTTTCCTTCTAAAGCAGATTCCCTGTTCAATACTAGAAAGAATGATAACGCTTCATAAACTGCCAAAGCAAAGGTCCCAAAAAGATGTTACCAGTATCAAACATTGTAATGTATGCAGAGTCATTACATGATTTAGAATCTGAATGGAGCCTGATAGGAACAAGAGAAAATGTGGTTCCATCAGCAACAAAGAGACGACAACGACCACCAAGTGCATACTTCTGCAGCAGAGTTCTACAAGCTGCTAATCGATGTCTTGCAACATCAACAGCGGTCGCGGAGCCCGAATCACCAAGAAGTTCTAAAACCATACAAAGTTTAGCACCTGGACATAGATAGGTGTGAAGGTTGTCAGCAAAATGATAGGGACTGAAAGACTATCAAACTAATCAGGTAAACACATTTACCAGGGGCAGCACAGAGATCAAGGACATGATCTCCAGACTGGATATCCAAAGCAGCAACAGCAGCTCCAGATGCTGCATCAATTCCATAAATCTGAAAGCAAAAACAATAGGAGATAGGAAAAAAGTTTATATTTATGATACAATTCAAAACATACAAAATTAATTTGACAATCTACAAAAAAAAAATGAAAATGTAAACTTGACGTCAAATATGCAGCTGTGATGTGATGTGACGTGAGTAGCGATCAACTCTTTTTCAGTATTTTCAGGTAAGAGGTTGAGGTCAATCTTCGATGATAGAAGACTTCTTATATAAAAGATGGAAAAGGGAAATTTATAGATACATAAAGGAGGAGGAAAAAAGCAGACAAGGGTCACCGAGAAAAGACAAGCGTGAAAACCACAACAGCACAAATACAAAAGGCAACAATCTGAGATTAAAAACAAAACAATTGTGTCATGTGTCATACACGAAGTAGCTACTAGAATTAGCTCAAGAACTTCATATGAGCAAGAGCAGGTAAAATAAATGACCTAAAAAGCCCACCCACCACCCCCCCACCCACACACACTCAAGCAAAAACAAAAAAAGACTGACTAGGAAAAATATAGCTTTTTTGGGGTTTAATTTGGGTAATAGCTTTGTATAGCACGAGACGAGGTAAGTAAGGCCTATTCTTAAAAGAAAATATATATGAGTGATATTAGTCTAAGTTAAACACTTGAAAGATCACCTTTCCTAGTTGATAAGCCTTGGAGTTTGCAATTTGAATATGAGGTGGAAAAGAGTAAAAACTAGGTAACCAGTCCACTTTCTCAAGCTTACATTCAATCTCAGCTTCAATCTGTTTGACATGAGCTTCACATCCAGGTTTTAACCTTCAAAGACCAGAAACATCCATAACCACAAAGGTAAAACACAAAGCACGTACAAGCCTAAATATAAAAACCTTTTAAATAAACACAATACCAAATCAATGAAAGGGAACCTAAGATCTTTCATGCAAGAGTAATACTAGGATGGATAACCTCACCCCTAAAATGGAATGAAACAAAACAAGCTGGGTGGAATGAAACAAAGGATTATGAAATCTATTCAGAGTACCTTATATAACGAGGTGTGGAATCAGTAGCAGTGTATATTGAAGGGTCCAATCCATTCTCCTTGAGAAAATCAAGGAATGCATCCGGCAATTGCAAATTTGAAGTTTCTTCCATGTCTATCTGTTAATTAAAACAAACCCTACTTTCCAGTCATTCAAAGCCCTCAAATATGAGAGCGGGGAAACCCCAATTCACAAAATTAATTAAAAAAACAAAAAAAACAAAACGGGATTGGGATGCTAACCTTGGATTGGAAACTGTTATATCGGGGAAAGCAATCTTTAACATGGAAATCGTCAAATATGGTCATTTGGCCTATTTAATAAAAATATTTGTCCATTGACTATTTATAAACAGAACCCCTAAATGTTACACAAAAAACCCTAAATACAACATCAGTTAACATGTTAAGTTACCAAACTGTCCTCCTTCTATTTTAAAAGAAAAAAAACTAAACTTTAAAATAACTATGTTTACCAAACTGCCCTTCTTCCATTAAAAAAAACATTCATTTACTAAACTAAATCAAATCAATTAGGATAATTTTTTAAAAAAACTGACTTTTTCCATTGACACGCACCGACCTAAACCCCTATGCGAATGTTGTATTAATGATTTTTTTCTTCCATGTACTTGCGTATAAATTATGTAACTTCGCAACAGGTTTCTGTGAAAGTCAACTCGTAATGGAGAACACATTCAAAGAGGACAATCCTGAGTCTTCATCAACCGATATTTTTGAGATACCGTGAGAACCGTGGTGATCAATGGGATGCCTCCCATAACCCTAGCCGATGGCAATCTTGAGTTCGATTCACGTGGAAACATGTGCTTTGGTGAATGGTTGGAAGGCAGAGAGGTTCAAAAACTGTTTGGAGAGCAGACATACAAAGGAAAAGTTACTCCGTTTGATAAAGAGACTGGTAGGTATAGATATGAAGACGGTGATTACGAAGACCTAGAATGGCAGTTGCAAGAATCTTGACAGTCCATTGAAGACACTAGCTTCAAAGGTCATCAAGATGAGGCGAAACAACTTAACAAGCTCGGGAGGTCTGTAACTGCACGGAAGATTCAAGTAGCCAAACTAAACGAACTCGAATGAAATAAGTTGGAGAAGTTGAGATGAGTGAGACCGTGTTGTGCATAGCAGTAATGAAAATTAGAGATGAACACCCTACTAAATCAGATTGTTGACTAAACTTGCCAATGCAATGTACTTTTGAAATGGTAGGTTCAATGTTAACTATCGCTTGATCATATTTGGGATCTAAATGTAAACCGATCACCATTGATTCCCATAAATGCATACATGTGTATATGTTTTCCTTTGATTATGATTTCTTGGTACACAAAAGAAAAACATCGCCACTTTTTAAAAAAATAATCAAAAAGTCGCCAAGTAGTTTTTTAAAAATTAAAAAAAGTCGCCACTTTTTTAAAAAAAAATTGACAAAAATCGCCATGTTTTTTAAAATTTTTTGAAAAAAGTCGCCACAGTTTAAAAAAAAAATCTGAGAAAAATCGCCAAGTTTTTTGAAAAATTATGAAAAAAATCGCCATGTAGTTTTAAAAAAAATTTAAAAAAATCGCTAGGTTTGTTATAAAAAATGAAACTGCCAACTTCATTACAGTTTTTTCTTCTGGTTTTTTAATTCTTTAAACATGGTTTTTAATATCGAATATATATATATATTGAGAACAATGTATGTAACAACTTACCGTAAAAGAAGAATTCGAAGAATCATCATGAACGTTGTTATTCGGATCAGAATTCATTAAATAAATTGGTGGAAAGGAACAAGTTTAGGGTTTATATTTAATTGTGAAGGAGGATTTGACATATATTTATAGGAGGATTAATTGAAATTCCTTTATATAAAAGGATAAGGATTGATTAGTAATTAGAGTTTAGGGTTAATTGTAACTCCTTTTTATAAAAGGATTAATTAGTAATTAAACTATTTAATGAATGTGGTATTTAGTATTTTTTGTGTGGCATTTAGGGCCACTCTTTATAAATTAATTGGTTTATTAGTTGATCACTGATTTCAAATGAATGGGCTTGTAATTTTAAAGGTTCATTGATAAATCAGTCTATTGGTGAACTAATTGATTTATTAGTTAACCAAGGTGAAGTGATCATAAAAGTTTATTTTTTTAAGGTCGGTTGTACATGATCAAGTCATCTTTGATTTGAGTAATGCTAGATCCATCAATATGTACATAAATTTGTACATCAAATGATGTAAATTCCAATGTGTCATACTATTTGATATTTTATAGAATTCATTATGAGTTAAAAAGTTATGTTAATAATATAACACATAAAATGTCACATCATTTAGTACACTAACTTAAATATATATAGAGTATCTCTAGCATTACTCATTTAACTTACTATTTGTGTAAATACCACCTCTTTTAATTGATATGTATGGCGGGTCTAGATGGAGTGCCTTCGAACTTCAAATGAGCACTGTTATTATTGATTGATTAAAATGAAAAAGGAAGGGGGAGATCTCATATAAGTTTGACAATTACAACCAAAAATCCGTACAAAGCCGTTTAAAAATTATTCGACCCAAACAGTTAATTTTTTTGGATCGAAACGGGTTATTCATTCTGACTCAAAAAAAAATTTAACTAATCAATTTGGATCTGATTAAATCGGGTCTAACACATTACCCATTTCGACCTGTTATTTTTTTACTCCCTCCGTCCCTAAATTATCGTCCTCCTTTCCTTTTTCGTCCGTTCCAAAATAATTGTCCACTTTGAAACTTACCTTTTTAGAACATCATTTTTACCACTTTACCCTTACTTTTTCACTCTACTTTAATTATGGGCCACATATACATAGACATTAAAAGAAACTACACATTAAACTAATATAAATAATCAAGTCAATTACTTTTTCTTAAACTATGCGCCGGGTCAACCCAGACGATTATTTAGAGACGGAGGGAGTATTATATAAATGTAGGTTTTTTGATGAAAAATATGGGTTGAAACGGGTCGACATGTTACCCATTTTGACCAGTTATTTTTTTGTTATATAAATATAGGTTTTTTTATGAAAAATATGGGTTGAAACGGGTCAACATGTTACTCGTTTTGACCCAACTTATTACAACCCGTTTATTTTTAGGTTATAACGGGTCACGATCCATTTCAGCCCAACACATATGTAAGTCCAGTTAGCAACTGACAAGGTTATAGGGGGGTGAATAGACTTTAAAAAACTTTGAGGGTTGACTTGTAAAACTTTAAAAGACTGCAGCGGAAATTTTAATTTTCTCAGTCAACTGAATTGGTCAGCTGGCTGATGTTTCTCAAGGGGATGAAATTGATGGATATTGGTCAGCTGTTGACTGACACAGTTGTTTAAAATATTCTTTTTAAGAAAGATCACTGAATATAAAGAAGAAACTGAAGAATAATTTATCAAAACAAATAGCTAAACTATTTATGTAAGTAACTGGCTGACACTTAAGTAGATTAAGACTTCTTACGTGTTAGATCAGTTTTTAAGAACTAATAAAATAATTGACAGAAGAATTGAAGTGGTTCACAGTAAAACTGCTATGTCCACTACCAAGTTGGTCAAATTTGGATTTTTAAAGTGCACTAATTTTATTAAAAATTTAATTGATCTCTAATGGATCAGTGTACAACAAAAGACCAGTGTATATGGAGTATGATTAAATAACAATCAAACTCGTGAGACAAATTGACTGAATACTAAAGTATATGAAGTAAGGCACTCAGTGTTTGTCTTGAACAATAACTAGAGAGAAATTATAAGTGAAGAGTATCTAGCTAATGTTTTAGAAGATTAAGGCACAGAGAGAATTTCTTTGAGAATAGTATGCTTCAGACTTCAATATCTTCAAGTGATTCCTGAGAGAATTTATAGATGAATTTAAAGAGCAGCCCGTTAGGAACACATTTGAATTTGAAATGTGTTAAGTTATCCAAACGTATCTTCTCACAAGATCACATGGATCTTGTTAGACAGATAATATACAGAATATCTATCAAAACACAAAATAAGAAAATATCAGTACAAGAGAATGTTCAAGTAAAAGAGGTAAATAAACTGACACTTTAAAACTATGGTCAGTCGATACAAGTAACTGACAATGAGATATCCAGCAAACTAACCAATTAAAAAATAATTTAAGTTCAGGCTGACAACAAGTGAAATGTTTTTAAGCAAATCTATTTTAAAACAAGATTCAACAACATACATGACTCAACCCACTCAATTGTCAGCCCTAATCCCATCTAAGCTAATTTGATTCTTTTTAAATGCGATTTTTTTACTTTTTAATAATTTCAATGCAAAATTACTTTTGGAGCCAATTAAATATTTTCAAAAGTGATTTTAATCTATTTAAAAAAATCAAACACTTGAAAATGCAATGTCAAACTCCATTTTACTAACTATGCTCATTTATAATCAACTACTCCCTCCGTCCCTTAATAATCGTCATGATTGACCCGGCACACAGTTTAAGAAAAAACAATTGACTTGATTATTTATATTGGTTTAATGTGTAGTTTCCTTTAAAGCTCATGTATATGTGACTCATAATTAAAGTAGAGTGAAAAAGTAAAGGTAAAGTGGTAAAAGTGATGTTCTAAAAAGGTAAGTTTCAAACTAAACAATTATTTTGGGACTGACGAAAAAGGAAAAAGGGAAAATAATTTAGGGACGAAGGGAGTAATACAGATATATTACATATTTTATTAGGTGACATAAAAATATAAAATACACTTAATTAGGGGTGGCAAATCGGTCGTGCTGGGCTGTTATCGGGCCGGCACGATAACAGCACGACACGATAAGCACGAACACGAACACGGCACGATAACCTTATCGTGCCTAATATTAAAACCCGAACACGACACGATAAAAACACGAAAAGCACGGCACGACACGATAGGCACGATAAGCAAAAAAACACGATTTATTTAGTCAGGCCCGTTAAGCACGTTAAGCCCAATAACCATTATAAAATATATATTTTTGAATTTTTAATACATATTTTGAAAATTTATCATTAGAAATAGTCAAGTAGTTTAAAAGTCATAAACTTTCAAATGATAAAACTATGAAATAATCATGAAAATAGTTCGAAAGAAGTGAATAACCCCTAGTAAATTTTTTAAAATATATTTTTAAAACATATATATTTTAGTTATCGTGTCTTATCGTGCAGTGTTTATCAAGCCCGATAACAACCCATTTTTATCGCGCTTTATCGTCTTTCTATAAAACCCGATAAGCTATTTCAAACCCTATAATTTCGTGCCGTGTTTGTGTTGGTCAATCATGCCGTGCCTCAAATTGCCACCCCTACACTTTGATGGTTGTACCTAGTGATCCCAAAATCTCAAGATTGGCACTGGCTTAAGAGATAGACTCTAGTACAACTCGCTCAAGTGTCAACTGGTATGAGAAAATCATTGTGGGCAGAGATTCTCAATTATAACTTATAAGAAGATAAAAGCTTATGAAAATATGTTTTATATATATTTTATGTAATTTTCCTAAATTGATCAACCGTACATTAATAAATAAAATTTTGTGTTACAAATTAGGTAAAACGGTCTCATAGAATTTACCCAAAAAAAGGAGAAAAGAAAATCAATTCTGCTTTGCGATAGGTACCTCGTGGCCACTCTTATAGCTGCATATTCCCAAAACATAATATCCACTTTTTATGATGCCTCCAAATCATAAACAACTTACCATAAAATAATGACAAAGTAACGTATGATCGCACCCAAACAAAACAACCAATAACATGAGTCATCTCCTCGGCCCACCCTTCTCTTCGCCTGTTTTTCTATATATCTCTCTCTCCCCCTTTCCAAATCAATCAAACAGCAGCCAACAGATCCTTCTTTCTTCTACCCCCTGAAAAACCTAAACCTCCTCCCACCATTTTATGGCCACCCAAACAAGGTATAAACACACACACACACACAATTCACAATTGTATTATCATTTTATTCCAATACAAAACTGCTACTTTATTTTAACTATGGCTGCTTCGTGGGTTGCTCTCCTCTGGGTGTTTTCACTTGTATTTTGTAGCTTGGGAGCTGAAGAAATTGTCACCATTGATGTTCATAAGGCCAATGACCTCATCCATTCTGTCAATTACCGTTATCTTGATGTTAGGTACACGTACGAGATTAATTTGAACTCTCTTTCTTTTTCTTTTTCCAAATTTCATCATTTTAATTCGTATAAACTTGTAATTTACTGATATAATTTCTGGGTTTTGAATTCGTTACGTGAAATTGATAGGACGGAGGACGAATTCAAGAATGGCCATGTTGATGTTAAGAATCCTCTCAACATTGCTTACATGTTTAATACCCCTGAAGGTAATTTTGGCCTTAAAACTATCTTAATTATGTTTAAATAAAAGATTATTGAAGAGTTTAACGAAAATCTGTGGCAAGTGCAGGTAGAGTTAAGAATCCCAACTTCTTGGAGCAGGTTGTGGCAGTGTGCAGCAAAGATGATCATCTTGTTGTGGTAATTATAAACAAATCATAACTAAGTAGAGCAATTTGTATGGAAAATGATTGTTAAAACAAAACAGGTGGAACTTAGCATCTTTGTACCTCATGTATATATTATTGTACCTCATGTATTGGCCATACTATATTACTTAGATGAGTTCAGAAACTGAAAATGCCAAGGCCCAACTGAGTATAATTTTAATTTGGCAAAAACTTACGGAAGACAGCCTTACGGATATTTTTTTGTAAGACGAATCTTCCTTACCCGACCCAGGCCACCGTGTATTGGTGGGTTGACTTGTGAGATAGTGGGGTTAGGGGTTCCCGTCTTACGAATTAAGATCCGACCTACTCTTCTAATTTTCACATCTAAGTTGAGTGTAGAAACATTTTTCATATATGATTGCAAGTGTTGATTGGTGGATATATATTTTACATGTGAAGGGGTGTCAATCTGGGGTCAGATCTGTATACGCAACTATTGATCTTCAAAATAATGTAAGTATTTGTATCTAGATCTAGCCATTTCTTTGTTTTAATCTGCTATATATTAATTGCATCTGTCATGTTTCTTGTATTGATAAACAGAAGAGTAACTAACATGTTAGAATATGAAAATTTTACATACAGGAGTTCAAGCATGTGTACAACATGGGAGGTGGGTATCTAGCATGGGTGAAAAATGGTTTACCTGTAACTAAACCTCAAGTGGAGACTGATTTACATTTACCTGTCATTGTGGTGACCAACCCTAAAGTCGAGATCAACGGTTTACCAGTGGCTTCGGCTTCGACCAAACTAAATGCAGAAAATGATTTACCTGATACTCCGTCTCTGACCAAACCCGAAGTGGCGAATGGTTTACCTGAGACTGGGACAGAGCCAAAAATAGAGCTTTAGACTTGGGGCCGGGGGCACTTGTAAATTGTAAGTTTGTAACCACTTGGATTGGATATATTACATACATTATATAAAATAAAAGGAGAATCTGTTCAATTTAATTTGTTCACGATTCAGCATCCAAGCACCATCTCTTAACACATTTAACCTATTCGTTCATACATGTATTCATCATTCTGCGCGTGTTTATTGCTAAAAAAGAAAAGGAAAAACATCTAGAGGCCTATGGAACCCCGAACATTGATCCACTCTATTTGAATATCAACTTCCCCGCACTCTACGTTTCTTAGCCGGAGGTTCATATCTTGAGTGATTTTCCCTCCTTCATTCCAAATGATGCAGCTCTCATCTGATAGGCAGTTGTTTCTGTTAGGCTGAACTCTGTCAATTTTAGTACCGACTGGGAGGTTCTGCAAACCCATCTTCATGCAATCCACATATGGCTTGATGTCTATATTAGCATCCCCCATCTTGTCATCTTTACTGAACCTGTCTTTATCGTATACCGTCTGCAAAAAAAAATGCTAAACCCCTGTTATATATGCATGCTTATTAATATTATTTCCATCTTCATCAATAATTAAGCTTACCAGTTTGATAGGATCATGCAGATTCTTGACGGAAAGAGTCAATTCCTGGTTCCACACCGGATTACAATTATCCTTCACTACCCGAGTCTTCAATCTCTGTAATTATATTAATCCAAATTTTTAAAAATGGGGGACGAATGAATGATGATGAATTAGAAGGAAAAATTAAGATAGAACCACAGGCCTGGTGAGCCATGGTGATAACAACATAAGGATCACTGCTGCAGGCATCCCGAACCGCCAGGTTGATCCCTTTCTTCACCCGAATTTTTAGCAATCCCAATAGACCTTCCATCTCTCTCGTAAATTCTGTTCTTATTCTTTGTTTTATTTCTTTGATTACTTTACTCGCAAAACCAGGAAAAAGAATTCTATGTACTCCCTCTTCCTTGTTTTGAACCAAGAAAAGAATTGGTCTCCAGTTTCAGTTTGAGAAAAATAAGGACGAGTGTTTCATTGCCCAACTAATTTCATCTGCTCTCTCCGCGTCCAGGTGCTTATTCAATTTTCTCGGTCAACTCCATAAATAGTAAGTTAATTATTGGGTTAATTGCATAAAAAAAGTCCCACCTATTTTAGGATTTTCGTTTTAAAGAATGTGTTGTTATTTTTTTTCATGTAAAACATCAATCCAACTTTTTTTTTTCAATTAAAATCTTTTGTTTAAAACTAGTTAGTTTTTATAACGGGAAGGTGACTGGACATCTTTGTTGATGCTTACGTGGAACGGGCGGGAGAGCTCATGTCCACGCCATTCTTCCCGTCAAAAATAATTTTGTTATAAATCTTATCCTATTTTGAAATTTCAAAAACAACCCAATCTTTGACCATATTTTTATAAATTTGAATGTAATACAAATATCATTATATATATATATATATATATATATATATATATAAACACACACACACACACACACTAATTCATCTAACAATTCACAATTTTCATTAGATCATCTTTTATTTTTTAGTTTTAATAGAATGAATAGACTAATGTATTCAAAATGGCGTGGATAAACTGGGCTTAAGATTAAAGATATCTGGGCTTTATATCTTCTTGACTCAAACCTGTCAATCAACTCAAACTTACGTGAACTAGGTAAGGACTTACCCTGCAAATGCACTCTAGTGTGAAAATCAGCAAACACACAAATGAGATAGAGTTTAAGCCTATATCAAGGAACTCACAAATGCCCGGATCTTCAAGGCCTCGTTGGAGGTCACGAGACCTATTTGTGATTCAAAGGACATGAGCCAGTCCCTTGTTTTTGTCTTTCCCGTATATTTGTCAATATTGGGAAAGAAGCACCCCTGCACCGGAGGGGCATTATCGATCCATGAGGCCAGTTGACCGGAGACAGTGCCAAAAAAGTTGTCCTCGAGGGACTTTCCTTTCTCCCAAGCTTCCATACGCAACTTCAATTCATCGAAGTCCTGGGCATTTACTACGGTGGGAACACCACTGACGGGCTAAAGTTATACACCGGGCACAAGTGGGGCCTGTGGGGGACCCATAGCTCCCAAGGATTAGGCTATGCCCACGGCTTGCGCCACCTCCACCTAGGGGCCTCCGCGACCTACTGCACTTGATGTTGCAATGCTCCCTCCCCATTTGTCTGGTTGGGGTTGGGGGAGGTAACTTCTACCTTCCTCGTGATTGATGCAGAGAATGAGATCGAATGTATGGGAGCATGAGATCCCCTTGGTGATGGGGAACGATGTTGGCGGGTATTCGACCTGCGAGGCGATGGAGAACTGTGCCTGCAAACTTGGGACTTCGCGGAAAAGGAGATTGCTATCGACGATAAGACTGTGCGGAATCCTCACCTGCCCAAGGCCAAGACGAGAGTGAACACTTGGAATGACTTGGTGACTAGCTCGCCCTTCATGGTGACTGTGTCCTCTGTTTGATTCTCGCTCATGAGGTGCAGAACGAACCTCCACCGGCCTCATCTCGCCCCTGCCTGGATATGCTCAACACCTGACTCTGTGCGGGCACGGTTGGAAATGGGTTTAGCTCAATGGGAAATGGAGGCTTACCCATAACAATCAACTACTGATTCAGCTGATGCATCTATCCCAAATACAATGCTCGCTAACGTAAAACCTCATCACGAAATTCATGAGTAAGGCAAATCGCAACCACATCACTGCGGGCCAAAGATTCCAAACCCTGTCTTTGACTAAGTTGGTGATGGGCATCACTTGGAGGAGGATGAGGCAATATGTTATCATCATTTACCTCTATATTGGGTGTAGCCGGATGACCCTCCTCCAGCAGATTGACACCGTTAACTCACATAAATAACACTTAAAAAGTCATCAAAAAATTCAAATTTGAAGAACTTTGTTTCCCGACAACGGAACCAACAGATGTATCCAAAAATGGATGCACTGGGCATAAGATTAAGGATATATGGGCTTTGTATCTTCTTGACCCAAACCTGTCATTCAACTCAAACTCTCGTGAACTAGGTAGGAGCTTACCCTACAAATACACTCCGGTGTGAAAATCAGCAAACACACAAATGAGATATCAATTTGACAGAGTTTGGGCATATATCAAGTGAACTCATCTCTCCCTTTGTTGGAGAAGGGTTTATATAGGGCCAACCTTGAAGGCTGGTACGTGGGCATTGAATCCCTAAGCGAGAAAGGCGGGCACGACTAGGGCTATGTTTGGAACATGGGGGCGGATTTCCCGGCATTTTTTTGCGGGCTTGCCCGTTTTGCCCGCGACCCCTATGCGGGGCGGATTGGGCCACGAGATTCAATCATTCAAGGACTATCAAGTTTGCGGGATTTCCCGCCCCGGCCCGTCCAGTGGCGAGCTTTTCAGGCCCGCGGGCAAACCCGCCCCGTTTGCTCGTTTTGAAAGCTCTAGTTCTTGGTTCTGACCAAGGCTTTGATCGGGCATGGCCCCTATCGTCCTGGAGCGAGCATCCTGAAGACTGCCTAGTGGGCAGGGCCATACTCTAAGTGGCAACCAGCAACCGGGCACGGCCATGTCCAACGTTTGTATGTCAGAACGGTTGTTAGTATATCAACTGGTATAGAGATATACAACTAACATTGTTGTTCAGTCACTATAGGAATCCGAGGTAGTTAGCCGCTACCTTGTGAGCATGGCCCCTACTGCCTGGCGGGCATCCCAGTACGTGAATCGGGTATGACCCTATCTTACTTACGGAAAGGATAAGATATGTCCACAAATACTCGGGTATAGTGGAAGGTTGACCGGGCACGGCCCTATCTGTTCGGCTGGCGAACAGATTTAGCCAAGCAATCCGAAAATAATTGATAAATGCAGAGAAATCACTTGAACTAACAATCATAAATAACTTGCCTTTTATTGATAGAATGATGGTGACCCTCAACAGGGATGAGGGTCTTGCTCATTTGTGTATTGAGAACTGGCTTAATGATAGTATTTCTTCAAGTGATTTGCATGCCATGAATGTTTCAAGTCCTTGCCTTCCTGGTTCAGTAGTGTGTAAGCCCCCTAACTATGCCCGTAACTTGAAAAGCCCTTCCCAATTAGGTGAGAGCTTTCCCCATTCTACCCGATGACCCGTTACCTCAATTTTCCTGAGTACCCAGTCTCCGACCATGAATGCTCTTCCTCGGACTCGTTTGTCATGGTGAGCCTTTGCTCGTTGCTTGTAGTTGACCATCCTTAGTCATGCATCCAGCCCCTTTTCTTCGAGCAACTCAAAATCTATTGCTCGGGCAAGTTGATTATTCTGCTCGTTGTAGTTGGAAAATCGTTAGCTAGGTAAGGCCATTTCTACGGGGATCATTGCCTCAGATCCGTAAGTAAGCGCAAACGGAGTTTCCCCAGTCGGACCCCGGACAGTGGTTCTGACCGCCCACAAGGCCGACTGTAGCTCTTCTGCCCATTTCCCAGCTCGCCCTTTTAGGTTTCTTTTGAATGCATGCAATACTTGTTTATTCTCGGCCTCTGCTTGGCCGTTACCTTGTGAGTAAGCGACGGATGATTGTCAATGTTTGACGCCCAGTCGAGCACACTCAGCTGTGAACTTGTCTGAAAATTGAGTGCCATGGTCAGAAATGATTGCCCGTGGAAGACCGAACCGGCACCACACTTGATCATGGACAAATTTGATGACGTTTGCCTCTGAAATGGTGGCCAATGGTTTTGCTTCGATCCATTTTGTGAAATAGTCGATGGTGACAACTGCATATTTGTATTTGTACTGTGCTATGGGAAAAGGATCGATCAAATCGATTCCCCACATGTCAAACGGCCAAGCCGCAACTACTGGAGTCTGTACGGTGGACGGAAACCTGGGTATATCCGCGTACCGTTGGCATTTGTCACACTCACGAACATACTTCTCTGCATCCCTCCTGAGCGTAATACAATAGTACCCTGCGCTCAAAACCTTTTCTGCTAGGGCTCTGGTGCCCGGGTGGCCACGCATTCTCCTTCGTTGACTTCGTATAAAATACCCTTAGTTAATTCCGATGGAACACAGCGAAGCATAGGTTTGACCTTAGATCGCTTGTATATAATTCCCCTGACTACCGAGTATCTGCATGCTTGGCTCCTAATCGTGGTGACTTTGACCTTGTCTGCTGGCAAGACCCCTTGCTCGATGTAGTCCCTGTAATCATCGATTCAACTTCTGGCCGCTGGCTTGATGTCCATCACTATTGGTTTGTCGATGGCTGGAGTTTCCAAGTGCTCGATCATGACTGATGGATTCAGTAGTGCTAGATTCGCCTTTGCGATCTTAGACAAGTAATCTGCTCGCATGTTGTCAGCTCGATCAATTCTGATGATCTCCCAGAACTTGAAATTTTTCAAAATTTCCTTGACAATATCGTAGTATTTGACTAGGGAAGGGTGATGCACCATGTACTCCCCCTGGACTTGGTTCACCATTAGCTGTGAATCTGAGTACACTGTGACCGCTTCTATGCCCATGTCGGCTGCGAGTTCAAGACCAGGGATCATCGCCTCATATTCAGCCACGTTGTTAGAGGCAGGGAACTTGAATCGGAGAGCCAATTCGAACTCTGTGATCTGGTCGGGAGCTATG
Source organism: Codonopsis lanceolata (assembly GCA_013146195.2). Lineage (NCBI taxonomy): Eukaryota > Viridiplantae > Streptophyta > Magnoliopsida > Asterales > Campanulaceae > Codonopsis > Codonopsis lanceolata. The sequence continues at coordinate 84,691,196 of CM028379.1, forward strand.
AGAAGGATGCCAGCTCCACTCTCGACTTTGCTCGCTGCACCGTCTATATAAAGGTCCCAACAGTAGGTCGGTCGAGGCTAAGGAAAATGCTCGTGCCTGGGCTCTGTTGATTGTTGAGCTTTAGATTCCTCTTGCTGAGTGAAGCTTGTCTCCACTAAGAAGTCGGCCAAGGCTTAGGCTTTAATTACCCGCCTAGGCAGGTAGTTGATGTGGAATTCAGTTAGCTCGATCGACCAGTTAAGAAGCCTTCCCGATGAATCGGGCTTGTGGAGGACTTTGCGTAGTGGAGTGTCTGTGTAGACTATAATTACATGTGCAGAAAAATAAGCCCTTAGTTTTTTGGGCAGCTATGACAAGCGAGTAGGCTAATTTTTCCTACATTAAAATAATAACTCTCAACAGGAATGAAGGCCTTTGATACATAGTACATAGGTTTTTGAATTCCTACCTCCTCCCTAACTAAAACATCGGCCACAGCCTGGTCTGTGGCCACTAAGTACGCATACAAGGGCTTTCCGGGTATGGGGTTGCTAAGGAGTGGCGGTTTGCCAAGATATTCCCTGAGCTACTCGAGGGCTTTGGCACATTCCTCATTCCATTCAAACCCTTTATTGTCGTGCAAGACCTTGAAGAATGGAAGGCACTTCTCCGCTGATCAGGAGATGAAGCGACTAAGGGCAATGATTATGTCGTTTAGTTATTGAATGTGCTTAATACAGTAAGGCTGCTCCATCTTCATAAAAGCTTGAATCTTCTCCGGATTTGCCTCTATCCCGCGCTGATTGACCATGAACCCGAGGAACTTTCTCTCTCGGACTCCGAACACACATTTGATCGGATTCAACTTCATATTGTGTTTGCGCAGATTGGAAAACATTTCCCTCAGGTCAAGAGTGTGGTCGCGGCCTTTGGTTTTGATGACCATGTCATCAATGTAGGCTTCCATGTTTCTCCCGATCTGAGAGTCGAAGACCTTGTTAACCATGCGCTGATAGGTTGCCCCTGAGTTCTTCAGCCCGAAGGGCATCATTTTGTAACAATAAAGACCCATGACTGCTCGAAAAGTTGTATTTGCTTTATCTTGCACATTGCTCCATTCTTGCTTCGGATCCGGCGGATCCGCCCGGATCGCGATAGCCCGCGCGACCTCGGGCCATTCCGGACTTGATGTATTTTAAGTATTTTGTTATTTACTATTTTAAGTATTTTGAATTTAATGGTTAGTTGGTTATGTAATTTGTTATTTAGTATTTTGAATTTAATGGATTATGGATATGTAGTTTACTAATTTTGTTATTTACTTATTTAGTATTTTAAGTATTTTGAATATATTAATGAATATGTAATTTTGTTATTTGAAATATTATGAATTTAAATTATTTAATGGTTTATTTGTCGAAAATTTAAATCTAGTCTAAATTCAAATAATTGTTAATAAATAAATAAAAATTTAAATAAACTCATTTTTTGCGGGTTTGCCCGTTTTGCCCGCAGCCCTACGCGGGGCGGTTGAGCTAGGAGTTTCTAGGACCGTTATGTTCGCGAGCTTTCCCGCCCCGTCCCGTTTCACAGCGGGTTTTTCAGGTCCGCGGGCAAACCCGCCCCGCAGGCCCGTTTTGACAGCTCTACATGCAGAGTGTCCATCTCAATCCCTTGTGCTTCGGAACATCAGGCCTTACGCCTAGAGACTGTTGGTGCTGGAGTATCCTCGGCCTCATTGACCTGCATTGGTACCACTGTTCCAGAGGATTCCCCGAGCTCAATATTGTTAATGGGGATTGGGCCCGGTGTGGTGCTGGTAGCGGCCTCCTTCTCAGGGATTGCGTCTCTTTGCTCGGGAATGTCCACGATCAGTCTCTATTTCTTCCTCTGAGAGTCTCGGAGATACTCCCACATTGCCCGTGGATTGCTGTTGAGAATACCCACTCCATCCTCTGTGTAGAACTTAGCCTTTTGGTGGGGAATGGAGGTGACCATCTGAAACTTGGCCATGGTCGGGGCACCCAGGATGCTGTTGTAGGCGGATTTTAGATCGATGACCAGGAACATGATCATCTATGTTCGCGTCTGTGCCCCATCTCCCATGAAGACCTCAAGCTCGATGGTGCCTTTAACACTGACTTGATGGTTAGTGAAACCCTCAAGCTTTCCCAGGTACGGCTTGAACCGGGTGTTTGATAACTCGAACCCTTTGAAACAGGAGTAATACATGATATCTCTGCATGCCCTCGTTTCCAACAGTACCCTGTGAACCTGCCAATTGTTTACCAGACAAGAGATTACCATCGGTTGCTCGAAAGCCAGAGGACTGCTTGCCAGCTCGCCACGAGTGAAGAAAATGCTCTGTTCCCCTGCTTGCTGATTGCTGGTGTATTGATAGCTTTGGACAAGGAGTATATGTGTTTCCCGATCTGAGTGTTGGATGGGAGCTCCTCCTGGATCATGTTTAGCACCCCTTGAATTTGAGGGGCTTGACCGCCTCTTCCTTTTGGGGGTCTCCCTTGTCGGTCATTGTTCGCATTATTGCCCTCACCATGATCCCTTTTGAAATGGTCCAATTTGCCCGCATTGATCAGTTTCTGTATCTCCCGCTTCGACACGTTGCATTCTTCTATCGTGTGGCCATTGCCATGATGGTAGTCACAATATTTCGTGTTGTCCCTGGTATGAGCGAGCTCAGGGTCAAGTGGGTAGGGCACCGGCAACGCATCCCCGACTTGGAACATGATCTCCTCACGGGTAGTGTTCAGCGGAGTAAACTGTAATTCCCTGAATCTTTGCACGAGAGTTGATGTGCGCCTCTTGTCTTTACTCGGGCAATTATTACCCCATTGGCTCTGGTCAGCTGACGTGGCCGAGCTATCCTGAGTCTTGTCTTTATTCTTGGGCTTGTCGAACTTGATATTCTCAGTCGAGCAAAAGAGGTGAGAGTTGGCCAGCAGCTCTGCCTTTGAGGCATTCAGATTCATAGCCAGCATTGTTTTCAGGGGGCCTGCTCTCATGTTGTTCAGGTAGCAGAACGTGATCTCTGGGTCACTAGTAGCGGTTACTTGGTCAAGCATCTCCTCGAACCTTTTCAAATAGCTGTTGTATGACTCGTGGTCGCCCTGTTTGATCTTCCCGAGATCGAATTGGTGTTTTGGTGTGGGACCCATCGTGCCAAACTCCTCTAAGAATTTTTTTCTGAGTGTCTCCCAGCTACCAATTGATCCCCGGAGGACTCTCCCCAACCATGATTGTGCTTTCCCCTGAAGGGCTACCTCAAATGCTCGCATCTTCAAAGGTTCCACATCAGTGACCATCCGGATTTGTGCCTCGAATGATCTGAGCCAGTCGCTTGCCCGTGTCTTCCCAAAATATTTTTCAAACTGTGGGAAGGTTACCCATTGCGCGGGTGACGCATTCTCGATCTCTGGAGTAAACGGGCTGCCCTCTAGTGGCTTGGGAGCTCCATAACCAGGCTTGGCCATGGCTAAATTGGCCATGTCTTGCTTCATGGCTTCCATCCGCTCGGACAGGCGTTTTTCCGCGTCCATGGTGAGTCTGGACGAGCGAGCAGGGTCTGACTGATGGCTACTGGCCGGCGGCAAAAGGTTGGCCCATAAGAAGCTTCTGCTTCCTGCTCAATGTGCGTACTATGCCTTGGTCGATGGGCATCCGCCTCCGCATACTCACGGGCTCTGCGACGGCCATAGCTTTCTTCCTGAGTTCGGTGCTCCTATCGGCGATGATGTCTGTAGGAAAGATTTTGGCGGTGTATCTCTCTCTGCACGATCATCGCTCTGCAACTCGTTGGCACGCTCACGAGGTACATGAATTACAGAAGGAATCCGTCTGCTCGGAGCGGGCAAATGTTGGGAGGCCTGGCCAACACCAACAAGTGCTGGATTACTAAGAACATGCAATACAAGATCGACATCTGGAACCAGGGCGTGGCCCAAGGCGAGCAATTGCTGATTGAGTGTGTACATCTTGTTGTAATACTCCGCTTGGACTTGTAGAGCAGCAGCCTGTTGGTCAGAGATTTTCTCGGGCAGGCTCAGTTGGCTTCCCTGACCATTTTCTCACTGACGGTTCAGTTGAATCATGAGATCCACAGTACGAGCATCCCGCTGCTCGTTGATAACTTGCCTAGCATCACGCTGGCTGGCGTGGCTTTGGCTGGCGTGCTGGGACAGTTGCTCCTCAACATATGGCACATCGTTGCCATGTGTCGCGTGCCAGACAGTCAGCCACTTTCTGATTTCTTGTTTGCACCCCCTGGGGTGCCTGTTGGTCCACAATAATGCTCAAATAGGCTAGAGGGGGGGTGAATAGCCTATAATGCCAATTTAAAAACTTTTCTTTTGGATATACAGAAAGCATAGTTTAGTTGGCAATTACAATTTATCAAGTTGAGTATGTCTGCCGGTAGAGGCTATCGGTAGACTTACTCAAAGCAGAAGTAACAACTTTGCCGATAAACTATTTAGACAAATCAACAGCCTGATAAAAGGTGTGTATAGCGGAAGGTGAAGAGGCTATGATTTGGAGAAGTCAGAAGTGGATGTACACGAATATATGTTCAGAACAACAACACACTTGAACTTCTATCAAATGCAGGTTTTAGGAAATTAATTAGAGAATGGCTTATTAAAGATAAATCATTTATAAAAAGCCCATAGATATATAAAGACTGAGAGATAAAGTATTAGCAAGAACATATGAATTTATTCAAAGATAAATTACATATTACATCAGTCGAAATAGCCTATGTCCAGTTTTCTGGCTTTGTCTTCCTAAGTCACAATCCTTACTTAATTATCCATTCAAGGATCTTTAAGTTGCAAAGGACAATAGGAGACGAAACCAAGAAATTGTCATGAGAAGGAAGGGATTTTCAAGGTCGTTCAGATATAAAGATATATACGAGCAGTAAGTAAAACACTCGACCTTCCATGATGATTGATTATTGCACAATCAACAGCATTTGTATTGGGATACAAATCTGAAGATATAAATGCAATATCTACAGACAACTCTTCATTTTCTTCAGACATTATCTAACATCAATCTTCAGATCTTGATCTCTGTCTATTGAAGTTTCTGATCAGTCTCTTCTTTTTTCCAAGCTTTTCTTCTTAGCAATCCACTGAGGGTGTTTCGCTAAGATCTGGATGAGTTCACTACAATCTGTGTAGAAATCAGAGATACGTTGGTGAAGACGATCTCTTTGAAGATTTCTTTTCTTTAAAGTTCTTGAGTAGATTGAGTTACTCGTTGCTCACAGTGTATCGTTTGATTATCTTAGATGTCGCTTACACTGTCCCTTTTTTTTATTGAGCAAGAGAGAGGATTTATATAGACGAGAGTCAATATGATCGTTGAGAGATGAAGACTCGAAGATTTCTATCCGTTAGAGATGTAGTGAATGAAGACTTTTGGATAGAGATCTTTGTTCATAAGATCTTTGACTATTTGGAGCAGAGATTTAGTCCTGTAGATCTTGGAACTCGTTATCTGTCAGACTATGTTGATAAGTCTCTAAAGAGTAGGTCTGATGTATGTTGCACTGTCAGGTGCTCTGTTCAATAAAGTAATTGTTTTTTGACTTTAACAGACTACTTGAGTGAGAGAAAGTCTTGTAGCTTTAAGTATGTCAGGCTTTTTGAGGCATGAACGCATTTGTCTTGATTTGTGCAGCTTCTTGACTTTTCTCTGAGCACGTGCAGATTTTAAAGTCTGCTGGTGGAATGCTTCGAGCCAGTGGAAACAAGTCTTCCGATTCAGGAGAACTGATGTCTGCCGGTGCAAGCATTTTAACTTGTAGCATGTCTACCGGTGATGAGTCTTAAGGATATTCTGATCTTTATCACTGAAGGCTTTTGACATAGCTACAGGTCTTCCGGTGCTAAGTGCATCTGAAGTGTTGGTCTGTTTTGATCATCATATAGGAAGGTAGGACTAGATCAGGTCACACCTAATCTAAGATCTATGTGATATCATACAAGTTGTCACGCTAACCAGTACGTAAACCTTTTAGCCACTTGTGATGATTCACTTGTAATGGGGGCAAGCAAATCAACATATATAGAATATGCAAGGTGATAATTAAATTATCAAGAAGCATATTCCAACAGTGCCCTTGGTGGCAGATCGCCAGGCAGTGGATTGTTGTTCCCAGCCTGGTGGTTGCTAATGGTGGCGTGATGCTTGCTACGATTGCCAGCCATTGCAATAGAACGGATTTCTGATAATCTCACCGGAAAGCTTTGAGGGAAGTTTTGAAACTTCTTTCCCGGCAATGGAACCAAACTGATGTGACAAAAATGCAGCTTGGGCCGTCCGTGTGATGGGTAGGATATCTGGGCTTGATCTGCTTCCTTGAACCTGATTAAGATCACGAAAACACCTTAGGGGAAGTGCTAGGCTTGGCCTCGCAAAACCACTCCGACGTGATAGTAAGTATCGTGTGTACGAGTCAAAAGAGAATTTGACAGAGGTTCTAGGCTCAAGAAAGTGTGCGTACCTCGTTTGTGGTTTATGGAGGGGTATTTATAGGCCCTTAATGACCTAGAATCCTAATGGGATTCAGTTTCCATAGATAACCAGTCAATTAAGGATGGAATCCCTAAATTGTGGGCATTATAGGCGGCTGGCCGCGTGAATGTAGGAGCAGATAAGGCAAGTGTCCTGCTCAGATAAGGAAACCTTTGACTTGTCTTGGGGCAAGTTTTAAGAGTTTCCTGCTCGATGCGTGCCCGGGTGAGCAAAGCTCTGCCCGGCTACCTAGTGTAGACTGAATTGAGGTAAGTGTAAATCCCGGGCGTGGCCCCTAGTCGGGCAGGCAAGGCCTGTGCTCGACCAGGTTTGGACGGGATGAGCCTGATTCTTTGCCTGATGCGTGTGGTCCCCGAGCATGGCCCACATCTAGCAAGGCATGCACTAACCCGATTTAGGCGGAGTTATATTAGTTTCTCACTAACTCTGTCCGCTAGGTTGGTAGGTCTCATACTAAGTGTACTCGTGACTGACACGTGATAGTCGCTCGTGCCTTGCTAGTGACCCGGCTTAAGCCTGACACATCAATGATTATTCCTCACTCTTACATTTGCATAATAGAAAAATACACATCATACTTTCATTAAAGGTAAGATTCATATATTTCCTTTTAACTTATTAAATAAACAAAAATATTAATTAAGAAAATCAATTACATTTTGTGTAAAGTACTAATCCTAAGTTGCAATGTATTAAATATCATTATTTTTATGATATCTTTATTATTATATTTTTAAGTTATGAAAAATCAAACGTTTGGCCAAAATATGAGGTATTATTTATTTAGTAAAAAAATAATATTGTAAATTAGAAAAAAAAAACATGAATAACTTTGAATCTACTTAATAATAAAAAATTAAAAGATGTAACAAGCATAACAAAAAATTACATTGAGTAAGCGAGCGAGATCTATTTAAACGATTTTTCTTATTCGAAATGGCAATAGGATTTGAACATTCTTCATAATTTGTTGAATCAACAATGGGCGAGATATTTGAACTTGTGAAAGGTGAGTAGGTATAGAAATTGTTCTTCTATGTATCGTGTACTTGTGTAGTAGCTGGAAAAAAAATATGTAATGTTTTAAAAATATATAAAATAAAATCTTTAATAAAATTTACTTTAAAATTGTATAATATATCGTCTCATTCGTGATATCCAATAAATGAATAACTAAAGTAGGATGCGAAATATTTTGATTAAAACCTCCAATATTATATTGCTGGGAAACAATATTTTTTGCAACACAATTTATATAAGATTATTAAATTAAATAAATAAACACAAAAAATCATCCAGACATACTATTATTTTCAACTCGCGGACTAAATAATTCAAAAAACGTTAATACACCTTGTTCAAAAGACTTCAACAAAATTATTGATGAAGAATATTATTTTTTATGACCATTTCCAAAATAAGAAATAAAAAAAACTCATTGAAAAACACTAAAATGCCTACTATTTATAAAGCTACAACAGTAAAATCTCAACTTCACCCTTAAGCCACGTGCCAAGTAAATTGTCAATTTTAACCTATTATATTTAAGCAATACACCACCTCAAAACCTATTATACCCGTACGATGTGAGGTTCGAATAATATTTTTGTTCGTTAAAACTATTTATAATAAGATTATATAACTATTTTAGTACTCCATCTGTTTTCAAATCGTCGTCTTCTTTGACCCGGTACACCATTTAAGAAAAAAGTGATTGACTATATATATATATATATATATATATATATTATATATATATATATATTTTTTTTTTTGTTCGTGTTATTTCATTTAAGGTCCTTAAATATGTGTCCATAATTAAAATAAGTAGAAAATGTAAGAGTAAATTGGTAAAAATGATTTTTTAAAAGATAAAATTCTGAAAGAAGACAATAATTTTAGAACACAAAAGAAGAAAGGAAGACTTTAATTTGAAAACGGAGGGAATAATAGTTATAAATTGAAGATATTCATATACAATAATGTATATGAAAAATACAAATTTCATATTAATTAAAGTGTTTTAATTTCCAATATATAACTGAAAAGTCACATTTAAATTTCATTTATGGTAAGTATATATATATAGACCAACCACTATGATTGAGTTTTCGATTTCTTAAACATCCTTCAATTGAATCCTCATTTTCAACCCACTAAACTAGAAACAAAGAACACAAATAAGAAATTTGAAAACAAACTATTTATAATGCTAGTTTATTTAAATAGTAATTACGCCAAATTCTTTAGCAAATCTTTAATCTTCCACAAAATTTTCAAAAATCAAAATGAAGAATATAGCCCCTGAGCATGACTGCTTGAGCCCCAAAGAAGAAATTGAAACTTTGGTAAGACTTGGCTAGTTGGCTTGATTTAAAGTTAATTCATTGGAGGTGGTGCTCGCTATTTGTATTCCAATCAATTGCCAGTTTTTGGATTCTTGAAAGAGTATGTCTTTTGTAAGATCGTCTTACGGATCTTAATTCGTAAAAAAAAATCTCACTCTCTCATATAAAATTTCAATCCACCAATACACTGTAGGTGGCTAGATGTTAGCAGAATAAAAACTCGCCTTTACACACATTTTTTGTTTTATTTAAAAGGCTTCTAAGGCCCGCTTTGGTATAATAATTTTGAACGCTTAAAACGTTAACAATGCGTTTCAAACACTAAATTTTTACAAACGTGCTAAAGATTGATACAATTTTTTTTTATCGAAACACTCCAAAAATATTGCATTTGTTGGACAAAACACAAGACCAAATGAGGCCTACCAAATATTGACTTTGATATCCCTTTTATAAAATTGATTGATACTATTAACATAATATTTTACTAGTTATTTAGCCCGTGCTATGCACGGGTATAATGTGAGATACATATATCTTTGTAATAATAATATAACTTTTAGACATTATAATTAGATTGTTAATCTCTTCTATTGTTATAATTTTTTTTATATTGTTAGTAATATTAAACGATTTTTTTTACCTAAATACTTTTAAAATTAATATAAGTTTCTAGCTAACGTGAGATACATATTTTGTATTAATAATAATAGTAATTTTTTTTTATCTAAAGACTTTTAAAATTAACATTTAACTTGATAATAATATTAGAAGTCATTTTGTTAAAAACTATTAAAATCATAATTAATTCATTTTTAGACAATTTGAGATACATATTTTATATTTTTATTGGTAATGAAAGTTTAAGTCTTTTATCTAAAGACTTTAAAACCAACACCACATTCTAACCATGTGGTATACATATTTTCTATTAGTAATAATAGTAGTGGATAAAAGACTTTTTAAACAATATTCATTTCTAAACAATGTGGATACATATTTTCTATTGGTAATAACAAAAAATGTCTTTATCTAATGACTTTTATAACCAATACTCATTTCTAAATAATATGAGATACATTTCTTTGTAACCAATGTGAGATACATCATCTAAAAACTTTTTAAATCAATATCACTTTATAACCAATGTGAAATATTTCTCTTCTATTGCTAATAATTGTAGACTTTTTAAAATCAACATCACTCTAACCAATGTGTAATACATATCATTTCATTTGGTAATAATAGAAGAAGTCTTTTATTTTAAAAATTTTATAACCAACATCTCTTCCTAAATAATGGGATACATCTCTTCTATTACATTGACGATAAAAGTAAAGTCTTTTATCTAAAGACTTTTAAAACTAACATCATTTTTAGCAAATGTAAGATATCTCTTCTATTAGTAATAATAGTAAAAGTTTTTTTTTATCTAAAATTAAAATCAACATCACTTTCTAACCAATGTGAGATATACATATTCTATTGATAATAATGGTAGAAGTCTTCTATTTAAAGACTTTAAAAACAAACATTATCCTCTACCAAATGTATGATACATCTATTCTATTGGTAATAATAGTATTTTTAAAACCAACATTAATTTATAGCCAATGTGATACATCTTTTTCTATTGATAATAATAGTAGAATACTTTGTAACCAATGTGAAATACTTGCATCCATGTGGAAGCTTTAAAAACTTTTGTTTTCAAGTGACTTTGAAAATCAACATCACTTTCCAACCAATGTATGATGCATTTCTTCTATTGATACTTAATAATAGAATTTTTAAAACCAACATCAATTTCTAACCAATGTGGGATACATCTCTTCTATTGTTGTAAAAAAATAGTGTTTTTAGTGAAAGAAATTGTAACTTGAGGCACGAAATTCTTTACGTGTCATTTGTTTGTTGACGAAGGTAATTGCGCAAATTTGTTCTACTCTGGTGAGAGCATCAAAATGATATATTTATTTGTCCAAATCGAAGTTTTGGGTAATAAGATATCAAGACTTAAAGTATAATACTTGTTAAAATAATTAGTGTTTTTAGTGAGAGAAATTATGCAACTTGAGGCACAAATTTCTTTACGTGTCATTTGTTTGTTGGCGAATGTAATTGCAAATGTATTCTACTCGGTGAGAGCATCGAAATCATATATTTATTTGTCCAAATCAAGTTTTGGATGAATAAGATATCAAGAGTTAAAGTATAATACTTATTAAAAATTAGTGTTTTTAGTGAAAGAAATTATGCAACTTGAGGCACAAATTTCTTTTACGTGTCATTTGTTTGTTGACAAAAGTAATTGTGCAAATGTGTTCTACTCTCAAGAACATCGAAATGATATATTTATTTGTCCAAATCAAGTTTTGGATGAATAAAATATCAAAGCTTAAAGTATGATGTTAAAAGTGAGTCATTAGAAGAATATCTAACCTTGAAGAGTTTTATCCCACATTGGTTAGAAGTAATGTTAGTTGTAAATTTTTTAAATATAAGTCTTCTACTATTGACAATAGAAGAAGTTATATATACTAATACTAATACTCATTATCATTATGATTATTATTATGTATTATTATTAGTTAATGGTTAGAAAACCAAAATATATATATATATCTTATATTGCTAATAATAGTAAGTCTTTTATATAATCTAAAATAATTAAAAATCAACATCATTTTTTAACCAATGTGAGATATACATTTTCTATTGGTAATAATGGTAGTTTTTTAACAAAAACTTTAAAATCAACATCACTTTATAACAAATGTATTACATCTTTTCAATTAGTAATTAATAATAATATTTTTAATACAAACATCAATTTCTAACCAATGTGTGATACATCTCTTCTATTGGTAATAATAGTAGAATATTTTGTAACCATGTGAGATACATCTCTTGTAAAAGTGAAAGTCTTTAGTCTTTAAAGACTTTAAAATCTAACATTTTTTTTTAAACAATGTGTTATAATAATATAAAATAATTTAAACTCAACATCATTTTCTAGCCAATGTGAGATATACATCTTCTATTGGTAATAATTGTAAAATATTTTATCATATATATATATATATATATATATATATATATATATATATAATTGGGTGAATGGAAGACTACATGGTGCCACCTCACCACCTTTGATAAATCTTCATTCTAAAGCATCCATGTGGAAGCTTTAAAAACTTTTGGTTTTCTAGTGACTTTGAAAATCAACATCACTTTCCAACCAATGTATGATG
>CM028379.1:84703437-84744055 GCA_013146195.2 Codonopsis lanceolata
TTACTTCCAAGACTCTGAAACCTCTCTTTTTCTCTTCCTTCTTCTTCAGGTAGTTTCTTGACACTCGTTCAGTATTTTGGCTCGGTCTACAACTTGACATAAGTCTTCAAGCTGTAAGGCTATCAATCGATGGCAATCTTTCCATCGAGGCCTCTTTCAAAACATCTAGCCTTTTGTTTGTCATTCTCAGTGAGACACAGGCATACTTTGATAGTTAGTGAACTTGACATCATACTCATTTACCGTCATATTTCCTTGCTCTAGATTGAGAAATTCAAACTGACTTCTTGTCTGCATGCTCAGGAAAATATTTCTTATTGAAGACTTGAAAAGTCTCAGTGTGTACTCTCCCGCCCATTTGCTTCAACAATCCTCATCTGGAGCGCCACCACTCATCGGCATCTCCCGAACTTGAACGTGGCGAGGTTGACTTTCTCTTCTCACTCGTGAGAATCATAGTTCTAAAGATCTTCTTCATACTCTCAACCCATTCTTCTGGCTTAATGGTGTTTGGTGCACTCGGAAGGGCTTATGGCTTCTCTTTTGGAAGAGATGTCAAGTGGGTCCTTTGCCAGTCGGGGTTGAGCTGGCGAGGTTGCAATCTGCGAGCCCGAGGTTCGGGTGCTTGAGGTGAGGTTGCGTGCCGGGGGGTGAGGTGCCTGTGGTTGTGGTTGAGGTTGAACAATCGACCAAATCCGTCTGCCGCTCGTGTCAAATTAAGTAGCCAGAAAGTTCATCATAAGCACGGGGTCTCTTAAGGCGGGATTTCTTTGCGATAAAGGCTGAGCGAGCAGACTTCGGGGCTTGAGGTTTTCGTTATTCACGTTAAGTTGGCTTCGATTGTTCCCCACACTCTCGAAAGCGAGAGTCCGGCTGCTCTTCCTCCCATGTTTCCTCGGCCACGACGCGGCCTCGGTTAGCGTGCGTCCACCTCTACGTGCCATTTGATGCGATACTGGCAAAAAAGCGAGCAAGTGTCAAATAATGCCTAAAATTTTATCACACTAAAATGGTGCTCAAAGCTAATTGGCGTGGCGTAAATGGAAACAATCTACATAATTGTTAAGTAACATCAATTTCTTCCAAAGCTTATCTTATAATCTTGTGCACTTCGAAATACACCAACACGATATATAGTTCTAAATGAATGTCAAACGAATACAAAAATTTCCTCAACATTTATTCAATATCAAACTTTATTCCAATGTCTAAAAAATTGGATACACCTCGTGTATTCCAAGTCTAATAAACTAAAATATAACATATTCTTACGAGTAACCAATAGTGTATCAATCCTAATCAAAATAAAGGAAATCATAACTTAAAGCTATAATCGTAAACTTAGAACTATAATCGCACACTTAAAGCTATTGGGTACGTAACTAATGGTATAAACAAAATTATAACCTTACACTACAATCAATTCCTAATTTTAATTAATTCCTAAATCCCAAAACCATCCGGATCTCAAACCTAAGCTCGATAACCACTTTGTAAGCGCCCCAAACTCTGTCCGACCATTTGGACCCAAAATTTGGTCACGTCACCAACAATCAATACTTAAAATCATAATAAATCCCAACACTAATAATTAATCAACATTAATATCCCTCAATGTAATTAAAATACAACCACCAATGTCTGAAACGAAATCCAATATAAAGCTAATTAAAATTAATAAAATTTTCAAAGTACGAATGAATTATAAATGTCTAAAACTTCTTTGACCATCTTTATTCATTTACTCGAAACAATTCATCTAGCCAAGCTAAATGTCACCTGGAAGAGAAAAAGTAAGAAAGGGTGAACGAACAATGGTCAGCAAGTTCATAAAAAAACCCCTCCGGTTACTAAGGAAGAGTTAACCGAAATAAATCAAGGAATCAAAATCGAAAGTTCCAATATCTAAAATGCGAAAATCAAATAGTCAAAGTTTAAATATTCAGATTTCAAATATATTTTCAGGATTCCAAGTGAAAGATAAAGATACAACAAGCGACTTCGAGTAATCCAATTGTCACCAACCCATACCATGGCGACAACGGACGACTCACAGATAAATATTTAGGATTCCAAACGAAAGATAATAATGCAAAGGACGACTCGAGTAGTCCAATTGTCACAAACTGTCCCATACCAGCTGGAGACAACGGACGACTCACAGATACCAAGATCACATAAGCGGTCAAAGACCTGTTCGAACAATGTTTCGAAAAATTCTAAAGACCCATAAGGGTAAAGGTTTCTAAAGGGTATATCCGGGTAACTAACCATTTGTCAAGTGGTTAAAGGGTTTCGAAAGGTCACATTTACCCGTGACTAGGTAAATCGAACGGTCACATTAACCCGTGACTAGGTAAATCTAAAGGTCACATTAACCCGTGACTAGGTAAATCGAAAGGTCACATTTACGCGTGACTAGGCTGTTTTTACTTAGTGATCAAGGTAGAAACTTTTAAATAATCAAATACATTTTTTTTACAACATGAATTACAAACACACTTATGTATCAAATAGATATCTCACATAAAACATGATAGGTATGTGAGATTAAACGAATGAGCATAATCATGAGTAAGCAAATGAACGAAATCGACGGAGTTCAAAATCAAACACCGATACAAAATCGGCACACGTTTCAAAGAAAGACATTTATCAAAGAAATAAATGAAGCCTAACAGTATGGAACGAAGAATTCAAAAGACCTAAATGAGGTATAATCCCTTACCTCGAAATTGCTTAGCGTAGATGATCCCGCAACACAATTGGTCGACCTAAGCCCGCTTGTCCGATTCTAAAATTACAACGTAGCAAGTCACTAACTAATATTATTCTACTAATTAATTTCTTACGTTCATACCAATTCATAATCCTCAACAATTAACATATCCTAAACGTACACTTAATACTAACTTAAATTAAAAGTTCCAACAAGTACCTCACCAAATGTATTAAAATATAGATTTTCTTTATAAATATAACTTGTTGATACTATAAGATACTCCTATTAAAATATTGTAAATTTCATTCACCAAAAAAAAAATCCAACTTACATACTAAAATGTTGTCTTTCAAAAATATATATATATATTTAGTAATTGTAGTTATTTTAGGTTTTGAAAATCAATAAGTTAATAAATAAATAATAAAACTAAACTAACACACTAACTCTACACACACACTATTCACGCACACACACTACACTGACTTAATCCACTACACACTATTCACGGTACACACACAAAACACACACTATTCACGCACACAAAACACAGAATAGTACACTGTTTGTTTGAATAATTTTTTTTTCTTTTTCAAATCCACCGGTTGACTTTGTGCACTATATGTTGATATATATATATATATATATATATATATATATATATATATATATATATATATATATATATATATATATACACACACACAATATATATATATACAATATATTATATCTATACATTCTCAATCAATCTAATTGAACAAGGTGAAAGAAAAGTTATTTACCTCTATTGCTTGCCACCGACGGCTCTCTCACTCTCGGCCTTTTCTCTCTCTCTTTTTTTTACTCCGTTAATCGATAAAGAGTTTTTTCCTCCTTTAACCCTTATTTATACAAAAACCCTATTAGGTTTCATAATCCTAACATTAAATGGGCCAAGACCAATCTTTTAATTGGGTAATATTATAATTAAACCTAGTCACAAGTGGGCCAAGCCCAAACCAATTTAATTAGTTACTTAATAGGTTCAAAGCATTAATCTAACACAATAATTATAACATTAATTATATAAGTCTAAAACGATTGTAATATTAATTAACACGAATTAATATTTTTTATTTAAAATTATCGGGGTATTACATAAACCTTAAGGAATAAGGAGTAGGGGGCTCCTGATGTGCACTGAAAATACACCCCCCCCCAAAATATTCGCCAAAAGGCCCATAGCAAAGAAAAGGCAAGGGCCCAAGCCCAAAGTAAGTAAAGGGCCTAAAGGCCCATGAGATACTATATATAGAGGGGTCTTCCTTCATTATGGAGGGGGCTCAACTGCTCGATCTCTCTCTCTCTTAAAAAGCACACACGCCTGAGCTCCGATACATTTTATCCTTATTATTGACTCTCACATCAGAGGGCTTAAGTTGGGATCACCTCCCAGCTCCCTAACGGTGTTTTCTCTTTGCAGACAAAACAACCAGATATGCACCGGACGGCATCACTAGTCATGTGCGACGAGACTTTCGGCACCTCCTCTCGTGGTGTGATCACCTTCAAAATATGGATTAAACGACTTTCCTTCTTCTTGCTCACGCCCAAAAATTTGCAAATATGGGTCGTGATCGTTCTTGAAATTTTCCCTCTCTTCACACTAAAATAGGATATACTGAAAATAAAAAGTGTATGCATTTGAGAAATATTTTATCCTACTAGAAATCTAAGGGGTTAATTTGTTGATTACTTACTTGAACTGAATCTGGTTGGATGAAGCTTGGCGAGAGATGGAGAGATTGAGAGGGGTTTACTTGGCAATAAAGATCGACGGCGGTTAGGGAAGCTGGGTCTGACGGATCAAATCGACAACGACAATGGAAAAGAGGAGGAGGCCGGATTCAGAGTGACAGAGAGGAGATGAAGGGTCAATTTTGGCCAGATATGGAGTGACTGATTGAAAGTGGAGAAGACGGTGATGGCAACTGGGGATGGAGATGGGGAAACGAACTGGAGAGAGATGTAAGCTGGGTGTGCGTGTTGGTCTGCTGGAGCCGGCTGCTCGGGGGACATCAATCGGGGGCTGGAGTCTGGATCTGGATTCGGGAAGGAGGGATGCCGCCGAAGTGTTGCACTAAGGGATTGGGTAAGGGTTAAGTTAGTTTTTTTTAAAACTATATATATATATATATATATATATATATATATATATATATATATACATATATAATTTATTCGAATACTATTCGCGAATACTCGAATCGAATACCACCACGCTCGTATTCGTATTCGAATCCTTATCGAATAAAAAAATCGATTCAAATTGAGTCGAATTCGAATATTTCGAATCGAATCTAGAATCGAATCAAATAAAAAAGATTCGATTTGTTTACAAGCTTACCGTGCGGTATGGTTGGGGAAACTGAGATATATCGTTGGACGAGTTGGGTATAGCGATCCAGGGGCAAAAGAAGCATTGAAAGGTCAACAACATGCAGGACCGTTTACAAGTTCTCCAGCATCTGGAGAATCATCTAGCTGTCGTCGTAGGAGAAGCACTTGATCATTTTCGATTTTAATATGTAATTGAATTTGTTGGGCAAGTTTGACATTTTAGACTTTAATTTAATTGGTAACTTAAGGTTCAATGTTTATTTTAATATGTACTTAATTTGTTGGATAAGTTTGACAATGTAGGTTCAATGGTTATTTATTTCGATAACAAACTTGTCTCCACCTAGGCTGGAACATGTGGCTCCTAAACAAGCCCCTCAAGAGTCATAAATTGAGAAGCTAAGGAAATAGTATTCCTATTATTTTTGTTGTTAACCTTGGCCAAACAAAGTGTTTGAGTTTTGGAGTCTGTAGACTAGTTCACACGCTATCTTGCCATTCCAGATTGTGATTCATGGTTCTTTTGTATATTGCATCTTTTGTTAGTATTACAAATTTCACAAATCTTCCTCCCCCCTTTTTGTGTATGTTTGTTATTTTACGTACTAATATGGTCCTACCTCCGTTCCACAAGTTTACTAGCTCTATCCACGAATGAGTTTTCGATGCAACCCTCCAGGACTTGGTTAAAAACAAAATTTCACGCTCTTCTTAAAGTGGAAATGAAAATATTGGGAAGAATACTTGGAATCTCATGTTCTTTGCTACCATTTGGTGGCCTTAGAAATGCAGAAACATGGCTTGTTGCTAAAAAATGAGAGGAAATCCCGCCAATTCGAGTTATAACTAGGAAAGACAGCAATGTGATTTAAGACTAGACCCCTAGCGGACCTAGCCTCCCTCAACTTGGTCCACATGACTGTTGTCAAGTCTAGAGCCTGCGTCCCCATAAAAATGGTGACACCTCTAAATGGGTCCAACAAATGGTTCAACCAAGTGGCTGGTCGTGGAGTCGAGTGTGCAAATGCCGTTGCTCTATGAAAACTTTTTTTCTTTTGGTAAGTAAAAAAATAAAGTTGCACTCGCTAGAAGGAGGGCTCGAACCTCCGACCTTGTGGTTAACAGCCACACGCTCTAACCAACTGAGCTATTCCAGCAAATTAGTAATACATTTTAGTATGCTTGCCATTTATAGGTTCTTTTACAGAAGCCACATTGAAAGTACATGCATGTAGAACAATCAAAAAGAAGTTCTAGAGGATTGCTCATATATGGTGAGGCTCAATATCAGAGCTCTGCTCCATACACGTAGGAGAGGACCAAAGTTTTGGATGCAAAAAGGGAGCATAGGGTGATTTTAAATCATTGATAACTATTGTGTTCCTCATTGTAATTAAGTATTGTACTTGGGGTTGTCGCATAGTGGAGCCAACCGGAGCTTCTGTTCTCTTGGTGAGATTTCAAGAGTTTGGCCATGTTCCATGTCGTATCCAGAGGACAAGCATTCTTCCATGGTACTCAAGGTAATTGCGTCAGTTCTTTCTATCTCATCATCAACCATTGAATCCAAGGATGTGGTTGATGTTGCCGTTATGAGAGTAAAAGAGGGACCTACTCCTCGTCTGGTCCTCACCCTCCTTCGCCATCCGTGAAGTGACTTTCTTACATTTTCAGATATTATGGATTTCTTAAATCTCGAGCCCATCTGCAACAACAATTCTGATGTGAGAGAGAGAGTGAGCGAGAGAGAGAGAGAGATCAGAAGAAGAAGGGAGATTGTATCAAGTTGCCTGAGTAACGATAACATAGAGAGGGAAAGTGATGAAGCTACACCAAAATTGAGAAACAACCCTGTAGATATCAATAGATACATAAACTAGATCAAGTAGTTATCAAAACATAGCATGACATTAGAAAAAGGCTATCTGAACTCTATCAACAGTGATTTACCCAAACGTCAAGCGAATCACAATCAAGCCATGGTCTTGCATGAAACAAGAAGGTTCCTTCACTTCCCACTGGAAAAGGGGAAAAATAAAAACACATTAATGTTGCTGTTGGAACCACAAATGAGTATTACATACCTGATGTTATCAATTAAAGTAAGAAAGTATCATTTGCATTTAGTTTGATGATCCTATTTATCCAAACAATTCAAGATCTCTATGAATATTGTTTTCTGAACAATGCCTCTAGAGGTTCTTAGGTGATTTTACTTCACAGAGCTCAAACAGTTGCATGTAATGTGGAACATACTGCCCCAAAGGAGGGATTTCCCCAAGAAAAACTCCAGTTTTTAAAGTAATGTTTGTGCAAGTAGATCTCGCTGTATTAACTAAAACTACTAGCATAGTAAAAAGCTGCAAACACTATTAAAGGTCAAAAAACGAACATTCGATTTCCATTAGGGATTCCTGAACGACGGAAGAGGTTTTTCCTAAAGAAATGATTCTTTTGCTTAGCCTGACAAGATATTTTAAGGTTTAGACTTACTCGTACCAGATAAGCTCTTTCCCCTATGATAATGGTATGATTTAGCCAAATCAGTTAAGAGTTATGTTTACCAACATTCTGTAATCTGCCTTTATTCGCTTCCATGAATATAAATCTTTCAAAATGGTAAAGCAGTTCAGGCAGATAAATTTGTGGTAGAATCACACTAGAAAATCAAAAGCTACAATCCAAAGTAGAAAAAGTTATTACCATTGACCAAATAAATGTTGCCATCTCCAATGCATTCTGCAAATCAGACAATAACAGCAGATTCAAAGTATGTTTCTTTTCATTCTACAGTTTAAGAGTTCTAAACTTCTAATATGAAAATTCACAAAAAATAAAACATAAAAACTCAAAAATAAAGACGGGATGAATTGTCTTTAATTACCTGGAAGGATACAAGTTGTATTATCCGTAGCAGAAGCCTTGGCTTCCCAAGCCAGAATAGTTCATCTCTCAAGTTAAACTGATGAAATCCTGTCCATTGACTTGCATCCATGGTTTCAACAGCCAGCTTTACCACTATACGATGTAGTTTAGTACCGACCAGGAGGATCAACTTTTGTATATTTTCAAACAGAAGTTGGGAATGAAAGAAAGATACATAAGAAAAGAGTGACCCCGGATATCAAATAGTAACAGACAGATGTGGTGAGTGCTTACAATTGCTGGAAGGAAGGAAATCCAAAAGTAGAGATTTGTTCCTGAACAAGGGCCATATAAGTCGAGCCTTAGAGACCGATCAAATGTTTAAATATATTTATAATTGTTCTTTGATCATAAGCGTCTCATGAAGTGCTCGAAGGGACCACAAGGATTACCGTGAATATTAAGAAGAATGCATGCTATAGCAAAACCCCAGAGCGGTAGACTGCAAGGAAAGAAGAGTTATCAAGTGTATTGCCCCAAAAGCATTAAGTTCAATGCAATTTCATCAAAATGAATCTTAGTCTAGGAAACAAAACGTTATCAAATAATCTCGATGCTCTTTTAATTGGATTGAGTGTAACGGCCGAGGAATCCACAAACCAGGAAACTAAAATAAACTAAACGAAAAAAAAGAAAGAAGATCGAGCATATTTAGATGATTCAAGAATCTCTGACTTCTGAAGGAAATGACGATGAATATACCTAATACCAACGATATCTCGAAATTCATCCTCCATACTTCTAAGCAGATACTGATGAAAATCATATGATAATGGTAGTTGATGAGTCTGCAATAAGATACTGAAGTGTTAGAGCATGATGTACATTGATGTCCTCTCTCCAAGGGATTAAGATTTCAAATCAGTTGTTGTTAGCAAACGGACTCGTGGCCGTTGAGTCCTAATTATATTATTGGTAGTTAGTATCCTAATCCGACAGGATTTGGGAATGACCTAACTTAACCTACAAGAAATAGAGTTCTTTGTGTAATGATAAAAATAGGACAAGTAAAAGGGTAAAACTCTAATAATATAACACGCATAGCTCGGTTTTTGGTGTAGTTGTTCCCTCCCTCTCCAGTACAACTGTTTCTCACCACAATGCTCTGTCTAAGTCTAACTATTAATGCTTGTGGTGTACTTGGTTCGTATCACAAACTGAAAGTCTTCGGCTTTGCTCTAGGGTACAAATTCGCACGAGGTAATCCGTGAATCTTCTTGTATAGTGAATTGTTTTGCTTCCTTCAGCTGGTAACTTAATGCTTAAACCGTGATATCCACTCTTGGGCCCTCTCTCTAAGAGCTTAAGCTTTCAGATGAGTTGGAAACTTAACATGGTATCAATTGGTTTTGCAAGGTCTCCTGTTCTGGTCTCTAGGCCTGCATCTGCTTGGCCAGTTTTTTTTTCCAGTTTGCTTCTGCAGAATGGTACCCTATCTGGTTCGTGATGCACCTTGGTTAATCTCTCTATGTTAAGCGGGTCAGAGATGAGGGCGAGTATTAAAGCATGATATACATCGTTGGGCCCTTTAAGCTGAAAATACAACACAAAGAAACCAAGATTTGCAATAGTTCCCCTTACCCAGTATGTACAAGTTACAACACATATACTGCAAGCTAATGTCACGCGCTCAATAAGCCAGTCATTCCAAAATATAAAATCCCATGTGAAAATAAGAAGGTTTATCTTTCAGCAGATGTGAAATCTTGATAGCAGTTAATCCTTAATCAACCGTGAAAAAGTAAAATAGTTCCGACTTCTCACCAAACCAAACCTCCCCACTCCCTTTGCAAAATATAAAAATCAATATAAAAAGAGAAAAAAGAAGAGGGGGAGGTTCCTGAAAGCTGCCTATACTAAGATTATGAAATACTTCCTCTATCCCAAAGAAAAAAAGAGTCTTACTTTCCTTTTTGGTTTACCCCCAAAAAAGAGTCCCATTTCCAGAAGTGAAGCTATAACTTTCCATTTTTACATCAATTTTTTTCTAAATTCAAAAACATGGTATTTCTCTTATGAATAATACAAAAACATGGACAATAATTTTAGTGTATCATAAAGGAAATATAGAGAAGTAAAAGTACACTACAGCATACAAAATTAGACTTGTCGAATGCAACTCGTTTTTTGGGACGGAGGGAGTATCAAGTGTCATGAGAATCTATGATTTAGAAGGATGGATCAATTGCAACAAAAGTTAAGTTGACTTTGCCACAATTGTGAAAGCAACTTGTGACTTAGCCATAAATGCTTATGAAAAGCTACTAAAGGTACTCGTTATTTGGCTCTATTGTTACCCAGATCAGAGTGCGACCTTCCTTTTACCCATGCTGCATTTCACACAGTTCTATACACCACACTGAAAGGCTCATAAAGAAAATTACCATTTGATATCTGAGAGTATTAAATAAGAGGAAACTGTTAAAGAAAATCTTACAGTAATGAAGCCTAATCGCAAAGCCATGTAGTCAGCTTTGTGTATGGAACTCCAAAACTGACGGCTGAAGCAAACCTGGACAGAGAAAATGGGTATAATCCTGCTCGTTCAATTAATAAACACTACAATGAATGTAAATGATGAAATGAACATAAACGGATAAAATTAGTACTAACTGCCAAATCTTATGCAGCAAGAAAGAAGAGAAAGCAGAATTTCTAGTAAGTACAAAAGCCTACATGACACCTATCAGCATAGCAGTTGTTGACAAAGTACAACATCAAGGAGTTTTGCAGTACACGGGCAGGCATATTGTAGAATAAACATAAGGATAGGTAGCTATGCAATGAGCGGATCTACAAAGCGACAAGTTCCTCAACACATTGGAGACTTGCACAAAAGGTTAGAGAGAATATAGTGAAGAGCTATCTAAAGTGCTGAATGTTTACAGTTAATCCCACAGAGCTTCAAACTCGGTTGAGTAGCTGAAGCAACAAGTGACAAACATATTCTTGATTGATCAAACACCCAATGGTGGAGCTGGCTTTTCAAATGTAAGTATTAGGAACTCAAGGAATAGGAAAGATCTATCTCCCGATTTAATAGACAAAGAAATTACATTTTAATCAAGCCAGAGACAAGGATCTAAAGAATGTGACATTACCAGCCAAACAAGAACTTTGTGCTCACTCCAGGGATGACTAGTCTGTTGATAAATAAATGTAGCTTGTCTTCTAAATCGTAAACTGTTAGCTATGGCATCTGAGGACGAACCTACATCAAGTTTTTTAAAGAAAAGAAGCTGAAGATAAGTCAGAAATAGAAGTAAAAGTAAATTTTGAAATGCAAAGGCTAACCCCAAAATAAGATGGTTAAAATCATCCATTTAATACTACTGCACCTTCTGATTCCTGAAGAGGCATGGACTTGGCTAGATTTTCCCACGTTCTCCAGCTGTAGATCTACATGCAAAAATCACAGTTGAATGATTGATGATCTTTTGTGGAAGATTATAACTTTAGAAATGCACAGAAGAAGGCATTCTCAGAGGAGATGATTTGGACCTTGATCATGGCCAAGGCAATGGCGAAAAAGCTGTAAAGTATATGTGTTATTCCCAGAACAAACAAGAAACGATGGAGTTGGTCAAGACTTCCCTGAGAAGCAAACGATTCACTACCCTGAAAACGTAAACCAACAGCGATTATGTCCACTGTAGCTAGCAATTCAGTACCTGAATAAATATGTTATGCATCAATGCACCTATCTGTAAATGGCATGTTGCTTTGAGAGACGCAATAAAGAAGTTTCTAGATGAAGAACCAGCAAGTGAAGTTAATAAATCATCATGATAAGATTTGACTGAAACAAAGAGGGAGGCAAACAAATACCTCGGGGCAATATTCATTCCCTTCATTGCTCTCCAAATGTCGGGAAATCGAATAATTGGAATAACCAGGACCTGAAAGAGATAAGCGATTCTGTAATATTGCATCCCCAGCATCATTTACCACAGCACATGGATAAAATCGGCTGCTTACGGCCGATGATTTCACACATATTTTGGCCACATAAACAATCCAATGACCCATCAGCAATGACAGCAGACCAAAAAGCATTAACTCTGCTTCCACGAAATGACCAAATGATTCAAACCCAAAATCAATTGTTTAGAATAATCATAAACAAGAATGCCAAATACTGTACATAATTGAAAAAGGAACAAGAAAAAGAAAAATAAATCCAATTTCCTTACCATCCTTGATCTTGTCTAGAGCAGCAAGTAACGATTTCCTCTTCGTCCTATCCAACCACTATGGAAAAGAGAGAGCGGGAGAGGAGAGAAATCAAACAAAACTGTTTAATTCTATTAAATGTTCGTTCGGTAAGTAACAATGATCAGCCATTCTATGTCATTTTAGCATAAATTTCATTCCATAATAGGAGTTCAAAAAGGATGGAATAGAATCACAATTTTTAAGTACCAAACGATCACACAGGGTAAGTGAAATATGATTCAACTGAGTAGCGAAACTTAAGTAAACATAAATTAGAACTACTGAGTATTCCACAAAACGGAAATGTAATGAAGATTTAGAGGAAAAGAATGATAAAGGCGAGATTTTTACCTTTCCAAACAGCTTGAGAGAGCCAGTAATACAAAACCCAATAGTAACCATGACCGTAACAACACTTGCGACGGCCCATGTTGGGGTTTCAGCCAACGATTTCCCTTCTTCTTTCCCCATCATTTATTTTATTAAATCAAGAGAATCTAAACAACTTTGGTTTCTGGGTAGTCTCTGATACGCATTATTAAGGTGAAATGCGAAGACCCAAATCGCCTATTTGACTGATTCTTCACCTACTTGAGGTTGTGAGAGGGAGGGGGGTTGTGCTGTTAATAACGGCAGAGCTCACTTGTGCAGTCCACGCCATTGATGACAACAACTAAATTAATGAACAAAGAAAAAAAAAGACTAAAAAAGAACAGAAGACCATAGAATGACATGCATGGGGTGCAGCGTTTACTACCAGCAACCAACCAGGTGACATTGTACTCAATTTCATAGTTAATTTTGGCCCCACTATCCTGTCAGTGTCCCAATTTTGTTACTCCCTCCTCCGTCCCTAAATTATCGTCCTCCTTTCCTTTTTTATCCGTCCTAAAATAATTGTCCACTTTAAAATTTACCTTTTTAGAATATCACTTTTACCATTTTACCTTTACTTTTTCACTCTACTTTAATTATGGACCACATATACATGGACATTAAAAGAAACTACACATTAAACCAATATAAATAATCAAGTCAATTACTTTTTCTTAAACTGTGCGCCGGATCAAGCAGGACGATTATTTAGGGACGGAGGGAGTATTATTTTCTTTCTAAAATTAATACAGTATTTTTAAAATTTTGTAGTATTTGTTTAAATTATTTTAAAATAATTATTTTTTATTAAAACATTATTTTTGTATATTATTTATAATAAAGTAAAATTTTCATTCACTGACGATATATAATTTTTTTATTCACAAGCGATTTTTGAAATATGAGCCAATCACAATTTCGTGTTATTTTTTTTAAAATTTGGATTGGCCACGTGTCAAGTTTTAAAGGGCACTTGTATAAAAAATATTTACATCCCCAATGAATGAAAATTTAAATTTTTATACTATTCTAATATTAATTGTGAAACAAAAAAAATAAGAGACTGATTGAACCAGATCTAAGTGGTTGATAAGTGAGGCTCCAACATGCCTTAAAAGAATCGTTAAGAGTCATTATTAATCTAAAATTCTTGAATAAAGCTCATTAAACCACTGATTATATGTAACTTCTTTTTTCGATTAATAAAGTTATTTTATATATTTATTATTGTTTACAATATTTTTGTAATACCCCGCCCAACCAAGTGGTAAGAAAATCTTGGATCTGCCCGAGATTGAACCGACACCACCAACGGATATTTTGATAATATTAAAAGGAAAATGTAATAGAATCATCTCTTAGTTTTAAGACCTTCGTATATTAGAATCATTTTTGAAAAGCGATTAAGTAGCTAGGAGGACTTGTGCTTAGTACCTATAAGGAGCCACCCCTACAAGAGGATGAAACTCTCACACTACGGTTGCTAGGACTCGATCCTTGGTCTTGTATCCAAATCTACTAGCTCTTAACCAACTGAACTAAGCCCGTGAGGGCAATATTTTACTTTACTAAGTACACTAAAAGAGGAGTACTTTTTTAAAAGAAAAAAAAAATATTTTCTTACTCTCATAAAATTACACATTTTTTAATATTGTTTCAATTCAATTGTGCTCTTACTAAACTGTGAAGCAGTTACTGATTGGATTCTTAGTAAATTATTTTCTAAAGATTAATTAATACGACGCCTTGCTTTAGTTCTTATTAATTAAAGTTTCTTAATTGAGAAAATATTACATTAGAAATCATTTTCAATGCATATCTAATTTCAATCAACTTATAGTTTGAGTAAAAAGATGAACAACATAAAATTTTGTTCAATTTGATATACACTCCTTTCGCTTTTAAAAACAAGTGTTATATTTAATTTGATTTACAGATTAATAAAAAAAAGTTAGATGATGAACAATTTTTTTCGAATAGCTTAAAAACGAAAGAGTAAATATTTATTTACATGTTGTATACACTTTTTTTTTATACAGGCAGTCTTTAAAACACGACATATGTCAATCATAATTTTTTGTCTTGATTTTTTTAAAATTGTACTATGTGAACACATGTTATGTTTTAAATGTTGCTCCTATAAAAAAGATTTCACACTTGATAAAAATTTAATTTATAAATTATTATATTCTTTAATACTTCTGAGGCTCTAACTTTATAAGTAATTGGTTTTTGTTTTAACAATGCCAAAAAAAAAAAAAAAAAGGATGCCTCAAAGTCGAAACTAATGTGCTAAGTCTAGTCAATGTTTGGGAAAGAACAGTACTAAAATATTCAAGAGGCTGACATTCCCTGTTGTAGTCTTGTGTGTGTGAGATAGAGAGAGGGGTCACGTGGGTCGCACAATGGTTGATCTCCCGACAGCTGTCGTGGGCTGACTAGAGGCGGCCGATTGGTTTCCTTATTAGGAGAGGGAAATGAAGTAGGGTCGGTGACTTATAAATGACAGGATTAAATAATTATTTGGTCTCTGAATTATCTTAAAATTTTATGTTTTGTCCCATTATTATTTTTATATGTGTTTAGTCTCTTAATTCTATTTTTTTAATGAATTTTTCTTTTTTATTGTTACCGTTACTAACAAATTTAATATTGACTAACTTTTCAAAATATCCAAACTATAGGGAGTTAATGTACCAATTGAAAAAATTGTTTTGATAAAATTGGTCACTTGTTTCGATTTTGGAATTCAAATCATTTTGAAACAGTAGAGCCTCCCTCCCTTGCTCACTCCATCACTCAATTCTCTCTCCACTCTCATAATCATAGACATGGAAGAAGGCTCAACCTTGAAACTAATTATGGACAAAGGTCCGAGAGAGGGAGAAACCTTAGAGTTCAGATTTGGATCTGTTATCCGAATAGGCCGGGTCGTTCGTGGCAACACAATCGCCATCAAAGACGACGGTATCTCCTCCAAGCACTTATCCATCCAATTCGATTCCAATATCGTTAATTGGACCCTCTTAGATCTTGACTCCTTTAATGGAACACTTCTCAATGCCGTCAATCTTATTCCTTCGCAACCTACGGCTATTAATGATGGAGACACTATCAAGATTGTAAAGTCTATTTCAATTTTGGTCAAAATTGAAATGTGGGAAGCGAGTCGGTTGAGGCAAAACCCCAGGCGGTGCGGTAGAGGCGGAGAATCGAATAATGTGGCGGTTGTTGTAATTGATTCCAGTCACTGTGGTGGTGAGAGTGAGTTAGGGTTAGAAGTTGGTCGGGAAGGTGGTGTCGGATCGGTGGCGAGGCTTGACCAGCTCTGTGGAGAAAAAGGAAAGCGAATTGGGTTCGTTTGGTGATGGTAGATGGATGGAGGGGGAGTTCGGTGATGGAGCAGGGTCGATGAGACTTAGGATGAAGCCGATTGGAGTGACGGTACTATCCATATCTAGGATAGATGACCGGCGATGGAGTCGGTTGAAGCAGGGACATAGTGCTTCTGTAGATTTGGGTGGAGAATGGAAGAGACATATCGTCGGGATTGGGGCGGTTTTGGAGCAGGAATTGACTGAAGAGAAAGGTTGACGGCTATGGAAGAGGACATGGCAAAAGATTTGGGTGGAGGTCATTGTGTTGGGGCGAAGGTGGAGAAGACGTTGGGCTGTTGTGAGACGCAAGTGTGGAGGGAGAGAGAGAGAGAGAGAGAGAAAGAGAACAACCGCCCTTTTTTTCTGTTTTTTTTTTTGGCCGGAGATGGAATGCGGGGTTGGCTGGAGGTAAAGGATTGTGTTCTTTTCAATTGGGACATTAACTCCCTAAAGTTTGGACATTTTAAAAAGTTAGTCAATGTTAAATTTTTTAGTAACGGTAACGGTTGGAACGAGGAATTGACCACAAAAATCGAATGACGGATCAAATGCATTCAAAATAAATAAATGGACGAAACACAAAGTTTCGGGATAGTTCAGGGACCAAATAATTATTTAATCCTAAATGATATACACCCAAACCCAATCTCAATATCTCATAATACTCTCAATGTTAAAAAATTTCCAACTTTACATATGATGTTATCATTTGTCTCATTTAGCCCCTACCGTTAATGTCTGTTTACAAAGTCACGTTAAATTGTACATGAGGTCATACAAGTGTCTGAACAATTTTGTCATTTCCACTGCATGCCTTATTATTTAATCGGTGTGTCTCCATCTCCAGTCTCCACCTACCTACGTTTCTTCAAAGTTCTTTATTTTTCTTCTACCTAGTCTAATTCAGTACGTGAGTTGTAACCATAGTGGACGTGAGATGTTACTATGGAAAATAGAGGTGTCAATCTGAGCCACCATTACACCAAGCGGAGTCGAACCAAGCCAAACTAAGTGGTTTAGTTGGTTTCGTGGCTTATATGGGTTGGTTTGGTTTGTGAGACACAAAGTGGTTCGGTTCGGCTCACGGTTTGACATGTCTATTCGAGTCAAACCGAACTGAACCAAACCATTTCGAGTCGAACCATGAAACCAAACCACATAACCGAACCATGAAACCGAGCTGAACCAAGTTGAAATATCGTGGTTTGGTTCGGTTCGGCTAAAAACCGATGTGCGCAAAACGCAACTCATACAAGAATACCCGATTGTATCAAGTAATAAAGTGTACATAAATACGAATATCGATCCCACAGAGAATGTGTGTACTTTTCACTCTAACTAATTACCAAAATTTAGGTTTTGTTATTGGGCGAAGATTCATTGCCTTCGTTCGACTACTCATTTTCCCTCTTTCCTAATTGTGATAAGTTACACGAAGGAGGATGCACATACTTTGCTTGGTATGATCCCCAATGTGCCATCGATCGACAGTTGTGATTCCTTGTCTTTTGCAATCTATCAATCACCCAACTGAAAATCAAGCGTGGTAGAGAACAAAAATGTTGGATTGCTCTTATGTTTGGGTGTTTAGTTCTTATTATGGCGTTTGTTGAATCTTGAAATTTAAAAGATTTGCTTAAAAACATTTCACTTGATTGTCAGCCAGGACTAGTAGATTATATTTGGTCAGCTGTATATCATTTTGTCAGCCAACTTTCTCAGCTGATCTATACGTAGCTATAGAATGAGTTTACCTTTCCTTATTTGTTTAATCATACTCTTGTACTAACTCTTTCCCACCTTGTGTTTGTGATAGATGTCCTGCCATATAATATCTCACAAGATCCTTTGTGATCTTGCATCTGTCATAACACATTTTCAAAATTCAAATGTGTTCCTAACGGGTTGCTTGCAAAGACTATCTATAAATACTCATTGGAAGCATTGGTGAAGACAACGAATCTGAAGAATTTTTGAAGTCAAGAAACTTTTCACTCACAAACTCTCAGTCCTCGTCTTCACGAAAACTTTAGCTAGATACTTGCCATTGAAAATTTCTTTCTAGTTATTGTTTAGGCAAAACACTGAGTACTTCATTTCAAATTATTTCGAACTCAGTCAGTTTGTCTCACGAGTTTGATTGTTTCTCAATCATTCTCCCAAACACCGGTCTTTTGCTGTACACTGATCCATTAGAGATCAATTAGATTTTTAATAAAATTAGTGCACTTCAAAAATCCAAGTCTGACCAACTTGGTAGTGGACGTAGCAGTTTATCTGTGAACCACTTCAACTGAATTGTCAGCCATTTCTTATATCCCTGCTAACTGACTTAACACTTAAGAAGTTATTAAACTGATTAAGTGTCAGCCAGTTAACAACACTTGTTTGCTTACTTGTTAAGTTAACTTGTGTTCGAATTCCTTCTCTATATTCAGTGATCAAACATCAAAACAAATTTCTTTTGAAAACTGTTGTGTCAGTCATCTGACCAACTCTCTTCAGCTTAAGGAACTTTAAAAGTGTCAGACAACTGACCATCTCTTCAGTTGACTGACAAAATCAAGTTTTCCGCTGCCAATATTTTATGATTTTCAAATCAACCCTTAAAAGTTTTTAAAAGGCTATTCACCCCCCCTCTAGCCTTAACTGTTGCCATCTGGACTTACAGCGTTGATGTTGCTGCTTCTTGTCGTATGAATGAAGGAATTTGGTTACCCTCTACTTTTGTTTATGATTAATGAAGGCAAAGAAGTTGTGATGGGTAGGTTGATTGGAAGTATAATTTGTTTTTTATGGTTGCCCCTGTTTATGGTTATGGTTAATAAGGGTAAATTTGTTTTGAAATTGTAGTTTTTGAGGAGAGGGAAAATGTGTAGTCATTTTCTTTGATTTTGGTTAATAGGGAAATGTATAATGCTCTGTTTTCCCATGTTATTGTACTACTTAAGTTTTACTCCCTCTGTTTCATCAAAGAAATCCTCATTTGAAAAGTTTAATTATTAAGAGATATATTAATATTATTAAATTAGTTTTAATTACAAAAATAGTTAAGCACAAATAATGTATTTACAACATAAGTGAAAGGTAAATATTAAATGTTATAAAAATCGTAAGTATAATTTTTTAAAATGGACTCTTAGGGTGAAACATCTAAAAATAGTATAATGGACTCTTTGCTTTGAACTGAGGGAGTATTTTATTTTTCCCAACTTCACCAAATGATTCAGTGTACAAATTTGGTAAATTGGTAATGCTCTGTTTTGCATTTCTTCATTAGTTGTGGTTAATGTACAAACTTGGATGATTGTTATTTTTGACTCAATAATTGCCAACATCATTGTCCAAGCTCGGTAAATTGAACTTTGAAAAAATAATAATGTACAAACACAATGAAATTGGCAACAATAAATTGAACCATGAAATTCCGATTGATTGAATTCCCAACTTACAAAAGACTTGGCCCTTAATTAATAATAACAATTAAGTATAAATAAAGGAAATAAAATATTATGTTAATAGTATCAATCAATTTTATAAAAGGGACATCAAAGTCAATCTTTAGTAGGCCTCATTTGGTCGTGTGTTTTGGCCAACAAATGCAATATTTTTGGAGCGTTTCGATAAAAAAAAAAATTGTATCAATGCTGCGTTTGTAAAATTTAGTGTTTCGAAAACGTTGTTGCGTTTTAAACGTTCCAAAATTATTACACCAAACGGGTCTTAAGAAGCCTTTTAAATAAAACAAAAATGTGTGTAAGACAAGTTTTCTTTAGCCGACCCACCGTGTATTGGTGGGTTGAGCTATGAGAGAGTGAGACTTCTTCTTACGAATTATCACCCTTCCCTAATCAAATACTGCGATCTTGTCAAGGAAATTTTGAAAAATTTCAAGTTCTGGGAGATCATCAGAATTGATCGAGCTGACAACATACGAGCAGATTACTTATCCAAGATGGCAGAGGCGAATCTAGCACTACTAAATCCATCAGTCATGATCGAGCACTTGGAAACTCCAGCCATTGACAAACCAGTAGTGATGGAAATCGAGCCAGCGGCCAGAAGTTGGATCGACGATTACAAGGACTACATCGAGCAAAGGGTCCTGCCAGCAGACAAGGTCAAAGCCACCACGGTCAGGAGCCAAGCGTGCAGATACTTGGTAGTCGGGGGGAATTCTATACAAGTGATCTAAGGTCAGACCCATGCTTCGCTGTATTCCCACGGAATTAACTGAGGGTGTTTTATATGAAGTCCACGAAGGAGAATGCGGTGGCCACCCGGACACCAGAGCCCTAGCAGAAAATGTTTTGTGCACATGGTACTATTGGATTGCGCTCAGGAGGGATGCAGAGAAGTATGTTCGTGAGTGTGACAAATGCCAACGGTACGCGGATATACCCAGGTTGCCATCCACCGTACAGACTCCAGTCGTTGCGGCCTGGTCGTTCGACATGTGGGGAATCGACTTGATCAATCATTTACCCTTAGCACAGTACAAATACAAATATGCAGTTGTCACCATCGACTATTTCACAAAATGGATCGAAGTAAAACCATTGGCCATCATTTCAGAGGCAAACGTCATCAAATTTGTCCATGATCAAGTGTGGTGTCGGTTCGGTCTTCCACTGGCAATCATTTCTGACAATGGCACTCAATTTTCAGATAAGTTCACAGCTGAGTGTGCTCGCCTAGATGTCAACCATTGGCAATCATCCGTCGTTTACCCACAAGGCAACGGCCAAGTAGAGGCCGGGAACAAACAAATATTGCATGCACTTAAAAGAAACCTAGAGGGGCGAGCTGGGAAATGGGCAGAAGAGCTACAGTCGGCCTTGTAGGCGGTCAGAACCACTGTCCGGGGTCCAACCGGGGAAACTTCGTTTGCGCTTACCTACGAATTTGCGGCAATGATCCCCGTAGAAATGGCCTTGCCTAGCTACCAAGTTTCCCACTACAGCGAGCAGAATAACCAACTTGCCCGAGCAATAGACCTTGATCTGCTCGAAGAAAAAGGGCTGGATACGCGACTAAGGATGGTCAACTACAAACAGCGAGCAAAGGCTCACCATGACAAACGAGTCCGAGGAAGAGCATTTATGGTCGGAGACTGGGTACTCAGGAAAATTGAGGTAACGGGTCATCGGACAGGATGGGGAAAGCTCTCGCCTAACTGGGAAGGGCCTTTTCAAGTTACGAGCATAGTCAGAGAGGGCACCTACACACTATGGAACCAGGAAGTCAAGGACTTGAAACATTCCTGGCATGCAGATCACCCGAAGAAATACTATCACTAAGCTAGTTCTCAATACACAAATGGGCAAGACCCTCAGCCCTGTTGAGGGTCACCATCATTTTATCAATAAAAGACAAGTTATTTATGATTGTTAGTTCAATTGATTTCTCCGCATTTATCAATTATTTTTGGATTGCTTGGCTAAATCTGTTCGCCAGCCGAACAGATAGGGTCGTGCCCAGTCAACCTTCCACTATACCCGAGTATTTGTGGACATATCTTATCATCTCCGTGAGTAAGATAGGGCCATGATCGATTCACGTATTGGGATGCTCGCCAGGCAGTAGGGGCCATGCTCACAAGGTAGCGGCTAACTACCTCGGATTTCTATAGTGATCGAGCAACACTGTTAGTCGTATATCTCTATACCCAGTTGATATACTAACAACCGTTCCAACATACAAACGTCGGACAGGGCCGTAATCGGTTGCTGGTTGCCGCTCAGAGTAGGGCCATGCCCACTAGGCAGTCTTCAGGATACTCGCTCCAGGGCGATAGGGGCCATGCCCGATCAAAGCCTTGGTTAGAACCAAGCACTTAGCCCGGGCAGGCACGTATGTCCTGCCCGCCCAAAAGCCTTGGCAAGATCCAAGCACTTAATCTGGGTATGAACATATGCCTGCGTACCTTCCAACTTAAATAATATGCTTGTTTAATTAGCCTTATTATTTTTAAGTTAATAATTGCATGAGGTTTGCATGCCAATTTAGTTCTGTTTGTATAATGCCTGTTATGATCAGTTCATACACATACATTCTAGTGTTAAACAAAGTGTATGAAAAATGAAGGAGCAATTATAAAAAAAGTAGTTCTCTGTTCATAAAGGGAAAGAATTACAGTCAGGAGTCAAAAATGGTGGCACGCAGGCCGAACAAAAAATGACACCCCTAAACTAAGCCTGTTTTGGACGGGGAGGAAGATCCTTAGTGCTTGTCCGGTATTGTATCTCATACTGAAGGTTCATCTCTTTCCGAACAACTTCATCTTCGACAGCCTTGGCCGCAGCTTCCGCCTCCATCTACTCGCTCTCTTTCAGCGTTTCATCCTCAGACTCCAAGGCCTGGATCAGCGAGTAGATGTTTACATCCAAGGGGGTAGGCAGGATCCAAGGCACACGCCCAACCTCTGCGTCATCCTTAGCAAGGGTCTCCGGTTCGTCCTTAGTATAAGGAACCAGATGATGAAACTAGTGGGCAGCGTCAGCATACGGGTCAACACACATCCCATTCAGCCGTTGTGTTCATCCCCACCCCGCCATGGCTCGCGAGCATCCTCAGGATATGATTAGTGCCATGCGTGAAGTAAGGTACAATGGCCGCATCCACAGCATCTTCAAAGGCCGAGGAGCCCTTGAAGTCTTCCACCGCCGTCTCCCTGGCAGCGGATAGCTTAATTAGCCATCAAGTCAGTCACCAAGTTTGCATCCTTGATGACCTGCATCTTTAGGGCATCCCGCTTCATCTGCAGCGAGTCCCTCTACTTGGTAATTGCGGCCAGAGTATCCTTCCCTTTCTCCAGAGCGACATGGTTTTTCTTCATCTGGCCAACCAACTCGATCTTTTCAGCAACCAAAGTGCTGTTTTGGGTAGCCAGCAGCAAGTTGCGTTCAAACAACTCAGCTTTTTTCTGCTTCACAATAGCATCATTTGTCTCCAGCTAGTCGGCCAGGGTAGCAACCTGCTCGACTTTCTCCTTTAGAAGGCCCTTAAAGGCCTTATAGTCTGCCCCCCACCTTTTTCTGGACCTCCTTCTATTTGTTGTACTGGTTATATAAGTTGGTACAAGTAGTGGCAATCTGTAAACAAAGAGCAGAACAGTTAACGCGTTATATAAGGTGGTCTCACTATTTTTTTTATATGTGTTTAGTCCCTTAATTTGATTTTTTTAATCAATTCTCACTTCCTACCGTTATCGTTACTAAAAAATTTAACATTGACTAATTTTTCAAAATGTCCAAACTATAAGGAGTTAATGCACCAATTGAAAAAGATTTGTTTTGACAAAATTGGCCACTTGTTTCGATTATTTCGAAACAGTGGAGCCTCCCTCCCTTGCTCACTCCATTACTCAATTCTCTCTCTTCACTCTCATAATCACAGACATGGAAGAAGGCTCAACCTTGAAGCTAATTATGGACAAAGGTCCGAGAGAGGGAGAAACCCTAGAGTTCAGATTTGGATCCGTTATTTGAATAGGCCGAGTCGTTCGTGGCAGCACAATCGCCATCAAAGACGACGATATCTCCTCCAAGCACTTATCCATCCAATTCTATTCCAATATCGTTAATTGGACCCTCTTAGATCTCGACTCCTTTAATGGAACACTTCTCAATGTCGTCAATATTATTCCTTCGCAACTTACGTCTATTAATGATGGAGACACGATCAAGATTGTAGAGTATTCTTCGATTTTGGTCAAAATTGAAATGTGGGAAGCGAGTCGGTTGAGGCAAAACCCCAGGCGGCGCGGTAGAAATGGAGAATTGAATAATGTGGCGGTTGTTGTAAGTGATTCCAGCCACCGTAGAAATGGAGAATTGAATGGGAATGTGGGCTCCAGCCACCTCACCGGTGGAGAAAAAGGAAAGCAAGATGGGTTCGCTTGGTGATGGTTGATGGAGGGGGAGGTCAGTGATGGAGCAGGTTCGATGAGACTTAGGATGAAGCCGGTTGGAGTGACGGTACTATCCAGATCTAGGATAGATGACCAACGATGGAATCAGTTAAAGCAGGGACATAGTGCTTTTGTAGATTTGGGTGGAGAATGTAAGAGACAAACCGTCGGGATTGGGGCGGTTTTGGAGCAGGAATCGGTTGAAGAAAAAGGTTGGCGGCTAAGGAATAAGACATGGCAAAAGATTTGGGTGGAGGTCGCTGGGTTGGGGCGAAGGTGGAGAAGACATTGGGTTGCTGTGAGACGCAAGTGGAGAGAGAGAGAGAGAGAGAGAGAGAGAGAACAACCACCCCTTTTTTCTTTTTTTTTTTGGCTGGAGGTAAGTGATTGTGCTCTTTTCAATTGGGACATTAACTCCCTAAAGTTTGGGCATTTTAAAAAGTTAGCCGATGTTAAATTTTTTAGTAACGGTAACAGTAGGAACGGGGAATTGACCACAAAAATCGAATTGATGGACCAAACGCATTCAAAAAAAATAAAGGGACGAAACGCAGAGTTTCGGGACAGTTCAGGGACCAAATAATTATTTAATCCTAAATGATATACACCCAAACCCAAATCCAATCTCAATATCTCATAATACTCTCAATGTTAAAAAAATTTCAACTTTACATATGATGTTATCATTTGTCTCATTTAGCCCCTACCGTTAATGACTGTTTACAAAGTCACGTTAAATTGTACATGAGGTCATACAAGCGTCGAACAATTTTGTCATTTCCACTGCATGCCTTATTATTTAATCGGTGTGTCTCCATCTCCAATCTCCACCTACCTACGTTTCTTCAAAGTTCTTTATTTTTCGTTTACCTAGTCTAATTTAGTATGTGAGATGTAACCATAGTGGACGTGAGCTGTTACTGTGGAGAATAGAGGTGTCAATCCGAGCCACCAATACACCAAGCAGAGTCGAACCAAGCCAAACTAAGTGGTTTAGTTGGCTTCGTGGCTTATATAGGTTGGTTTGGTTTGTGAGACACAAAGTGGTTTGGTTTGGCTCTCGGTTTGACGTGTCTATTCGAGTCAAACTGAACTGAACCAAACCATTTCGAGTCGAACCATGAAACCAAACCACATAACCGAACCATGAAACCGAGCTGAACCAAGTTGAAATATTGTGGTTTGGTTTGGTTCGGCTAAAAACCGATGTGCGCAAAACGCAACTCATACAAGAATACCCGATCGTATCAAGTAATAAAGTGTACATAAATACGAATATCGATCCCACAGAGAATATACGTACTTTTCACTCTAACTAATTACCAAAATTTAGGTTTTGTTTTTGGGCGAAGATTCATTGCCTTCGTTCGACTACTCATTTTCCCTCTTTCCTAATTGTGATAAGTTACACGATGGAGGATGCAAATACTTTGCTTGGTATGATCCCCAATGTGCCATCGATCGACAGTTGTGATTCCCTGTCTTTTGCAATCTATCAATCACCCAACTGAAAATCAAGCGCGCTAGAGAACAAAAATGTTAGATTGCTCTTATGCTTGGATGTTTAGTTCTTATTATGGTGTTGATGTTGCTGCTTCTTGTCGTATGAATGAAGGAATTTGGTTACCCTCTACTTTTGTTTATGATTAATGAAGGCAAAGAAGTTGTGATGGGTAGGTTGATTGGAAGTATAAATTTTTTTATGGTTGCTCCTGTTTATGGTTATGGTTAATGAGGGTAAATTTGTTTTGAAATTGTAGTTTTTGAGGGGATGGAAAATGTGTAGTCATTTTCTTTGATTTTGGTTAATAGGGAAATGTATAAGAGCATCCCCAATGTAGTTTTAATTCAACTTCTTATACATTAAGAATTGGGTTGAGTGGCCACTTATGAGCCAACTAGGAGAGAGAAATGCTATTTACTTCCTAAATAGGAAGTTGGTCTTGGGAAAAGGAGTTGTGAGGGGGAGGGGGCGTCTGAGTGTGGGGGGAGGGGGGGCCTGACCGCATGACATTATTATTTTGTGTGTGTGTGGGGGGTTGGGGGTTGGGGGATGGTTTTGTATTTATTTTATGGTATGATGTTAAATTTAATATTTTTTGTGTAAGAAGATGCGTAAGAAGATTATACAATGGGAAGATATATTCTTAAGTGAGTAAGAAGATATAAATATGTAGGTGACAGTGGGACTCAGTTAAGAAGTTGCATAAAAATATACAACATTGAAGATGCTCCAATGCTTTGTTTTCCCCTGTTATGGTACTACTTAAGTTTTACTCCCCCCGTTTCACTCAAAAAATCCTCATTTGAAAAGTTTAATTATTAAGAGATATATTAATGTCATTAAAGTTAGTCTTAATTACAAAAATATTTAAGCACAAATAATGTACTTACAACATAAGTGAAGGGTAAATATTAAATGTTATAAAAATCGTAAGCATAATTTTTAAAAATGGACTCTTAGGGTGAAACATCTAAAAATAGTATAATGGATTCTTTGCTTTGAACGGAGGGAGTATTTTATTTTTCTCAACTTCACCAAATGATTCAATGTACAAATTTGGTAAATTGGTTAGGGTAATACTTGAGTTATTCTCATTTTGTACCAAAATATAGGTACTCTATGATATGACACATTTTTATTAGTTGGAGATTTTGTGGGTCATACCACTCTAACCAATAAGAGTGTACTACGTCATAGAGTATCCATATTTTGATACAAAATGAGAGTGGTCCTAGCATTGCCTAATTGGTAATGCTCTGTTTTGCACTTCTTCATTAGTTGTGGTTAATGTCCAAACTTGGATGATTGTTATTTTTGACTCAATAATTGCCAACATCATTGTCCAAGCTCGGTAAATTGAACTTTGAAAAAAATAATAATGTACAAACACAATGAAATTGGCAACAATAAATTGAACCATGAAATTCCGATTGATTGAATTCCCAACTTACAAAAGACTTGGCCCTTAATTAATAATAACAATTAAGTATAAATAAAGGAAATAAAATATTATGTTAATAGTATCAATCAATTTTATAAAAGGGACATCAAAGTCAATCTTTGGTAGGCCTCATTTGGTCGTGTGTTTTGGCCAACAAATGCAATATTTTTGGAGTATTTCGATAAAAAAAAATTGTATCAATGCTGCGTTTGTAAAATTTAGTGTTTCAAAAACGTTGTTGCGTTTTAAACGTTCCAAAATTATTACACCAAACGGGCCTTAAGAAGCCTTTTAAATAAAACAAAAACGTGTGTAAGACAAGTTTTCTTTAGCCGACCCACCGTGTATTGGTGGGTTGAGCTATGAGAGAGTGAGACTTCTTCTTACGAATTATCACCCTTCCCTAATCAAATACTGCGATCTTGTCAAGGAAATTTTGAAAAATTTCAAGTTCTGGGAGATCATCAGAATTGATCGAGCTGACAACATACGAGCAGATTACTTATCCAAGATGGCAGAGGCGAATCTAGCACTACTAAATCCATCAGTCATGATCGAGCACTTGGAAACTCCAGCCATTGACAAACCAGTAGTGATGGAAATCGAGCCAGCGGCCAGAAGTTGGATCGACGATTACAAGGACTACATCGAGCAAAGGGTCCTGCCAGCAGACAAGGTCAAAGCCACCACGGTCAGGAGCCAAGCGTGCAGATACTTGGTAGTCGGGGGGAATTCTATACAAGTGATCTAAGGTCAGACCCATGCTTCGTTGTATTCCCACGGAATTAACTGAGGGTGTTTTATATGAAGTCCACGAAGGAGAATGCGGTGGCCACCCGGACACTAGAGCCCTAGCAGAAAATGTTTTGTGCACATGGTACTATTGGATTGCGCTCAGGAGGGATGCAGAGAAGTATGTTCGTGAGTGTGACAAATGCCAACGGTACGCGGATATACCCAGGTTGCCATCCACCGTACAGACTCCAATCGTTGCGGCCTGGCCGTTCGACATGTGGGGAATCGACTTGATCAATCATTTACCCTTAGCACAGTACAAATACAAATATGCAGTTGTCACCATCGACTATTTCACAAAATGGATCGAAGTAAAACCATTGGCCACCATTTCAGAGGCAAACGTCATCAAATTGAAGGATGTTTAAGAAATCGAAAACTCAATCATAGTGGTTGATATATATATACTTACCATAAATGAAATTTAAATGTGATTTTTCAGCTATACTTTGGAAGTTGAAACACTTTAATTAATATGAAATTTGTATTTTTCATATACATTATTGTATATGGATATCTTCAATTTATAACTATTATTCCCTCCGTTTTCAAATTAAAGTCTTCCTTTCTTCTTTTGTGTTCTAAAATTATTGTCCTCTTTCAGAATTTTATCTTTTAAAAAATCATTTTTACCACTTTACTCTTACATTTTCTACTTATTTTAATTATGGACATATATTTAAGGACCTTAAATGAAATAACACGGAAAAAAAAATATTGTCAATCACTTTTTTCTTAAATGGTGTACCAGGTCAAAGAAGACGACGATTTGAAAACAGATGGAGTACTAAAATAGTTATATAATCGTATTATAAATAGTTTTAACGAACAAAAATATTATTCGAACATCACATCGTACGGGTATAATAGGTTTTGAGGTGGTGTATTGCTTAAATATAATAGGTTAAAATTGACAATTTACTTGGCACGTGGCTTAAGGGTGAAGTTGAGATTTTACTGTTGTAGCTTTATAAATAGTAGACATTTTAGTGTTTTTCAATGAGTTTTTTTTATTTCTTATTTTGGAAATGGTCATAAAAAATAATATTCTTCATCAATAATTTTGTTGAAGTCTTTTGAACAATGTGTATTAAAGTTTTTTGAATTATTTAGTCCGCGAGTTGAAAATAATAGTATGTCTGGATGATTTTTTGTATTTATTTCTTTAATTTAATAATCTTATATAAATTGTGTTGCAAAAAATATTGTTTCCCAGCAATATAATATTGGAGGTTTTAATCAAAATATTTCACATCCTACTTTAGTTATTCATTTATTAGATATCACGAATGAGACGATATATTATATTATTTTAAAGTAAATTTTATTAAAGATTTTATTTTATATATTTTTAAAACATTACATATTTTTTTCCAGCTACTACACAAGTACACGATACAGAGAAGAACAATTTTTATACCTACTCAC
This sequence comes from Codonopsis lanceolata, assembly GCA_013146195.2. Classification (NCBI taxonomy): domain Eukaryota; kingdom Viridiplantae; phylum Streptophyta; class Magnoliopsida; order Asterales; family Campanulaceae; genus Codonopsis; species Codonopsis lanceolata. Next base: position 84,732,514 of record CM028379.1, read on the forward strand.
ATTTCACAAGTTCAAATATCTCGCCCATTGTTGATTCAACAAATTATGAAGAATGTTCAAATCCTATTGCCATTTCGAATAAGAAAAATCGTTTAAATAGATATCGCTCGCTTACTCAATGTAATTTTTTGTTATGCTTGTTACATCTTTTAATTTTTATTATTAAGTAGATTCAAAGTTATTCATGTTTTTTTTTTCTAATTCACAATATTATTTTTTTACTAAATAAATAATACCTCATATTTTGGCCAAACGTTTGATTTTTCATAACTTAAAAATATAATAATAAAGATATCATAAAAAATAATGATATTTAATACATTGCAACTTAGGATTAGTACTTTACACAAAATGTAATTGATTTTCTTAATTAATATTTTTGTTTATATAATAAGTTAAAAGGGAATATATGAATCTTACCTTTAATGTAAGTGTGGGTCCCAATGGGCACAATAATAAGCTAGAAGGGGGGGGGGGTTGAATAGCTTATTAAACACTTAAAACTTTTTGGTAAACACTTTGAAAGATACTTGCAATCTATTGAAAAGATTCAAGTAGCGGAAGACCTTCAAAGTAGTTGTTCCAGGTCTGCCGATAAGGACTACCGGTAGACCTTTACAAGTTACTTAAGTTCTGCTGAAAATTGATAAAGATAATTAAAGTAATTGTCCAGTTCAAATATCAAACAAACAGTAAGGAATAACACAAGTATTTTGGGATGATTCACACTATAATGAGTGCTACGTCCACCACCAAGGCAGTCAACCTTGGATTTAAATTGTGCACTATGTTTTCCACTAGATCAATTACAAAGAATATCCCTGATGGATCGTGTACAAAATATTGACTTGTGTTTGTCTAGGGAATTAAATATCTCAGAAATACATGATATTTAATTCGTGCAGAAGTATAGTTAATGAAAGTAAACAACAAGAAGATAAAGCAATAAGTGTTGATGAGCAGCTTCTTGTTGTTGACGAGGACTTGTAGATCTGTTGAGGATCTCTTGATTGCACTGAGTTGAAAGACTTGGAGTTTATGAAGTTTCAGAGCAATCCTTTAAGTGTTCCATTGATTCTGTACAGTGTTTTGTTCCAGTCATCAATGGCAGCATTTATAGCAGGTGCACTTCAAAAGATCCGTTGGAGAAGACGAATACTTCAACATCTCTTTTCATCAATGCATTAAATGCATGGGGCTGTCAGTCAAGGATTTTCGTCTTCACAGATATCTAGAGCAGGGAATGATTTCTGAGATCTTTAAAAAGGTGGGCGATTTAGGTGTCAGATCTCTGAGAGTTGTTGCAGAGACTAGGGGACGGTTGCTTTTCTCCTCGCCATCAGACGAAAAGTCTTCCTGCTTTTCGGAAAGGTTGCTTTCGGCGGCTTGATATGTCAGGGAATGTCTTGGATTTAATTCAAACAAAGATTAGGATAAGTTTGAATTAATCCAATTAATCTTTGCTGGATAGAACACGTCATAGAAGACTAGGTGGACACGAGGTCTGCCGTTTTTGGCGAAGCGGTCTTAGATGAAGCTTGTGGAGAGGTCTTCCGCCGAACTCGTGAAGTCCTATAAAAACTATACAAGGCAAAGTTCTATACACAGTTGCCATGCTAATCGATACGCAGCCCGATTAGCCATTGAAATATAAAACTAATGTAATGAACTGAACATATATAAATCTAACATAAGAATCAACAATCTCCTCCTATTTATATCTGGTCATCATTACTACAAATGAGGGCTTAAAACAGACTATTTGATAGATAATAACATGTCTGAGAAATATATCTATAGAGTAACAGAAGACATGCCTCTATCAAACAGAATAACACCTCAAATGTAAGGGACTAATCTAAGTGCATACAAGGGTATAAGAAATCACAGAATAACACACAGATTAGTAGCAGTTCAAATAAATTTAAACTGATTGTTTAAATTCTAAACAGATATGAATATAAAGCAACAAGAATTTAAACAAGATAACCTTTTTGAAAAACAAGTAATCTTCTGTATTTATAAACAAGAAGTTTACATATCACAGAGTTTTCAAAAATGAAGATAAATACAAAGGTAAGGGAAGAAAAGATACATAAACTACTAAGGTCTTTTCCCTTTTCCTTTGTCTGCAGCCTCCTTTTCTCTACGTTCTCGCTCAAGCTCTTCCATTCTTCGTTCAGTATTAGTCATCGCCGATCGGAGGTCCGGTGGAGCGAGAACGTAGTCCGATTCTTCACGAAGACATTTCTCTTCCATCGCATTCTCGTTGATTGACCTCATTTGCTTCTCCTCCGTGATGGCCAGATCACGATCACGGTTGGCATTCATGACTTCGTGAGCAGAGTCTCGAGCAATACGGTTGAGTTCGAGAACAGGAGGACGACCGTGGCCGAGATGGAGAGTGATGGCATGGAATAACTCGTAGAAAAGTGAGGAGCAGATACGGACACACTCATCTCGTTGAGCTTCAATGTTGATCTTGACATCGGTAAAGTCGTGTCGTATCTGTCCAAACCGAGTCCAGACATCCTCTTGGAATTGTCGTAGAAGGGCGGCAGTGCGGTCATTGGCTTTTGAAGCGGCAGTGGCTATTTCGGCAGCGGTAGTGATGCTTGTAAGCTGGCCTAGCCGTTCATATATAACATCAGTAGGGACAAAATTTCATCATTGGCGTGCGGATGAAGAAGTTTCTTGGCCAATATGAATGGTGCCGGCAGAGGTAGAGTCTGCAGTCCGTATGGGTTGTTAGAGAGGAGGAGTGATGGAGGCGGAAGAAGACGAGTCTTGGGTTGGTATGGTGTTGGTGGAGGAAGATATGGTAATGGGTGGAGGGGGAGGTGGTGTTGGAGGGGAATCAATCTCAATGTCAGTGTCAGAATTGTCACTGATATGAGATGATTTGGGTAAGGGATCGGTAGAAAACCAGAAGGAAGGGGCAGGGTAGAATAGGGATTTTGGTTTTCTAAGGGAAGGTTGAGAAGGTTGATGGGTTGGGGTAAATAGGTCTGCTACTGACGAAAGTTCGAAAAGGAACTTTACGGCAGTAGAGTCTAATGGCTGGGTGGGAGGGATTTGAGTTTGCTGTGGTGTGGTTGAAGAAGTTGGTTGGGATTGGGGAGGTGAGGAAGGTGTAAATGGGTCATGTGAGTAGTTGAAAGGGGAAGGTGGAGGAGGAGTGGGGGTTCTGGCTGTCTCCTCCTGAATTTGAGACTCCTCCTGAGGGATAGACTCCTCCGGAGGTGGTGAATTCCTTTGAGTAGATGACTCAGGAGGAATAGATGAAGGGTTGTGAGGAATAGATGAAGGGTTGGCAGGTTGAGGGTTGTGAGTCGGTAGATGGTTGGGCGTCGGTAGAGGCGGTTGGTGGGGCGTCGGTAGTGGTAGTTGGTTCGGCTGCGGTAGGGTTGGGGACCGGTAGCTCTCCTTTTCTTCCTTAGCGGTGAATAGGAGACTCGCTTCATCGGTAGAGGTTGGAGGGCTAGGGTGGGCTGGTCTTCAAAGGTTTTACGAAGTCTCCTTCGTTTGGGTTTAGGAGTTGGTGTAGGAGAGGGTGATGTTGATTGAGTGGTTTGGGTAGGAGGCTGGGAGGATGGCTGTTGAGTTTGAGAGGTTGGCTGGGTTTGGGCTGGTGAAGGTGAGGAATGGCTGGATTGGCCTGGTGCCTTGTTCTTTTGGCCTTCCTTCATCTCCTTCCTAACCCATTTGGCCTGCTCCTCTTCGGTTGGAGTGGCCTCTTAGAGCCTAGTCTTCTTTCTTGCCACTTGGCTGCCATCTTGGTCCAATTTAGCGGTCTGCCTCATCGGCCAAGTCTTTGGCCTGATGGAGGGGCGCGGCCACTTGATCGTCAAATTTTGCAGAGGCCTTCTTGAAGGTTCTGCTTGCTGCGTCATGTGCTTCCATGTTGAGCGAGTGACCAAAAGATAGGTGCGAGGCTTGGCCCACTTTGTCAAGGGTAGCGGCGGTAGACCACCTACGGTAGTCGGCTTGTTCTCGTATTCGGTATACTTCTTGAAGAGCGAGGGCATGAATTGCTTCTCCTTGGCCCTGTAAACAACTCATCTTCTTTCAAAGAAGAGTTGACATTAGCATCATCCCTTAGAAGGGCATTAATCAGCCTCACAAAGGGGCGTTTGCAAGTGGGGTTGTTCTTTGCTTTCTCCACCCACTGTTTTAACTCATTGAAGATGATGGCCCCCCAGTTGAGACGTAGCTGAAGGAATACGACACTTGTCAAGTTGATTTGCTGGGCCGTAAACATATCATGAGCTCCACTCTCTTGAATAAAGCCCCTTCAATACATAAGGTGGTTAGTGCGATGAGCGTCAAGAGGAGCAGTTGAGAAGCATTTTTCCTTGAGGTTCCACGAGGGTGTCTACTCCCTCATGGCTTCGAGCATGTCTGACCTCGGCCATAGTTCTGCAGAGCTCCACGTAGTACTGCGCCGATAGTGGAGATTGATTTAGCGGTAATGGTGATGGGCGGCCTCGAATCCACCCTAAATGGCTTGTTCATGAGCTCCATTCTACGATAGAATTCTTACGCGAGAAAGATGCTATAATTTTTTTTGTCGTTGAGGCGGAAGAGGGAAAGAATCCCGAGGCGTTCATGTCCTCATGAAGCTTTGGCCGGCGGTATCAGTGTTGATTGAGGCGAAGGTCATGCACATTCTGGAATATATAGCCGGGTCGAGGGAGGCGACAATGATGATGTCATGAGGCGAGGAAGGTGGTATCCCGAGAAGGTTGATATTGACTGGGAGGAATGTAGGTTTGGGTTCAATCTCTTTAAGCTGTCTCGCTTCGATTTTGAAGTTCTTGCCATTGTCGTCGATGAGAAGAAAAACAAGAAGGATTTGGATTTGCGGAAAGTAGTTCTGAGGAGAGAGAGAGAGAGAGTATGAATAGAGAGAGAGAGAAATAATTTGTCAAAGGATTAAAGTTTGGCAACAAGCAAATGTGACTCCTTTGGATCTGCACAATCTAACAAACACAAGCAGCAAACATAATGTCGGGCTACTAGCGATAAGGTAAAGAAGTGAACCTATGATTCCTCGGTACTTGGTCATGTTCTCTTGCTTTCCCTTCTCATCTTTGTCAAGATGGCGTCGGTAGAACATTGGAGTTTGAATCCTTTAATTTGAATCAAGACCGAACTTCTTGATTAGTTCCTTTGCATATTTGGTTTGGTGATGAAGATTCCATCGGAAGTGCATTGTATCTGCGTCTAGAAAGTTAAGTTCACCCATCATGCTCATCTCGAACTTGCTTTGCATCGGCTTCTCGAATCTTTTACATAGGCTTTGGTTAGTTGATCCAAAGATGATGTCGTCCACATAGATTTGTACGGAAGAGAATGACCTTTGTGCGAGGATGAATAAAGTGGTGTCTATTCTTCCTCTCACGAATCCTTGTTCTATTAAGAACTTGGATAGAGTTTCATACCAAGCTCTAGGAGCTTGCTTCGAGGCCATAGAGCTTTCTTGAGTCGGTAGGCGTGATCGGTTTATGCGAAATGACAAATCACGGAGGCATTCACGTATCTGGTTTCTTGAAGATCACCATTCGAGAAAGGCACTCTTTACATCCATCGATACACTTTGAAGTCCATGAGCGAGGCATAGGCTAGAAAAGAGTCGATTGCTTCTAGTCTAGCAATAGGAGCAAAAGTTTCATCAAAGTCAATTCCTTCTTCTGTCGGTAGCCACAATGCAACGATCTAGCTTTGTTTACGGTGACATTTCCATCTTCATCTCTTTTGTTTAGAAAACCCACTTAGTGCCGATATTTGGATGATCGGTCGGTCTTTGAACTAAGCTCCACACCTTACATCTTTCAAAGCTGGTTCGGCTCTTCTTGCATAGCTTCAATCCATTATGATCTTCGATAGCTTCATCAATCTTCTTTGGTTCGAGTTCGATACAAATGCATAAGCAAACATAGTTTCTTCTCGAACTTTATTTCTCGTCGAACTCTTGTTGAGATCACCAATGATTTGAGAAATGGATGATCTCTTGCTTCAATAACGAGTTGGAGGAAGATCACTTACAGTGGAGTTCTTCCCTTAGAATTCGGAGTATGTTGAGAAGGAGATTCACCAAATGCAGTTCGAGAAGAAATAGGATCTTCAAAACTTCATTTTACGGTGAACAAGAAGGATGAGTGATCGTAAAGGTGCTTGGGGTAAAGCGAAGAGATGGGTTCGAGGTCAACAGAGAGTTGTTTGTCGGTACGGCGAGTTCTTGTCTAGGTGAAGGGTTATCGGTACTTGAGGGGTCTGCGGTTCCGTTTTGATGAGGAGTGGAAGTAGATGTATTTGTACTGTCTCATCATTATGAGAATCATTAGCAACGTTCGGACCTTTCTAGGCTCTAAGTCATATTCATCAAAAGAAACATGCCTGATTCTAAAATTTTTAAATTAGTTTCTTGAAAATGCGAAATGCTTTTGAATGTTTGGAATACCCCAGAAAAATTCCTTAATGATTTTGCATCAAATTTTCCTCTATATTCTTTTCATTATAAAGAATAAAACATTTACAATAGAAGATTTTAAGAAATCCTATGTTTGGGGATCTTCCTCTCCATATTTCATATGGAGTTTTGTTATGAAACTTGTTTGAGGGGATCTATTGCAGGTAAAACATGCGGTGATACTTGAAATACTTCGGAAGTTTAGCTTACGCCAACATTGTTCTAGGCTGCTTGTCAGTGTTACGTTCTTCCGTTCACTACACCATTTTGTTGAGGAGTACGGAGAGCCGAGAGAGAAGTTGTGGTCAGAGTGGTCATCGCGGTACTTCTACACCATTGTTCTTGAATTGAGTGCCATTATGCGATCTTATGTAAACATGTCTTCAGCTTTTGAGTTTGAAGTCTTAAAACGTGACTAGATCATACGTTTCATCTTTAGATGTCATAGTTTCAATCCAAGTGAATCAGGGTAGTCGTCCCGACTACTTGCAAGGGTGTGTACTGTCTCTGAAATCTCTTGGTATTTGTGATTGGTCAAAGAGATCCATATGCGAGGATTGAAGAGGAGTGCGTTTGTTGACAATACATGCTTCTTTTGAAGGAAGACTTGGAAAGTTTTCCTAGTTATTTGTGGGTCCCAATGAGCACAATAATAAGCTAGAAGGGGGGGTTGAATAGCTTATTAACACTTTAAAACTTTTAAAGTAAGTTCCTTGAAAGTTACTTGCAATCTATGAAAAGAATCAAGTAGCGGAAGACCTGAAAATTGTTCAGGCATAGATAAGGACTACAGTAGACCTTTCTGATTACTTAAGTTACTGAAATGGATGAAGTAAACAATGAAATTGAGTAGTTCAATAATTAAGCAGACAGAAGGAAATAACACAAGTATTTTGGGATGGTTCACACTATAATGAGTGCTAAATCCACCAAAGCGATCAATTGTTTAAATTGTGCACTATGTTTTCCACTTAGATCAATTACAAAGAATATCCCTAATGGATCGTGTACAAAATATTGACTTGTGTTTGGGTCTAGGGAATTAAATATCTGTAAATACAAGATATTTAATTAGATGAGAAATATAGTTAATGGAAGTAAACAACAAGAAGAATAAAACAATAAATGTTGAAAAGCGACTTCTTGTTGTTGGCGAACTTCTAGATCTGTTGAGGATCTATTGAATGCAATTTGAAAGACTTGGAGTTGTGTAGATTGAGCAATTCTTTAAGTGTTCGATTGATTACATACGGTTGTCTACTTTCCGATCTTCAATGGCGTATTTAAGCGAGGTGCACTTCAAAAGATCCGTTGGAGAAGGCGAAGACTTCAACGGCTCTTTCATAAATGCATTAAATGCATGGAAATTTGTCGATCAAGGAATTTCGTCTTCACGAGATAACTAGAGCAGATAATCATTTACGAGATCTTCAAAAGGTGGGCGATTTGGTGTCGGATCGAGAGATGAAGCAAGAAAGAGGGCAGATGCAGCTTTCTTGCTTTGCTTGTTCGGGGCGAAAAGTATTCTGCTTTTCGGAAAGTTGCTGGCTTGACATGTCGGGAAAAGACTTGGATTAATTCAAATATCATAAGTTTGAATTAATCCGTAGCTTTGACTGGGGAGGACACGTAGAAGCAGTCAGGTGGACACGAGGTCCGATCTTAAGCTTTGAAAGTCTTCGGTGAAGGCGAGAGAAGGGGTCTTCAGTGAACTGAAAAGGTCCTACAAAAACTATACAAGGCAAAGTTCTATACAGTTGCCACGCTAATCGATCATGACCCGATTAGCCAGCGAAGTATAAAACTAATGTAATGTCTTGATCGAGATATAAATTTAACATAAGAATCAACAATCTCCTCCTATTTATATCTGGTCATCATTACTACAAATGAGGGTTTTAAAACAAGCTATTTAATAGATAATAGCATGTAGAAAGTTTATATATTACGTAATCGGTAGACATGCCTCTATTAAGCAGAATAACACCTCGGATGCAAGGGACTAATCTAAGTGCATACAAGAATAAGAGAGTCAAGAATAGCACAGATCGGCGGAGTTTAAATCAATTTAAACTAAATGTTTAAATTCTCATATAGATAAACAATAAAAGCGACAAGAATTTAAACAATATAATTTTTAGAAAAAAGCAGTAATCATACGTATTCATAAACAAGATGTTTACATTTGTGAGTTTTCAAAAATAAGATAAATCTGAAAGGAAAGGGAAAAGATCTGCAAAAGCTACCAGGTCTTTTCCCTTTGCCTTTGTGCGACCTCCTTTTCTCTTCTTTCTCGCTCTAGCTCTTCCATTCTTCTTTGGTATTAGGCATGCGCAGGTTGGAGGTGCGGTGGAGCGAAGCGGTAGTCGGTTCTTCAGAGAAGGCAGTCGGTCTCTTCCATCAACGATACGTTGATAGATCTCATTGTTTCTCCTCGGTGATGGAAGCGAATCACGATCGGTTGGCATTCATAATGTCATGAAGCGGGTTTGGCGAGGTTGTTGAGTTCCATAATAGGGTAACGGCCAGTGGCTAAGATGGAAAGTGATGGCGTGGAAGAGCTCGTAGAAAATGGAACCTATGATCTGGCGACGCCTTCATCGTTGAGCCTGCGTTGATCTTGACATCGGTGAAGTCGTCTTGCGTCACATCCCCGAGATCAGACATCCTCTTGAAATAGAAGTAGTTAGCGGTCCGGTCGTTGGCCTTGGCTGCTTGATGCTACTTAGCGATAGCGGTAGATATGCTTGTGAGTTAGCTACTTAGGTTTGAGATGGCGTCTAGGGACAAAATTTCAACATTGGTGGCTGATTGGAAATAGATGCTTGGCCAATGTGAATGGTGTGAAGCGAGAGAGGCGAAGTCTGCGAACTGAAGAGGCGTTTGGGGAGGGAGTTACAGGCAGAAGAAGATGAGTCTTGGGTGGGGATGGTTTTGGTGGAAGAGGATAGGGTTATAGGGGAGGGAGGAGGGGAGTTGGTGGGAATCCGGTTCCATATCGGTGTCGAGAATTTTCAGCGATGTGGGAGGATTGGGGAATGGGTTCGGTAAGAGAACCGAAAGAAGGAGGCGGGGGGTAGAATAGGAATTTTGGTTTTGAAGGGAAGGTTGGGGAGGTTGAGAGAAGGTTGAGGAGGTTGATGAGAAGAGGTGAATAGATGCGCTCTTGCGATGCAAGTCGAAGAGGAACTTAGCGGCGGGGTCTAAGGGTTGTGGTGTGGTTGAAGAAGTTGGTTGGGATTGGGGTGGTGAGGGAAGGTGTGGATGGGTCGGGTGGTGGTTAAAGGGTGAGGGAGGAGGAGTTGGGGTTACAGGCTCCTCCTCGTTTTAGCTCCTCTGAGGATAGACTCTTCAGGAGGTGGTGAGGGGATTAGATAAGAAGGGTTGCGAGGTATAGATGAAGGGTTGTGACGAGGTAGGGTTTGGGCGTCGGTAGAGGTATAATGGGTTGGGCAGCGGTAGGGTTGGGGTTCGGTAGCTCTCCTTTTCTTTCCTCGGTGAATAGGAGACTTCAGTAAGCTTCATCGGTAGAGGTTGGCGGGAGGCTAGCTGGTGGCTGGTCTTCAGGTTTTCTGAAGTTTCCTTCGTTTTGGTTTGGGTGTGGAGGCGGGAGGTGGGAGGAGGTTAGGCTGGGTTGAGCGGTGGGTGAGAGGGATGGCTTGGGTGGATGGGCGGGAGGAATGGCTAGATTGGCTGGTGCCTTCTTCTTGACGCTTCTTCATCTCCTTCACTTATCCATTTGGCTGCTCCTCTTGGTTGGAGGTGCCACTTCGGCCTTGTCTTCTTGGCTTTGCCTTTGGGGCGCTAATTTGGACCTATCGGCTTCTGCCTCATCGGCCAGACCTTTGGCCTTTAGATGGATGCAGTGGCCACTTGTTCATTAAAAGCAGAGAGGCCTTTTGAAGGTCTTGCTTGCATACATGTGCTTCCATATTGAAGCGGGTGACCAAGATAGGTGCGAGGCGGCCTTTGTCAAGAGAGGCCGGCGGTGACCTTTAATTGGCGCTTGTTCTATATTCGGTGTATTCTTGAAAAGCATTTGTGAGTTGTTTGTCCTTGGCCACCGTATACAACTCATCTTCTTTCAAAGAAGTTGATGTTGCATCATCCATTAAGGGCGTTGATCGATCTGACGAAGGCGTTTGCAAGTGGGGTTGCTCTTTGCTTTCTCCACCTTGCTTTAGCTGTCGAAGATGATGAGCCCCAGTTGAGGCAAGGCGTAGAAATACTGACAGTCGAGATCTGTTGGCCGATAAACATATCATGTCTCTCTTGAAAAGGCCTTGTCAAGAAGGTGGGCTGGAGGCGATGGACATCGAGAGGAGGAGTTTGAACATTTTCCCTTGTGGCTCCCGGAGAGTGTCTACTCCATGGCTTCCCAGGCATCTGAGAGTGGTTCTTTGAAATAGCTCCTCAAGTAATGCGCCAATAATGGTGGAAATAGATTTGGCGGTGGAGATGGGGCGACCTCGAATCCATCACGAAGCGATCGGTTCATGAGCTCCATTAGTTGATAAAATTCTTACGGGAGAGATCTTGTAAGTTTTGTCGTTGAGGCAGAAGAGGGAGGCGGAATCCTCGAGAGGCGTCCATATCTCGCAAGCTTTTACTCGGCGGCTATAGAATTGATTGGCAGAGAAGGTCAATGCACATGCCGGATAGCTTGGGATCCAGCACAATGGTATCGTGGCGGCGGGATAGATGGGATATCTGGAAGATTGATGTTTGAGCGGGAGGAATGACATTTTAGGGTCATAAGCCTTTGATGTAGCTTGGATTTTGAGGTTCTTGCTGAAGAAAAAGGAGAATAAAAGTTAGGGCTTTTCATCTAGAACATCTAAACAAGTAGGAATTTCAAAGTTTTCCAAAATAATTGAAATTTTTCAAGCAAAACTTGAAACCCTAGAATGTTTAGAGAGAAACCACACTCGAGAAAAACATAACAGAAGTTTTTATAAGAATGAACAATGAATAAACAAAAGCACTTGTTAGTATTCAAATATGTAAGAATAACAATGGAATCAACATTCAAACTTCGAAAATGGCGATTTGAATTCCAAAAGGATTTAA